>JAMXBD010000897.1:0-584639 GCA_024138025.1 Combretum micranthum | reverse complement strand
GGGGGGGGGGGGGGGGGGGGGGGGGGGGGGGGGGGGTGGAACTATTCATGCCGGGGGGCTTGTGGGGGAAGGGACTTGGTTTTGAAATTTTTCTTTACTTGATTGATTTAACCTTGATGTAATTGTCATAACTTGTTTAGAAGGTGAAGGGACAAAAAGTAAAGAGAAAATAGATTGATTTGAGTGATGGTAAGAGTTGAATTTGTAGAGTGTGCTAAAAGGTAATTATAGGTGTACTTGTGAATAGTGAGGAATAGTTGACAAGACAATTTAATTTCCGATAGTAATGAAATACGAATAAAAAGGCTATAGCTGTATTTTTCATAACCCGGAAAATTATGAAAAATATATTTTTGAAATCCTTATTTTATTTCGGTTCAAATGAGTACTCATAAGTAAATTTTTGAAATTCTAGTTCCTGGCACGTTTTTCTATAATGGGTCTCGGGATGACCGGAATTGAAATTTTCTTAAAATCTGATATTTTCTTGGTTTGAAATATAATCAAGAACTATATCCAAAATTAAATTTTCTTATAAAAGTTTCTTATTTAGAAACCGAGGGAAAGCCGGAATTAGGGTTTCTAAGTCTTTCTCACAAAGCTTGAATTAAACCGGTTTAGGGTTTCATTTTCTGGTTTCAAAGTTTACTTGATTCCTAGGAAACCCGGGGTATACATTATAAAAAAAAATAATAATAAAATTGTATAATGAAATAAGATGAATAGTGCAAAAGACTAATCAATTACCGGTAGAAATGAAAATACGATAAAAAGGTTATAATTGTAACTTTTATAACCCGAAAAATTATATAACTGATATATTTAGAAATCTCGTAGAATTACGAGTCTAACGGTACTAATGGTATATTTTTTATATCTCGAGCCCTAGGATACGCTTTTCGAAGTCTGTATCCGAATGGGTTCAAAATAGGTCAAAAATTTACCAATCTTATGTTTTCAAATAAACTTATATTACTACGAGCTATTCTACATATTTAAACTACCTCTTGGCCTCTAGAGTTAAAGGTGTTAGATTGCTGGACTTACACTATTGTATTCCGGTTAGGGTTTCCGGATGATTTTCTGGTTTAGACCTTTGCTAATTTGGAAACTGAGATTTTCTGTTTATACAACGTATTTAGTTTGAGAAATTTATTTTAAATTTTATTTTTATAAGTACTTAATATCTCTTACAGCTTTTCAGAAATCCTGAATTGAATTATTATATCCGGAGTTATATCAGTAATGGTTACCAGATATGATTTTCTTGAGTTTGAGTCAAATATCGATTTTTGGAATGATTTTGGGGAAATCTTGATTTTTATAATTTGCTTTGAAAAAGGATCTTCATAGTGTTTTGTTTTTGAATTTATTTTTTCTTTGATTTAAGGTTTTATGAACAATTGGTTAACTTTAAGGATTATTTAATTTGTTATTTTGTTTCTTGAATTCTTCTTCTTCTAAGATTACGAGATTTCAATTTCTAACTCGTTCTATGATTCTTGGAAGTTTGATTTGATCGTTAGGGCTTTATTGTGATTCCGTCTCTTAGGATTATTAGTCTGGTCGTTTGGGGAATTTCCAAAATCTATATTTTATTATTGGCAGATAAAGTTTTCTTAATCGTGCCAAAGCCTAATTATGGAATTGGCCTTTGGTGATTTCCTAATCCTTCAAATTGTCATGTTATGGATTAACTTGCTTTTTAGCAAATTATCACTGTGTTTTATTTTTATCCGATTTTTATGAATTATAGATTAGGTAAGAAGTTTATCTTACGTAATGGTTTTTGGACTTAAGGACTTTTGTAGTCCTTATTTTATTTTTAGATTTTCTCAAGACTAATGAATTCTTACTTTCGTTTATATTTCAGGACTCGTTCAAAGTTCAGTTTTATTTGGAGTGATTTTTAGGGTTTATTTTCGAAGTTCATCGTAGATTATTTACTGAAATTTTCCGGGGCTTACAGTACAAGCAAACTAGCTTAGTGAGATAACTCCCTTCTTCAAAATATTTCCATAAAACATACAAGTATTTTAGACAATCATATGGGAATGCATCAATCACATGAGCAAACAAAATACACACGATTAACCGGAAATCATGTGTAGCATAGATTTTACGCCTTCCATGTCAGGAGTTGGGTGGTTACCGGCCCATACGACCATCAATAGTTGTAGACTTAACGACTTCTACTTGCCCATGTAGACTTTACGGCTCCTACTAGCCACCACTACAACTCCTCGTTTTCCCATACAAAAAATAGTAGTGAAAATAAATGTGACTTACAATATGTTATGCATGAATCGTTTTTAATATTAGTTTATTCAATTATTGCCAAGTTCAAGTTAAAGGTGACTAAAACAATATTCATCATACCATTGTAAGAAAACATAAGTTATTCATCAATTCTTCTTTCGATATACTTAACTTTGATTCAACTACCACATCATTAAATCATGAATCCAAATCACACAACATTAATTCATTTATCTTTTTCCTACTCTCTAGTGCTACTACTTATAAGTAAAATCAAGGAAATGTAATTAGTAAGGGATTAACTCACTCCATGATGTTCACTCCTAGTTGAAATAATCTTCTGGGAAGGTGATATCAGTTCCTTCTTCACCTAAACAAGATGAAATACCCAAAATGATTCTTTCATATAATTTCTATTTTGAAGAACCTAAATCTATCTTTAATTCATGGTAAAAATCAGATTGAAGGAAGTTCCAACTTAAAATGGCTATAACTTGCTCCTTTTAACTCGGAATTTCACAAATATATGTTGTTTTCTACCTATTCGAAAAGATCTATCGATTTCCAAGGTTACTTTTACTATAAAAGGTCATTTAAGTCTCATATTAGAAGGGTGCAAATCTAATACGAAAATTCTTTCTTGAAAAACAAAAATTTCTAATCCTTCCTTTACTAAAGCTTGTTTAAGTAAAACTCAAATATGTATATCTTTGAAAGGAATTCCTTATGTATATAAATAGACTAATAATTTATGCATGAAGCTATAGGTGTTGTCTTATTTAATTTATTTTCTCAAAACCTTTTCTAGTGTTTCGGAAAATTTGGATTTGTTAGACTTTACTTTATGTGAGTGAAGTAATTTATAAATTCTTGGATGATCAAAATCCAATATACTTTATTTTGATTCTTTAGTTTATCAAAAGTGAGTTGAAAGTAAAGTTTGGTCTTTTGAGATTATCCACAAAATTTATTTCTAGGAATTGAAAAATAAAGTTTTCAAAAGTTTTCTTTAGTAGTACTTGATGAGTTTATTCTTTGAAAATTTAGCTTCATTTTCCTTGTAAGTTGATTTTTCTTGAAAACTTATTTAGCTCTTTTTTTAGAAAGTTGGTCAAAATAGTATCAAGTTATTATCTACATAACAAGACTTGTTTTGTTATTTGAAAAGGAAATACCTTTAGACTTTTAAAGAAACTTCATTTAATAGTTTGAAATTTCATGATGAGTTTACATTAACTTTTAAAAGAGATTTATTTGAAAATATCTTTCTAAGTCTTTGGAAAAACTTTGATGAAATTTTTCTCTTTCATTAAAAAGATTCATTTTTATTTGGACAACAACTTATTAGCCATGCATGAATATGATCATGTAGTTTATAAAAGATAAAAATATCACAAGATAAGATAACAATAAAGAACATAAGAAAAAAATAAACATAATAATAATTGTCAAGTATTGGGAGTAAATAAACATAATAAATAAATTGCAAGGAATAAATAAATTGCAATAATAAATGAGCTTATATACTCTAAAAGATATATAAATTACATAGATATATTTAGTTAGATAACATAAGAATAACATAAAGGAAAATAGTTTCATGAACAAGAACAAGGTATGAACATATTGTTGCTTTTTTAACCTTCATGGGTTTAGAAAACACACACTATGCTCATACTAAGTAAATGAACATATAGAAAACTTAAACTATTACCTATAGAAGAAGTGGAAACTAGAGAAATTTTGAGAGAGATTTTGGGAGAGCAAGAGTAGTGTATGAAAGGTGTGAAGAAAATGGAAGAAAAAGGTGGTATTTATAGGAAAAAGTGGTGGTAATTTGTGTTAATTAAACAAATGAAAATTAAAACAAATTGTGTGTGTATGAGGGATGGGTCGGCGCAAATTGTGAGTGGGAGAGAGAGAGAAATTTATTTTTTTTTGTATTTTTGTTAATGAAAAGTAAGATATGAGAGATGTGAAGTTGTATTGGAAATGAAAATTGTAAGAAAATAGAGGTATGGTTGTAAGTAGGTTGTAAGAAAAATAGATATAGATATATAGTGTAGAATAGTAATAAATAGTGTAATGTAAAATAGATATAACAATTAAAATACCGATAGTAAGAAAATACACATATCATTGTGATTCTGATATTTTTTATTACCAAAAAATTATAAAACTGATACTTTTTAAAACCTTATCTCTTAACGAGTCTAACGGTATATCCAGAATATTTTTACTATTCCGAGTACTGGGACACTTTTTTGTTAAAACTGTATCTGATCGAGCTCAAAATGAATCATGGTTTAATTAATCTAGTATTTTTAAACTTTCTCATGTTATTACGAACTATTCTACATACTAATCTCTCACTTACTTACTTAGGGTCATGAACACGGGTTGTCGGACTTGAACTGTTGCGTCTAACTAGGGTTTTGTTGACTTTAGGATTTCCGGTTGACCTTCTAATTAGGGTTTAAGCTCAACCAATCGTAAAGCTTTGGGGGTTTACAACCTACCCCCCTTAAAGAAAGTTTTGTCCTCAAAACTTGAAGTTCATACCTGAAACTTTGAACATACTTGGATACTTCTGGCGTATATCTCTTTCGACTTCCTAGGTTGCCTCTTCATGTTAGTGATTCCTCCATAGAATTTTCACATACTTGATTTCCTTGTTTGGAAGCTTTTGCACCTTATGATCTAGGATCTGAATTAGGTGCTCTCATAGGTGAGGTTTTCTTTTAACCGTACTGGTTCCACTCTGTGATTCTGTTAGGATCTGGCATGTGCTTCTGTAAAACCGAAACATGGAATACATTTGAATTCCAGACAAGTTAGGAGTAAGGCTAGACGATAACAAATCTCTTACTCTTTCAAGCACTTTAAAAGGTCCAATATATCGTGGGCTCAATTTTCCTTATGTTCGGACTCTGTGAATACTCTTGATGGGTTTTACCTTCAAATATACATGGTCTCCAACCTTAAACTCGAGAATATGCCGTTTCATATCCGCCCAGCTTTTCTGCTGATCTTGTGCTTCCTTCATCTTGTATTGAATGATTCGTACCCTGTCAGCTACGTCTTGTACCAAGTCGGGTCCAATACTCATCTTCTCTACATAGCATTTGAATTATGGAGTGGTAGCTATTGTTGTAGGCAAATTCCATTAATGGTAGGTGTGCGTCCTAACTACCCTTGAATTCTATTACACAAGCACGCAACATATCCTCCAGAGCTTGTATTGTTCTTTTTGATTAACCATTTGTTTGTGGGTGATAGGCAATGCTAAAATGTAACTTCGTTCCCAAACATCTTTGTAAGCTGTTCCAAAATTTAGACATGAACCTTGGGTCTCGATTGGAGACTATTCCTACAAGTACCCCATGCAAGCATACTATTTCTTTCATGTATATTCTGGCCAACATATCCATGGAATATGTCATGTTGATTGGAAGGAAATGAGCTATTTTCGTTAATCGGTCAACTACAACCCAAATGGCATCATACCCTATAGATGTTCTTGGTAGTCCACATACAAAATCCATCGTAATTTGATCCCATTTCCATTTAGGTATCGGCAGGGGTTTTAAGAGTCCTCCTGGTCTTTGGTGTTCCACTTTTACTTAATGGCATGTCGGACATTTCATCACGAAATCAACTACGTCCTTTTTCATACCGTTCCACCAGTAGTAGCTTTTCAGATCCTGATGCATCTTAGTTCCTCTTGGGTGCATTGTATATCCCGAATGATGTGCTTCCTTATGATTTCTTTCCTCATTTCATCATCATCACCTGGAACACATAATCTCCCTTCATTCTCATAACCTCATCTTCATCATTGTGAAATCCGTATACTTTCCTTCTTGTGCCTCTCTTTTAATCTCTTTTGAATCGCGTCATCATACGTTAGGCTTCCTTAATCCTTTCTACTAAGGTGTTCCATGACTAGGTTTGCGATTTCTACTTCCACATTTTGCCTAGAATTTGATACTCATTTTCTCGAATTCCCTTACTAGCGCCTTCTTATCAGTGAGCAAGGTAGCTACTTCTCCGTGATTTTTCCTGCTTAAGGCATCTACGACAGCATTTACTCTTCCTGGGCAATAGTTTATTCTAAGGTCACAATCCATGATGAGTTCCAACCATCTCCGTTGTCGCATTCAACTCCTTTTGGCGTGAATAAATACTCGAGACTTTTATGATCCGTGTAGATCTCGCACCTTTGCCCATATAGGTAATGTCTCCATAACTTAAGTACGAACAAAACGGCGGCTAGTTCTAGGTCATGGATGGGGTAATTTTGCTCATGAGGCCTGAGTTTTCGTAAGGCATACGCAATCACTTTTCCATCTTGCATCAATACAAACCCAATGCCATTTATAGAGGCATCGCTATATACTATATAAGGTTTCTCAGGGTCCGATAACACCAAAATTAAGGCGGAGACAAGTCTTTTCTTGAGTTATTGAAAACCTTGTTCTCTTTTATCAGTCAAAATGAACTTTTCATCCTTCTGAGTCAATTGTGTTAAGGGTTTGGCTATGGTAGAAAAGTTCTTCACAAACTTCCTATAGTATCCAGCCAATTCAAGAAAACTTCTTACTTCTGTGATGGTCTTAGGTTGTCTCCATTCCATTAATGCTTTGATTTTCTCAGGGTCTACAGACATACCTTCTCCAGATATGACATGTCCTAGAAAAGATATCATAGCCAACCACAAATCACACTTAGATAGCTTGGCATACAACTTATGCTCACGTAAAGTCTATAATGCCATTCTCAAGTGTTCTTCATGTTGTTCCCGTGTTTTGGAGTAGATCAGAATATCGTCTATAAAGACTATCACACACTTATCCAACAAAGGTTTGTACACCCGGTTCATGAGATAAATAAAAGCTACTGGTACATTGGTTAAACCAAAGGGCATTACTAGAAACTCGTAATGTCTGTAGTGGGTTCGAAAAGCCAACTTAGGTACATCCTCTAGCTTGATCCTTAATTGGTGATATCCTAACCGTATATCAATTCGTGAGAAGACACTAGCTCCTTGAAGCTGGTAAAAAAGATCATCTATCCTTGGAAGTGGATACTTATTCTTGATAGTGATCTTATTGAGCTCCCGATAATCAATGCATAGGCACATAGAACAATCTTTCTTTTTCACGAACAAAACTGGTGCTCCCCAGGGTGATACACTTGGTCGAAACCTTGGTCTAGCAAGTCTTGCAACTGAGTTTTCAGCTCCTTTAGCTCGACTGGTGCCATCCGATAGGATGCCTTTGATATCAGTTATGTCTTCACTATTAGGTCAATTTCAAAATTGATTTCCCTCTTAGGTGGTAATCTAGGTAATCCATCGGGAAATACATCCGAAAATTCCTTAATCATGGGTATAGTTTCCAACTTAGGTTTCTCTCCTTCTTTCTCCTCTATGTCCACATTACTCAAGTTGATCTCTTCATCAATAATAAATAAGTAACAAGGTAAAGAGAATACTTATCATAAAACATACATATTACATTTCAATTCTTAGGGGCATATCCCTCTATTATCTTCAAATAAATATACATCACTAATCATATAGGTCATTACTATAAAGAACCTTACAAAATTACTTCATCTATGATTCCATTTCCTTCATAGAAGCTTAATCATCCTTTCATGACTTCCTTAACGTCATGATCCTCAATTTAAGCTACGGGTATACCTATTTCAACAAAATCTATAGGGTTTATAAGCTACAACTAGCTTAGTGAGATATTCCTTTTCATTCGCACCATAATTTTCAAACAAGTTTATTATATTTTCACACATATGCTATGCATACAATGCAACAATCACATGATTACGCAAATATATATAGTTATCCGAAAACCATATATATAACGGATTTACCCCTCCGTATCAAAGGTTAGGGAATCGGGGTTGAAGGTCCTCGACCTTCTATTGCTAGTCCCCAAGTCCTCACTCACAGCGTTCGGTTGGCTTGACTCCGATCTTAAAGTCACTTTCTCCGAGCAATTTGGATTCTCCAAGAAGGAATATGGCCCGTGGCACCGCACGATCACAGCCAATCCAACTCTACGCGTAGGAGTAGTAGCCTTCCGAAATAGATGTGACTCGATAGATGCTATGCGTAAACATTTTATTTTTCTTAAGCCAACCTTATTAAGGTTTATTAGGGGCGATCAATTAATTTATCAAACAATAAATAGGCATACAAGTAAGTAAAAAAAAAATTTAAACAAATAGTTCGAAGTTGCGATATTGTTGTAAAGACCCGACTCCTAAATCCCGAGACTTAGAGTACCGAATCCCCAACCACATATAACGTTTTCACATTATATTAAGGTTGTCCTAAAACTAACAGTTTATGAAAATTATTTGATCAAAACCACTATAACTTTATAAAGAACTTTTAATAAAACGAGATTGCTAACAAAAGCAATCTATACATACATTTACATCATATAAACATGTTTAGTGTCACTACAGACACTACAAAATTACATTTTTCTTAAATAAAAAGAATCCTAGAGGATCTTAAGGTCTTTACAAAAATAGGCTTTCTATCAAGCCTTCTATACATAACTTTTCCCTTAGCAAAAATTCTTCCAAAAGTCCAGGGTGTTTGAGTCTATTCCCCCACTCATCTAGAATCTCTCGAAATCGGACCCATAGCCCAAATCATCATAAAATTCGTCTCCAATACCTGCAAAGCAGCAAAAGTGAGCCAAAAGGCCCAGTACACAATAACAAATGCAAATACAAGTCATCAAGCCAACATAAGTCCAATGAAATGCATTAGAAGACAAGTGATTATCTTTATTAAATTTTCTTTCGCAAATCAACAGGAGGGTATTCAAACCCCGGATCACGCTTTGGGAATTCAGATCCTGAGTAACAGCAGCTGCTCAGGGGTTGATATAAGCAGTCCGAATACTTATATCCTATATCTATTTCATGAAGATAATAGCTTCATTTAGGGTTTAAAAGCCGTTGCCCACTCTACTTAAACTCATCCATAACATGAGCCTAGTTCACAAGTTCCCATAAACTTTGAACTAAATCATGGTATTTCCCCCTAAGTTTAAGCAAACGTTACTCAGATACTATTCCCCCTATCGGCTACCCAGTTAACCAAAAAGAATCGCTATTGCATCATAGCGTACTATTGCATCATAGCAAAGTCATTGCATCATGACTTGGTTAAGCGCCTAACTAACATGTCATTGCATTATGACAGGTTTGCTGCTCCTCGGACCAGATTAAACAGCATAATAGACATCCAATTCATTCAAATATTAAGTCGAATCAATTTAAGTCAGATTAGGAATGCCTATTCCTAGCAAACATCAAACAAGTTATTGCGTACTTGAACCCGTTAGTATATTACTATGATCTCTCGGTGAAGAACTAACCGAAGAATCCTTAACTGAAATAGGAATATCAAAATAATCAATAAATAAATATAGATTTCTCATTCACAAATATATACATATATATCACAATCCTAGATCAATTGTACAAGGAAATTCATTAAACTTTGCATAGAATCTAAATATCAAATTCATGCATAAAACATGTTTATTTAACTCATATATACAATTAATCAAAGAAATTCAAATAATTTAATACAAAGTCATAATAAAGCATTTAAACATCCTATTATATCCTAGATTTCTTAACAAATACTTAATTGATCATATATCAAACTTCGAAAAATTTTAAAGAAAGTTTTTAAAATTCAAAAGCGCAGGGGATACGCAGGCATTCAAAGCCGGTGGCTTTGAACCGGTGTTCAACACTATGAAAATCAACACTGCCAACGCTGGCAGCGCTCAAGGTACGCCGGTGCCTTCATTCTACGCCAGCGCTTTAAGCCGATGTAGAATGCAAAACCAAATTTTCCAAAACTTCCAGAGAGGTACAAACCGGCAGCGTACATGGATACGCTGGCAGCCTTTGACCTTACGCCGGCGGCTTAAACTCTCAAATTGTCGGCGTACGTTCTGAAGAACAAAAGCTGGCAAAATTTATTGTAAAAGCCGGCGGTGTTCCAAAGTGGCGTTAAAGAATTTGGTTCCAATGCTGCCTCTACACCGGCGACGTTGAATTCCCAGATGCCGGCGTACGATCAAAACTGACCTATTCGACAGAACACAATCCCCTGTTTTTCCACTTCGAAATTTCTAACCTATAACACTTTTAAATCTTCTTCAACCACATTTTTAACTTCATATACTCACTCTTATCTACACTACTCAATCCTAGCAACTCAAAACATGAAATCAACACATTTGATCACTTCCAATTCCACTTCCATTCATTCTCGACTTTCCTACACAAACTATCTTCATTTCCTCCCAACACTTCATATCACTTCCACAATACATGAACAAACTCACACACTCACAAAACACATTCCTAGCTAATCTCAATATATGAACAAGCAATTTAGATAGCATATAAACTCATTCTATCCAATATTTCACATAATCACTACAAGAAATGAAAACAAAACAAAAATCATACTTAAATCAACTCACATGTATATGCCTTGTCTTAGAGAGAACTTTGATTTTTAAAGCTTGATATTGTTCTTGAATTGGATTTGGAATTTAGATTGAACGAAGAAAAGAAAAGAAAGAAAGAAAAAGGAAAATTCGTATGAAAGGGAGGCTGCCCCAAAAAGTAGTCTAATTAAGCAAAATTAAGGTTCAAACTTATCTAAAAAGTGAATTTTAGGGCATATGCAATTTTAGTTGCATTTGGGATGAATTTGAGCTTCATTTGGGGCTTATATAGGCTTAATTACTAACTTAACTACTAAGAACTTCGATTAACTAACCTTATGCAAAACCAAAATTGATTTTATAAATCTAAACTTAAATTAACACCTTAATGTATAAAAGACACAACTAATAATTATACTACACACACATTAATACATATAAAACAAAATATTAATTTCACTACATATGCAAAATAACACATTTAGACTATTACCAAACTCAACTATCATAATCATCATGCTCATTTAATTCAATACTTAAGATAAATAAACAAATACATAGAAATTAAATAGAATTTAAATTTAGATCATTTCATTCTTAATTCTCATTTCACGCATAAACATAGAATCACGTATATACGCATAATCCTAAATTCCCCAAATATATATCCATTTTTATCTTTTCTTAGTATACTAATGCTACTACTTTACAAGCACAAGCAAGGTAACGAAATTAGGCGGAATAACTCACTCGTCCATTTTGCGATCTTCTTAGTCGTAGTAATCCTCGGGTAGGGTATTCTCGTATCCTTCATCACCTAGTCAAGAGAAATACCCGGAATAAGTCTTTCATAAAATTTCTATTCTTGGAGATTCTAAACTTTTCTTAAAATCGCGGTAAAATCGTATAAGAAGAAATTCCAACTTAAAATGGTCATAACTTGCTCATTTTAACTTGGAATTTCGCATATAATATACCGTTTTCTACCTATTCGAAAAGATCTATCTATTTCTAATGTTATCTTTGTCATATAGGGTCATTTGAGTTCCGAAAACGTTAGGTACAGATTCAAAACGAATTTTTTCTAAACTTTTGCAAATTCATTTTCTAACTCAACTTCATTAAAAAATTCTTTAGTAAACATATAGATATATATGTATTGATAAATCCTTTGAGTATAAGCTCACTTTATATGCAAGATCTCTAATGGTAGTGTCTCAACAATTTATTTCATAAAATAATTCATTTTGATTTATTAAAACTTTAGCTTAGACAATTTTATTTCAAGTCTTTTGAAGAAACTTTATATTTTCATAGGTTGTTATAATATGAGTATATTCTTATTTTGTTTTCTCATTCCTTTTTTTTTTTTTTTCAAAACAAGTTAAATTTTCCTTTAACCTTTAGTCTTACATAAATTTTACTCCTAGTGATTAAAGATCAAATTTATCAAAAGTATATTAAGTTGATGAAAACCTTTCATAATTTTGTATTTAGGATGGTTTTAGAAAATGAGTCTTGTCTTCATATATTTATTTCTAAAATAAGCGTTTGCTCCTAAAACTTGTTCTTTCATTTCTTTTGAAATAATCATCTTTATTGATAAAATCCATTATTATTAATCTTACTTTATTTATATACTTTTGAAAATGAGTTCCTTCTTTTTAGAAATTTGAAAATCATTATTTTTCCTAAGTGGGTTCATAACTTTATGAGTTGATTTTTATCTTAACTTTGAAAACTAGTTTGTTTTCTTAGTTTTATTATGAAGTTTAAAAGAGTTTAAATCTTAAGCTTTTTGTAAAAACTTTTAATATTAATAAATTATTTTACTAAAGCTTAGGTTAACATAATATGCAAAGAAAATATTTATTTCTTTTGTTTCCTTGGTAATCTATCTTTGTTATTTGTGAAAACGTTGAGAAAACTCTATTTCTATGTTGTTGATAATAACTTAGAGATTTTGTGATAAATCATATAATCGAAAATCTAGCTTTGAGTTCATTTAGTAAAGTAAAATTCTATTTTTAGATTAGTTGAGACATTAACATTATGTAGATGCAAGTATCATGAGCATATAAAGTATAAGAACATAAAAAAATACTAGAAATAAATAATGAGCAAGAAAATAAAATATCAAGTATTGGGAACCTAGCTTTATCAAGGTATCCGGTCAAGTATTGGAGCCTTAACTTTATCAAGACATCCCGGGACTAAGAATGGATTAGTCCCGAAAGATTATAGAAAATAAACAAAAGATTGTTTTGACTTGATATGGATAAGTCTAAGACTAGAAAGACTAGTCTTAATAATAACATGAAATAGATAAATTGCATAACTTGAAAGTAAATAAATAACAATTGAGCTTATATGCTCTTAAATAAATATATATACATAATATACATAATACTATATATATAAGTTAGATTATAAGCAAATAATAACAATAATAATAACAACATAATAAAATAGGAAGCTTATGTACAAGAACAAAACATGAACATGTTGTTGCTTTTACTACTCATATGAGTTTCAAAACAACACCATAGTCATATTAAGTTACATGACATGAGTAAATAATAGTTGGAAGAAATCTTTACCTAAAGTGTGTAAGTGGTATGAAGATGGTAGATGAAATGGGTATTATGGGAGTAGTGATATGTGGTAGATGGTTTATATATAAGGAATGGTTTTTGTGAGGAATTAGTTTAAGAGAGTTTTGGTAGAGAGAATTCTTGAAGAGAAGATTTGTGGAGAGATTTTGAGAGAGTTTTGGTAGAGAAATGAATTATGTGAAAGAATGAAAGAGGAAGAGGGTATTTATAGAATTTTTGGAGTGAATTTTAGATGTAATAAAATAATTGAAAAAGAAAATAAGTGGGAGGGAATGGGGAAGAAGTGGCACCAGCCATAGCTTGTAGGAGGGGGAGAAATTGTTTTATTTTATTTGTTGTGTAATAAAAGAAGTAATGTGTAAAGTTTGATGTGATTAAAATTGTGTTGGAAATATAAAAAGTAAGAAAATAGGTATGTATATGTAAAAAATAGGTGTAAGAAAAAGTAGAGATAGAGGAATAGTAATGAATAGTAGAAAAGTACTATGAATAGTAGACTAGACAATTAAAGTACCCGTAGTAATAAAAATACGCATAATAATGCGATAACTGTAATTTTTAGCTATCAAAAAATTCTAAAACTGATATTTTTGGAATCCTTGTATTTTTATGAGTCTATTGGTATAAAAGGAATATTTTTAATATTCCGAACTCCGGGACACGATTTTCTAGAACTGATCCCGTTTGAGTCCGAAGGACACTTGAAATTTGCGAATTTGATATTTTTATGTTACCCTATATTATTACGAACTATTTTAGGCTATTGGCTTAATTTCGTTTTCTAGGGTTTGAAAAACGCGGGATTGCCGGATCTTAAACATTAGGGTTCGTTATAGGCTTTGTTGACTTTAGGGTTCCGGTTTGACTTCTGGTTTTGTCGAGATATTTGTAAGATCGTATAATTTTCGAGTTTTGATCGTTTTATATTTTTAGCTCGACATCTAAGGTTTATCTTATTTTATTTGTGATTATTTAATAGTTTTTAGTTCTTAGGATCGTTTAACTGAGTCTAGGGTTATGAGTTGACTCAGTTTGACTTTTGGTGAAAATTGAAAATTGTGATTCTAAAATTTTATTGAAGCATTTAAGATTTTATCATTTTGTTGTTAAGCGGTATTTGGATCTATCATTTTGATTTGCGTTTTAGGAATCGGGTAGATGATTTAATTGGCGTACGGACGTTGATTAAACCGATAGTTGGACTTTATATTTTGTTTCAAGGGTTCTCGTTTTCTCAAGATTGAGAAAACTCGTTTTTGATCTTATTTGGAATTAAGTTTTAACTTGATTCAATTTTTAGGGTTTCGTTTTCGGTGTTTTGACCCGGTCTAGAATTTGGTTTTTTTATCTTGAGTCGATTTTTCGGATTTAAATTTTTGATATTAGACTTCTAAGATTCTTTTTAAGAATTATGAAATTTTTTGGGGTTTACAATGTCCAAAAGTTTTACCTGATGATAGCGGCTCCTCGGAGATAGCCATAAATATATTCATACTACAACAGGAAACTATTGGGGTATAAGCTACACTGGCTGAGTGAGTGAGAACTTCCAAGATCACATTTATAACACGTCATACAAACAAGTGATTAGTTAAGCAAGTGATATGCATCAAACATATGGAATCAACAAACATATGACCAACCAAAAATCATATGTGGATGGACTTACGCCCTTTATCATAGGTTAGCAAATTAACGAATCCTGCGGTACCACGCCGTTTAAGCTCACGGTCAACTTAACTATAAATTCGTTTGAGGATCACGATTAACCGAACTTTACACCGTTTAGGATCACGGGAAACCAAACAAATGCTAATGCTCCATCCCCATCGTGTTATGAATGAGTTCAATTTCATCTTCAATTACGGATAATCAATTATACCAATTCTTTTAAGTGATCAATCAATATCTGCAGACAGTCAATCCTAATTCATCTATACAAGCAATAGTTAATCACTTGGCTTCGATATTCTTATATTCCATTTCTCATATCAACAACAACCATACATAGTTCCCATTCATCCCCATCATGCATATCTATTTTATCTTTACCAAATATCTAGTACAACTATCATTACAATCACATACAATAAATGGAATCGAAAGAAATACTCACTCGGCCATGGGATCACCGATCTCTTAGTAAACGTAACCCGATGGTAAGGAATCATCGATTTTTGGGTCACCTAAAAAGGAAGAAATACCCTAATATGTATTTCATCACTTAACTAATCCAAATTATCTTATATAAACTATCAAATTCGTAATTCTGGTCCTAACTCGGAATTTAGCAAATTATATATCGATTTCTATCTACTTCGAAAGATCTATCTATTTCTAATATTATTTGCAAGTTTTGAAAACATTTAGGTCACGGAACAGAGGGATCAGATCTGATCGGTAACTATTTCCATTTCCGATAAAGAGTTTTGTACTTGTTTGAAATGTATCTATCTGATAATTCAAGTATATATGAAGTATGAATGATTTCCTAACATGAATGATATGTGATGAGTTCAATGTATGCACGATCTTGATGATTATTGCTAAAAGAAAATTTTAGAACTCCTAAATTTTACAAGACTTCAATAATAACTACTTCTTGAAAATCAAATTTTCTAACTTTGACATCACACTAGTGTTTTTTATTTCATTCTTAGGAATTTGTAGTTATCTTAATTAAAATGGGTCTTCATAACATATACTACCTAAGACCTGCATTTCTACATAAAAATTTACATTTTATACTTTGCAAGTATGCTTCCAAATAGGATTTACTCAAAAATACTAATTTTTAGAAATCCACTTTTTGAATGATTCCTTTGGGAAAAACTTGTGTCATGCATTATACCTATTACCTAAGGACTTCATTTAATACATAAAACTTCCAATTTGAGTTTGAATAATAGGTGTTTCCATGGGCATCATCCAAAGTTACGAATTTTACAAGTTGACTACTAACTCAAAATCTTCCATCTTGATTCTACTTCTTGTTTTACACATTAATCTCACCAAAACTCATTTCAACTTATAAAAATCACTACTTAGTGATATCTATTACCTATACCCTTCATTTTTCACATAAAACATGAGTTTTAAAGTTGATACAAGGGTTTTTAAAATGGAGCTTTGAAGTCATACGAATTTTCCTTTGAACATTTCTAACAAAAACTTTTCCTTTTTAAGTTCTTTGTCTTAGCTACATAAAGATCCACTAACTACCACATTAATATACACAAGACTTAATCTTTATGAGCATTAATGCATGAAAACACAAAATATCTATATGAACATGAATGTCAAGTATGATATGAGTGTCTAAGTGCTAGATCTACTACTCATAATGCATGAAAAAGAGTTTAAGAACATGAACATACATTTTCATGCAAGATCTCTACTTCTATATGCATGAACATGATAATATCTCAACCAAAAACTCATCAAACACAAGATCTACGCTTGTGATGGCTTGGTATTCATGTATTACTATTTTCTTATCCCTAGCAAATACTCATGGGGATTTGAAGTAAAAATACATATGAATAATCTTGCCATTACAAGATTAAGTAGTAAGAAAGCTTAAAAATTATCACCTAAAGATGGATTTGGTGAAGAAATGAAGAAGAAATGAACTTGATGTGTGTGTGTGTGAGGAGGGGTTGGGGCTTACGGCAATGGGAGAGGAATGGAGAGGCTTTTGTGACTTTTTTGAGCAAATGAAATGAAATGAAGGAGAGAGAAAGTTAGAGATTATTTATATTAAGTGTAATTAGGGTTTGTTTGAATAATAAAAGAAGGAAAATAAATTAGATAGAGGGCAACAATGGGGGATTTGCGCCGGCCATGTGAGGGCGAGAGAGAGAGAGAGAATTAAATTTGTTTGAAAAATTGGAATTTATGTAATAAAAGTGTTAAATGTAATAATTTAGTAAGAAACAAAAATTTCTTAGAAAAGAAAATATAATGAGTAGTTATAAGGATATAAGACTAGGGTATAGGTTGTGTGTGTTGTAGGTTGTACTTGTGAATAGTGATAAATAGTAGACAAGACATCTACTTTACTAGTAGTAAAGAAAATATGGGACAAAGACTATAACTGTAATTTTTATAACCCGAAAAATTATAAAACTTATATTTCTGAAATCCTTATAAAATTTCGGTTCTAAAGAGTATTTCGGAATATTTTTTTGAGTTTTTAATTCCGGGGCTCGCTTTTCCGTAATGGAGCTCGGGAAGGCCCGGAATAGAAAATTTTTCAAAATCAAAACTTTATATGGTTTGAAATATACTTTAAAACAATAGTGCACATTAAATTATTCTATAGAGGTTCTTTTAAATTAAAATCGAGGAAAAGCCGGATCTAAGGTTCCTAGGTTTCCTTTTTCAAGCTCAACTGATCCGGTTTAGGGTTATGGTTTCCGATTTCCAAAGTTTACTTAGTTACTAGAAAAAATGGGCTTACATATAATCCATAAAATTATATAACTGAGATATTTGGAGTTCTTATAAAATTACGAGTCTAACGGTAACAATACCCTATATTTAATATTTCGAATCCTGGAGCACGCTTTTCGAAGTTTGTACCTGACCGGGTTGAAATAGATGAAAATTCTCTAATCTTATATTCTAAAGCATCCTAGTATTGTTGCGACCTAAGCTACACCCTTTACTCATAATCCGACTCCTTGGTTTAGGATTACGGGATTACCGGGTTTAACCTATTAGGGTTTCCTGGGAGTTGTTGGCTTAGGTTTTCCGGTTGACTTTCCGGTTTAGATCGTTGCCAACTTAGAAACTGATGTTTTATGTTTATACAACATGTTAGATTTGAGGAATTTATTTTAAAGTTCATTCTTGTAAGTATTTAATATCTCTTGGCGTTTTTCGAAATTCTTGCATCGAGTTTTATTTCCAAAGGTTAATTGTTAGTTACTTTCTTTAATAATTGTTTGTGGGTTCTATATTACCCAATTTTTATGAGTCAAAGCTAAACATAAAATTTGTCATACGTAATGGCTTTGGGTTTGAAAACTATTAAGTTCTTATTATTCTTTTAAGGATTTTCTTTCTCTTCAAGATTAAGAAATTTCTGGATTTGTTCAAGATTTCGGACTAATTGAAATTCAGTTTTAATTTGGAGTCATCTTGTTAAATTTTATTTTAACTATTTATCTTGACATTATTTACTGAAATTTTCTGGGGTTTACACATGGAGGTTAAGAAAGTAACAATATGTTTATACTTTGTTCTTGTCCATATATCTATTTTTTATGTTATTCTTATGTATAACTAAATAAATATATCTATGTAGTTATTTATATATATATATATATATCTTTAAGAGCATATAAGCTCACTTGTCATTACAATTTATTTAGTTTCATTGCAATTTATTTATCTTCCTTACAATTTATTTATTTTCCCTTGCAATTTATTTATTTTCAAGTTGTTTTAAAACTACTCTTTCTAATCTTAGACTTGTCCTCATCAAGTCAAAACAATTTTCTTTTTCTTTAGGACTAGTCTATTCTTAGTCTCATGAAGCCTTGAAGAAGCTAAGGCTCACAATACTTGACAATTATTATTAATATGCTTATTAATTTCTTATATTCTTTATTATCTTATCTTGTGATATTTTTATCTTTTGTAAACTACATGATCATATTCATGCATGGCTAATAAGTTGTTGCCCAAATAAAAAAGGAATCTTTTTGATGAAAGAATAAAATTTTATCACTAAATAAATGTTTTTCCCAGACTTAGAAAAATGTTTTCAAATAAATCTCTTTTAGAGGTTTATATAAGATCATCACGAAATTTCAAATTATTAATAAAAGAAGTCTCTTCAAAGTCTAAAGACACTTTCTTTTCAAATAACAAAAGGAATCTTGATATATAGATAATAACTTGATACTATTTTTACCAACTTTCTAAACCAAGAGCTAAATAAGTTTTCAAGAAAATCAACTTACAAAAAAATGAAAATAAATTTCAAAGAATAAACTCATCAAGTACTACTAAGAAAACTTTTGGAAACTCTATTTTTTTTTTAATTCCTAGAAATAAATTGGTATATAACCTTAAAAGACAAAAAGTTTATTTTCAACTCACTTTTTGATAAATTAAAGAATCAAAATATGGAATATTAGATTTTGATCATCCAAAAATTTATAAGTTACTTTAACCACATAAAGTAAAGTTTAACAAATCCAATTTTTCTAAAACCTATAAAAGGTTGTTTTTATGGAAATTAATTAAATAGGACAACACCTATAGCATCATGCATAAATTATGAGTCTATTTATATAAGAAAGGAATTCTTTTAAATATAAAAATATTTGAGTTTTACTTAAACAGGCTTTAGTGAAGGAAAGATTAGAAGATGTTGTTTTTCAAAAAGGGAATTTTCTTGTTAGAGTTGTACCCTTATAATCCAAGACCCAAATGACCTTTTATGATAAAAATAACCTTAGAAATGGATAGATCTTCTCGAGTAGGTAGAAAGCAACATATAATGTGCGAAATTTCAAGTTAAAATGAGCAAGTTATGGCCATTTTAAGTTGGAGTTACCTTCAATCCAATTTTTACCACAATTTAGAGATAGACTTAGAATCTTTTAAGTAAAAATCCTATGAAAGACTTAATTTGGGTATTTCATCTTGTTTAGATGAAGAAGGAACTGATATCGCATTCCGGGAAGATTATTTCGACTAGAAGTGATCGTCATGGAGTGAGTTAGTCCCTTACTAATTTCATTTCCTTGAATGTGCTTGTAAGTAGTGGCATTAGAAATTAAGAAAAAAATAAAAAAAATGTTACGTGATTTAGATATATGTTGAAGAAGTCGTTGATGAATAAAAAGCTAAGTATATCGAAAGAGGAATTGATGACTAATTTATGTTTTCTTGCAATTATATAATGAATATTGTTTTAGTCACCTTTAGCATGAAATCGACAATAATTGGATAGACCAATATTAAGAACAATTCATACATGACATATCGTGAGTACATTTATTTTTTGTTACTATTCTTTGTGTGGGGAAACGAGAAATTGTAGTGGTGGCTAGTAGTAGCCAAAAAGTCTATATAGGTAAGTAGTAGCCGAAAAGTCTACATGGACAAGTAGGAGCCGGTAAATCTGCAATTATTGATGGTCATATGGGCTGGTAACCACCCAACCCCGATATGGAGGGGCATAAAATCCATGCTACACATAGTTTTAGTTAATCGTGTATATTGTGTTTGCTCATGTGATTGATGCATTCCCACATGATTATCTAAAATACTTGTATGTTTTATGGAAATGCTTTGAAGAAGGGAGTTATCTCACTAAGCTAGTTTTTCTTATACCCCTATAGCTTTTTGTTACAATTTGATTACCTGTGGTTAGCACACAAGAGCCCCTTTTGTCATGTATGAGCCAAAGTTACTGGGAATTTTTGGAAGAAGTTTACATATTTTAGTTTTGGGTGTCAACTTCTAAGAGAAATCTCAATAGTATACTTTTGTTATACCCATGTATGTTTTTAAGATAGCTTAGTTTAAGCAAGGCTGTTAGTACGGGGGAATGCCCCTAAGAAGTTGTAAGAAACTTTTATCTTAATGATTATTACATATTTACCTTTATAAGTTCTTGCATGCTTTTATTATCTACTAAAACGTAATACCTCTTTGAGTCTCCTACTATCTTGGAAGCATGCCTTGCACGTGATATCGAAGCTCTTACGTAACTGAGATTGTCATTCATTAGCTCTAATCTTATGTGTGGAGGACTGCCATGTTTAGGGTATCCTCCAAGGCGTGACAAAATGACTACATGTGTCATCATGTTTCAGGAGAAATATGAAGAACAAAAGAAACACGAGAAGATGAGTTCAGTCGTGTAAATCTAGGAATCAAGTTTAAACGAGACTTGAAGAAACCGTGAGATACATGATGTAATGAGAGGGGCCATGTTCCCAACGTGCTGACAAGTGAAGCTAGGAAATGAAAGAATCCAGTGAGAAGCACGAGGAAATTCTGATCACCATGTTGCAGCCATGTTCCTTAGCAAGAAACTGACTTTTAAGAAGCAGTGCTTTACATGACATGTCAATTGCTCTCATGTTCCACTTGTGTTTCTCCTAAAGACTCGATCAACTGTATTTGAAGTATCTTAGGACTTATTTTTGTCTTATCTAGGAATTTAAGAGATCGTATTTACTACAAAAAGAAGCTTATGGTCCAGAAAAACATAGAACATCATTATTAGAAGCTTTATATACGAAATTAAAGAGAGCTATTAGTATTTTCAGAATAGAATTCATCAAGATTAAGATAGATTGATCAAGAACCTGTCAAGATTAGTCCAAGATTTCTTAGTAAGGTGTATTCTCTCCATTTTTATGCTTCATTATAATAGTTTCTTACTGTTATTGTAGTTAGAGATGGAAGAGTAGATTTATTTCATCTAAATAGCAAGCTGAACCCTTGAAATTACTATGTCATGTATTTAAACAGAATTCAATGAAAGTTTATGTTGTTTTTTAGTCTGATTACGTGTGTTGAACTATTATATAGAACTGCAAAAGTTTTTCGAACTAATTGATTGTAAAAGATTCATAGATCTATAATGCGATTCTTATATTGCTACTAATTAAAAGTAGTTTTAATAGGTAGATCTAAAGAATTAATGATTAGTAATATTGAGAGAGATATTAATCTTTTTCAGGAATCTTTCGGTTCATAATTAACATAAACTACATTGATATGAATATCATATGTTGATTATAGTAATTTTCTTAAGGGAGATTCATTGTTTGGATGAGCTAAGTAAATTGATATAATTTCTTATTGATTGTTGTTCTGAATTTTAGTAAAGAAATAATAATAAGCTTTAAACCAAAATTTCTTAATACTAGTATAGATTAATTGATTGATTTGAAGTGGATAATAGAGAATTAGGTTGAATATAATAAATCTTTCTAATCTCTGAGGGATGATACCTATTCTCACAAGACTATATTCACAAGATAGCTATACTTGCCTTAATTTTTGGTTGAATTAGGAGGTTTGAATAGAAATATAATTTAATTATGTAACCAAGAAATATCAACCAGATTGCTGGATCTAAACTCTAAGGTTTATTCTAGCCTTTTGTTAACTTTTAGGGTTTCCGGTTGACCTTTAATTCTAAGATTAAGCTTAAACTTAATCAAAATTTCAAGGGTTTACACCACTGGTCATTATAGAGTCTGTGTTACTCCATGATGGCAATGATTGTCCAACCGGGGTGACAGCTGTCTCCTACAAATAGAAAATAATTACAATTAATTGTACATTAGTGATAAAAATACGAACACAACAAAAAGTTCCTTCTTTATCATTCCCACTTGCCATGAAAGGTAGTCGTGTATCTATTGGTAGAGATTAGACATCCTCATTATAGCTATTTCTTGCTTGGGGATATATTCAGGCATCAGTGGCAAGGACATCGGTACCGAATATCTAGGATTCTTCATTTGATTCATTAAGCTAATGAATCCTTAGGTGTTGTTTATAAATTGATTATTAAAAGCCATGAGTCATTAAACTTATTGAAATTAGGAAAATCAATTAGGGTGTTGTTGTTTCCAACTATATTGATTTTTAAAAGTAAAATGGGAAAGTATTAAGTATGTCGAAATAAAAAATGAGTAATGGAACTTAGTCGGAGATACCTTATGAACTAAAATACTCCAAAACAGATAGTGTTGTAATTAGGTGCCCATGTTCAATATATATAGCCGAATGCCAGCATAAACATGTTGGTCGTACAATGTGCCTACATCGCCAAATTCTTTTTTTTTTTTTTTTTTTATTTTGTGCCCACATCAATCACTATAAATACCTTTGGGGATGTTGATACGTTGCCATCAATCCAAAAATACCACTCATTTTTCTCGTTTACAATTAGAATTGTTTCATGACTTGTTTTTGCTATAAATAATGGAGGGTACTTAAAGTTCATGTCGTCATAGCAAAAAACATGTCCGATGCAGCTATACGGAAAGTATACCCCTACCATCCTCATCTTTGCCACCCTAGCCATGTGGTGATATCCATTTGCCCACCCCCGGCCATGAGAACATGATATGAGTAGGAATTCTATTCTCAGCCCGTCCTTATAAGTAAAGATTATGATATGGAGGGGCTAAACACGTGGCTCAACTTTGTTGCCTCCCTAAATGCCAATGGTTTAACTGTACTCATGGAACTTTCGAACAAGACATATGTCATTCTTGTTCGTATATTTTACTCAAATGCTATAGTAAATGGGGTCATAGAAGATTTTGATATGATTTCTTGGTGGATAATGGATGTCAAATTTTAGCATCTATTACTACATACATGTTTGGTTGTATACTCCATATTATCCTGGATTTCATTAACGGTCTATTTTATCAGACCAATAGGGGTGAGAAGTTACATAGATATTGGGATATGACTAATGTGTTCCATCGGGTATTTAACACAGCTAGCACTCTAATATGTACTGGTGAGCACCAAACTGACCCCTGAACCATCTAAAGCAAAAAGATCTATATATTTGTAGATTAATTCACCATACAATTGATTACAATATATGTGTAAACCTCTAAAATTTTCGGACTCTTAAAAAATAATCATAGAGCTAATACCAACACCTAAACCCTAATAACCTACCCAAGTTAAAACCAAACTCTAAAAAAGATCAAATAGGACATTTCATAACCTTAAGAAAAAGGAACACCTTCAAAAACAAAACAAAACAAAGCAAAAATCTAATAATCGTTCGACTCAACATTCTTACGCTAAGCAATTCATCTATATTATCTCTAACATGCAAAACGAGATAATAAACTTAACTTTTGAACTGAAAATATAAATATAACATAAACCCCTACATTTTGTAACCTTACGAATAAATCACAAAGCCGTAATTGAAATCGAATCCCTAAGAGTCAACCTAGGTTTACCCTAAGATCTAAAGTGTTTAGATTTGGTAATCTCACGCTTGAAACCTAGAACAATAAAAATGAGTTAACCATAGATTATAATCTGGAATAATGTTTTATAATCTAAAAAGATCATATTTGACAAAAATTTATCTATTTCGAACCCAAACGGGATTAATTTTCAAAAATAAGGTCCTCACATGCAAAATAATGAAAACATTTTAAAAATCAATCTAGACTCGTAATGAGATAAAGAATCGTAAAATATCAATTATAGAATTTTTCGGCTTCTAAAAATATCAAATATTACCCGTTTATGAGTATTTTTATTACTACTAGTATTTTATTTTACTTGTTTGATATTTAATTACTATTCATTACTATTTAACTATCTCTACTTTTTCTTACTATCTATTTCTTACAACATATATACCCATCTCTTACATTTACATTACTGATACTCCTTTTTACTAAACTTCTCTTATACTTTACTTACTTTTCATTACAAAAATCAATTTTTATCACTTCTCTTTCTTTTCCTCCCTCTAGAACTGATGCCAACTCCCTCTCTTCCCTCCATTTTTTTTATTTCTTTTTCAATTATTTAATTAACACACAAATTCCTCCTCAAAACAGTCTAGGCCATCAAAGAAAGGCCCCGGCCCCCATCCCCCCACTGGTATTTTGTTTTCCTTATCTATGTGCGCACTGCATCAACACTGGCAAAAAAATAGGGAGGTGTAAGTTTCGAAAGCCTTTGGTACTTCGGTAGGGCCGGGGACGGCTTTGTTTGCCCCCCAGCTTGGCGAATCGCATCCCCGCGCAACGACATTGTTTGTGAGCCCCTTACCGTTCTCGCTCAGTGTTTGCAACGGCTGAGAAGGCAGTCGTAGAAGCGAAGCCTATCGCCACGCCGACCATCAAATACGAGATTGGGCCTCTTCTCAAAGATTTGATGGAATGGCTCAGCCCACCCAAGAGCGCTTATGTCATATGGGAACTCATGGCTGGAAACCGAAGGAGGTAGTAGGAATGAAGGAGGCGGGAAGCTACTGCTTTGTAGACAGCTTCATTTCCTCGTCGCTTCTTTTTGGCGACTAGCTTCTCAAGTGGGTGGCATGGTAAGCAAGCTACCTTCAGAAAAAGAGTAGTATATCAGCGGGACATTCAAAGAAGCTATGCACCTTCACTGAATGTTAATGAAAGCAAGCCCTTTCATCCTAATCTAATCTACTGAAAAGGGGGCCGGGCGTAGCGCGTTCTATAAATATCCTATTCATCTTTCATTCTTTATACATATTTCTCAAACATAACAAAACTCTTGCAAACTGATTTCCCAAATCCTCTCTTCCTCTCTCTCTCCTTCATTCATCACGCCACACACACACAAAAGCACCATCCAATTTGTTCTTCCATCTTCAATCTTTCATCTACTTTAGGTAAAACACTAAATCTTTTTCATAACATCATGTTAACTTAACATGAACATCATGTGTGTTTTATTTCTATCCAAAACCCCATGAGCTTTGTGCTAAGGAATGAAAATATAGTGACAACATATTGTTCATGTGATTGTTTAACTCTATATTATAAACATGTTTTGTTATGTTTCTGATTTTAACATAACTTCTTATATGCTAGTATGTAAAAATATGAATATATTCTTTTAGAGCCTAATGCCAACTAATCTAACTTTTATTTAATTCTCTTATTTCCTTGTTCATTATCTATTTCCTTACAAATAAACAAGACTAGTCAACTTCTAATCTTCGACATGTCCATAATCTAAGTCCCGGAGAACCTTGAAAACTAATTTAAGACTCTCATGATTTTTCTATTTATTTTCTTTGCTTTATTCATGAGACGGGAGAAATTCAAGTCTTAGGAAGCCTTGCTAAATTCTAAGAATCTCATAATTATTTCTTGCTATTCTTATTTCTTTATGGGAGTTGTCCATCTCTAAAGTCCTAGGAAGCCTTGAAATTAATATAAGACATCCATAATTTTTGCTATTATGCTTTTCTTATTTCTTTATGGAAATTGTCTATTTTTAAGTTTCGGGAAGTCTTGATAACAAGCTAAGACTTTCATATTTTTTGTTCTTGTATTTAACTATTTGATATTCTATTCTTTTATTTTCTACATGAGTTATAATATTCTCATGACATAATTATTAAGTTCATATTCATGTATGAGTATAAAGTGATGTTGTTATCTTGGTAAAGTTTTCAAAATAAGATAATGTGATATCTTCTTTTTCATGAAAAAATGAATTTAAATCATCAAAGGCAATGATTTTCAACACTTAAGAAGGACTCTTACTAAGACTTAGGATAATGGTTCACCTACCCTCTTTCCAAGATATTACAATAAATTTATCATAAATTTCTAATATTGATAATCCCTTATTATGTAAAGTTTTTCTTAAAAACTTATTATAAGGCATCTGCCAATATTTTGATGAACACTATAGGTAAAACAATTTTTCTAAAAACAAACTTAAACATCATCTCATAAGTTAAAATCCACTAAGAAATAAATCGGTAGACAACTTAAGAAATCAAGTTTTAAGAAGAAAAATCATTTTTATGAAGTTAAGGAAATGTAGATAATAGTCATAATAAATAAACACCCACTTGTAATAAATTAAAAACTTTAGTTTTCTTCCAATAACCCTCTAAAGGTCCATGTATTAAGAATTTATTAATTAAAAAAGAGTTATTATAAGAATAAAAATTTTGGAACAAGCCATTCGCTTAAATTGTTCTTCCATATGCTAAGCGTAAACCATTTTGAAAATAAGACAACTTAAAATGATTTTTCTTCACAACTACATAAAAGTTTTAGGTTTTGAAAAATAATTAGTTAAAAGAAGTTTAACATGAAAATGAAATATTCATGAACATAAATTAATATAAAATCATGGTTTTCTTTAATTAAGTCCCATATGCGAAAAATCAAAGGAATAAAAATTTTTCATTTAGGAACCAAACTTAGAAAAACTTTAAGAGAGTATACACTTAGAGTTTTA
The DNA here is from genome assembly GCA_024138025.1 of Combretum micranthum. NCBI lineage: Eukaryota > Viridiplantae > Streptophyta > Magnoliopsida > Myrtales > Combretaceae > Combretum > Combretum micranthum. Next base: position 557,260 of record JAMXBD010000897.1, on the reverse strand, counting down.
GGTCACAAATAAGAAAAAATATGCCTTATAAAATAAATTATTAAATAATTTTTTTAACAAATATAAGACTCTTGAGATTTCAAAATATATATATTGAACTATGATTTTTGTTGATAAGTTGCATGTTTACAAAACGTCGAATTTAATCACAAGTCAAGGATAATTTTTCATAAAACACAACACCTCACAAAGATTATTTATAAAATTTTACTTTTAAGATAAAGTCACTAAAATCATGCATATAATATGACTTTATATCTATATTAAAAGGATTTTCAAATGTATAAATATTTTGCTGCTTGCTATAAAGTATTTAAGTGATGTAAAACTCGGAAAAATGCAAAGCTAAGGGCTAGAACTTTTGAGTCGGATCTATACCGATCTATTTTGAAACCTAAATGGCTTTAAATATTAAAAATAACCTTAGAAATAGATAGATCTTTTCAAGTAGGTAAAAAACGACTACTAATATGTGAAATTCCAAGTTAAAATGAGTAAGTTATGGCCATTTTAAGTGGGAATTTCTCATGATCCGAATTTTAACTGGAGTAAAATAAATAGAGTTAGAAAATTAAGTCGAACTTCAATGGAATACTCATTCTGGGTATTTCTTTTTTCTAGGTGATGAGAAATACAAGACTCCCCTTCCGGAAGATTATTACAATTAACCAGATTACGATATGGACGGGTCACTTTTCCCATTCGTTTTCGTTACCTTGCTTATGCCTGTAAATAGTTGCACTGGATTTGTAGATACAAGATAAAATGAATATATACGGGGTTATGGGTTTATATGTAAATGTTATTATGTATGTGTGACAAAAGGTGCTAAGCATATCGAAATCAGTGAATGATTATTTAAATACATTGTTAATATTATACGTTGCTTATACGTGTTTGATGTCTATTTGATCACCCTTAATTATACTATAATTATACTCGGCTTTTATATAAATTAAATAGACACACATTGCATCCGTTAAGTCATATAATAAAGATTGCTACTCCTATGCGAGGAATCGGAACGGCCAGAAATCAAGCTCATTCTTAGAGAACCAAGGCGTACCGGGGATAGATCCTAAGCATGAGTAATGCCGATCAATCTCTATGAGCACGAGGATCGAGGATTAGCAGTGAAGAGAGTGTAGATCTTCAGACTAATTTCCCTAACCCTCGAGATGGAGAGCGTAAATCGTTCTATGTATGGTTTCCGGATACCTATACATAATTGTATGTAACAAGTGTTTGTTGTATTGCATGCATAGCATATGCATGAAAAATTAATAAACTTGTTTGAACTTATAGTGTGGATAAAGAAAGAATATCTCACTAAGCTCAATGTCAGCTTATATCCCCTACATATTTCTATTAAATTGGTATGTTTGAGACTCCATGCAAGGATTAGGACATCAAGGAAATTACCAGTGGATTTTAAGCATTGAGGAAGAAGTGGAAGTATAGGATGAATTTATATTTTTAAAAATTTCTTTAGGAATAATACATGAAATGTTATTATTTTAAAGATCACTAGGAAATATATACATATACATATATATATGTAGATTTGAAGACTTTAGCAAGAGTATACCCCTAAGGTTTGTAATTGAACTTATTCATGATTAATGATCTATATTCCTCATACTTTGTTACTTAATTGTTATTAATATAGATTATGCTACTCCAACACATCCCCTTTAATGTGATGTACGTCGTGTGCATAATATGGAAGTCTTGATGTGACTAAGGTAGTCATTCCTAGGTTTTAATATTGTGTATGACAGACTACCATGTTTAGAGTCCCCTTGGGGTGTGAAAATATGTCTAAGGGTGAATTCAAATAACATCTCCATTAAAGATATCTTCTTGATGGATGTGATGATGGATCATCGACCATTAGATTTTGACTATTTGATGATGCAATTCATGCATCGGGTCCTTGAGAGAAAGGATTCCCATCTTCAATATGGCTGACTTGTCACTATCATTCTACAATCGTGGGGATTTGACCTTTCAAATTGCACAACAGCAGAACCAAGGATCAAATTCATGAAGGACAAAATAGCTAGAATGTTAGATTTCAAGTACGATCCTCAAGCTAACCAATGTAATAAGATCAAGGTGGCACAACACAACTGGGAGATAGGAATGGATAAGGTGACCAAAGCTTATACCTCAACTTGGATGATCTGTCCCTACCATGGCACGATGTAGGAATAGGAAAGGGGCAGGGGTAGAGCCAACCTCAATCACAACAACCTAGTATGTTCGACATGAGTAATATAATGAAGCATCTAGATGAGACAGTCAAGATCTAATCAAAACATTGGAAAATTCTCATAGCAATGAATACCTTGATTGAATAATTTTACGATTAGACAGGCTGCCAACCAAAGCATCATCTACCACCACCATTGTATCAGCCTTCGGACAACACTAACGGTCAAGGCGGAGGTGGCCAATCATCATATTCTCGCTATTTTTCTAAAACGAATTAATTATGTTTTTTTAATTAAAATGTAATTAATAATGTAATGTAATACGTATTATTTTTAATGGAGTAACAAATCAAAATCATTCTTTATTCATCATTTAAATTCTATTTATGTTAAATGTAACATTTATTTATTACATTTGGACTGTAAATTTTTTTTAACTAATTTGAATAATTAGTTTAATTAAAATTCAGAAAACCATCGAAAAAAAAAACCACGAGCTTGGAAATAACACAAATAAAAAACCATATAAACTATGTGAAGCTAGATTTGATTAGAGGCATGCGACTTGGCAAATGAACGACGCACGAACACAAATGGGCTAGGTACACGAAAGCATGATGCAAAAATTTGTCACGTGGACAGTATGATGATCCGCTAAAAATGTTTTTGTATTTCAAAAGCGAATTCTCCAGCAAGTGGACTGGATCGAATCAAGTAGTAAAGTGCTGAGTGAGTATTCTTCCCATGAGAAAAGCTTAAACACCAAACCATTGTTGATTCCTATTAATATCCAGGCAATGTAATTTAGATTAATTGTTAAGTTACACTAATTTCCTACTACCTATTTTATGTTAATCTACTCAACTGCGTCTTAATCACAGAAACTTATATATCTCAATAGTGAGAACTTAGATCAAATCCCAAGCTTGCTAATTAAATTGAACTTATGTTATTATAATAATTAGACTCATGAAAATTCAAGTGAAACTACCAAGATTAAAACTTCTATCCAAAGTTCTTAAAAATCTTTTTAAACCTTAAAACAACTTAATTGCTTCCGCTACTCAGATTATCAAAGGAATCAAATTTAACAACTATGAGTCTCCCAATTCTATAATTGTCTAATGACTTAAATCGAATTTTCCCTAATTCCTTAGTTCAAATCCAACTTAAAACATTGCTTTAGTTACAACAAAAGTTTCTAAATGAAAATAACATCTCAACTTTCACATTTAGACATTTAAACCCATTTATTAATTCTAATGAAATCAGATGTCTCTCCCGATCAAACTAATTTCTCATTTACCAAGATCCTCCCAAATTCAAGGCTCATTTCAGGAATTAAACAAGAATTTCACATGATTCTAACAATCACATATCATAAATTCAACAATCATCTTAGCAATTAAGGATTTAATTACATTCCCACCATATAAGATTTAGCAAAGCATAATGACTACAATTAATAACATGTTAATTATTGCAACTAAGAACATATTGATCATCAAATATAAAAGAATACTCAATTAACTAAACATGGATAATAGAATTAAGAATTCAAACCATACAAAGTATCCAAAACACACTGTTCAAGTCATCTGCACTTAATCATGAACAAATTTGATGCTAATTCTAATCTATAGAACAATATCTATGTATCTACAGTCTATTTTCTCCCTATTCTCTAAAAAAAACTAAGAAATGTTATCTACCTTTTTTCTTCCTTATTTCCTAATATTTAAACATAGAACAGACATGAAATTTTCACCTGCCAGTTCAAACGCCGGTAGTTTCTCTACCTACGCCAGCAGTGTGGAAAGCCGGTGTTACAGAAATGAAATCTGGATGCTTGAACACTTGTTCCAACACCGGTGACGTTGGCTCAAAATTTGCCGGCATAAAATGACATTGCAGAAAACGCCTTTTCATCAACAAACGCTGCCAGCATTCATCAGCAGCGTTAGCAAATTTGCTTCTGTGGAGATTACACCTTTGTGAAAGCCGGCGGCGTTGATTCTCAATTTGCCGGTGTTGCAACATTTTTCACCTTGTTTGCTCTGTTCTTCACTAATTCGTTTCCTAATCACTTCCAAATTCCTCAATAACCTGTTTTAGTACAAATAAGCTCATTAAAGTACCAATTCATCACATTTATATTAAAAATTGACACAATTAAGTATCAACTGGAGATAAAAGTGTACTTTTGGATTTATCATATGACATAGCCCATTTACCATGCCTAGGAGGTAGGGCAAGTGCAAACATAGATCCAACATAGATTTGTACCTCTCTCCTCTCTGCCTCTAAGCTCTTAACTAAGTGATAGGTAAATTCTTTAAGTAGTTTTTTACCACTGCACTAGCATGTAGGGGCTAACCCTATCATTCATTCATGAACTTATTAATTTCTTTAGTTGCTGCTAAATCAAGTACATGAGATTCTCAAGCAGGTAGATTTCTATGAAATGAAATTTTATGTTGTTTGCTAGCAAGACAGTCAGTGCAGGCTTTTAAAGATGCTTCTTTCACATTAGGTAGAAGTTGTTTCTTGGTAAGTATTTAAAGTTCTTTCTCGGTCATGTGACTAGGTCATTTATGCCAAAGCTTTATTCAAGAATCATTAACCGTGTTCACATGTACTTTATTTAGTTTTATAGGCATTAGAAAGTTTCCATTTAACTTCACCAAAATAACGATTATGTCCTTGTCATTTAGTTTTCTTGTAGATATAAGTTTGAGGCAAATGTTTGGAACGTGTCTAACATCTATAACAATGAGCTTGTAACTTGTGTTAATATTCAATATAGTATATCTAATGCCAAAACTTTTAGATGACCCATTGTTTTGACATCCTAACATTGTCATAATTTGATGCAAGTAATAAACATCTACACCACCAGCTTACAAAGAAATGCCGCCGACCTTGGAAGAAGCATCGCCGGTGTTGGAAGATATGCTATCGGTGTTGGAGCTAGTTTACATTGTTGATGGCTTTGTCTTTTGAATTTTCAAATCATCAGCATTAATTATAGTCTGTCAGTTTTTTATCAGTCAACTTATTGATTCGTATTTACTATTTTCCTTTTTAGATTTGTATTTATTATTTGTATTTATTATTAGTCAATACTGTATTTATTATTTTACCTTTTTAAGATTTTGCATTTTTAAGATTTTCTTGTAATAGTGTAAATAGGCCTTTAGGCTTGTTTTTTTTATTGACAACTGATATTTGATATCTTTGATATTGAATTGAGAAGGTTTTCTAATAATTTTGCAATTGTTTAGTAATTGTGTGATTAAGTTCACGTTTTGAAATCAATCGTCGAATTGATTTCTTATTCAACGCTTCCGTGCTGTATCATAATTACCAATAGTGTAGGTTGAGAAGAATTCATCATGCGATGTCAGATGGAAAGAGGCACCAAAGTCAATAACCCAATCACTATTATGATATGCAAGACTAACACAACCATCATCTTAGATAATAACAATTTCACCATCTACTACTATAGTAGTTGTGTTTTCGCTTTTTTCATCACCTTTACCTTTAGTGTGCTCTCTTTCCAAATTCTACATTCTTTCTTTAAATGTCCTAACTTGTCATAATGGTAGCATTTAATATTTCTTCTTAATTTGGATCTTCCACAGGATGTGTTAGATATTTCAAATTTATTAGATGTGCCTTTAGTCTTACTTCTTCCACATCTTTTTAGTTTATTAATAACTAGTGCCCGAGTCTCAGAACTTGTAACGAGTTCTTTTCTTCTAGCTTATTCATTCATTAAGCTGTTAGGTAGTGAACTTAATAATAATAGTGTTTGTATCTTAACATCAAGATAAATTCCATTATATATAATTAGTTCACACGGCCCTAAAAGTCAGTAAAGTTCTCTGACATATTAAATCCATTCTTATACTTCAAATCTACCACCCTTCTAAATAAAGAGGTTTTATTCAAGGTAGTTTATCTCTCATTTATGGACTCTTATTTCTTCAATAGAGCATCAGCTTTGATTTCCTAAGCAATATGATTGCATATACTATGATTAACCCATTATTGAATATAACCTAAAGTTTTTCTATGCATAATTGCCTAATCTTCATTATATTTATTTTTTGGCTTTGCTTTATTAATAGCTAAAAGCACATAAAAATTTATAAGTATAAAATGCACACCCCCATAGGGTGCCATAGCATAGACACATATAACATGATCGAAGGTTGAAAGTAAAATAATTGAGAAACAATTTTAAATGAGTTAACCGGAATTTTGGACCTTTAAATCACTTAATTCATTCTATGCATATTACCATAAATAAATTTACTAACTATATCATTCATTCTAACTTTCATACTAGATTTATAACAATTTTAAATTTTTAAATTTTAAATTCTAACTTACCTTGATGAAAAACTAGGGGATTACACAAAAGATCTTTCGTCATCAACTCTCATATTGAATAATTTGTAGAATTTAGTTTTATTATGGTAACCGATGATCCTTCTATGCTTGTACACAAGAAACAAAACTTTTTTTTTTTCAAATTCCAACTCTAATACCAGTTGTTAGGAGAATTAATATCCTGTAACGATAAAATATTTTTCCTCTCGCCTATAGACGATAAATGATTTAATAAAATAAAATTAAAACAATAATAAAGAAGACCAAGATTTAATATGGGAAATCCCGATTAAGGAAAAAGCCACGAGATTGCAATTTAAAACTTCTACTATCAATGAATAGTGCAATTACAATGTTTTTCTCACTAGTTGTACAAGTGAATAATTCATCCTTCATCAAGATAGTGAATATTGATAAAATAACAAAACTTAATTAATTTATGAAAACACGAATATACCTATTAAGTTGGACAAGTGAGGAAGATTGCCAAAACCCAAAAATAATCACCTTATATTAGTTGACACCACAAGTTCAATGAAAGATGTTTCTTCATAATATGAGTCATCCAATTATGGATATGAAGTTGTTCTACCAAAATTGATTTTCTTCTTATATCATAAAATAATTTCCTTCTCCTCACAACTTTGCTTCAACACTCTGTAATATAAGGACTGACTAAAGTACTTTATCGTTTAACTTTCTTGTAAATTTTCGTGATGGCGCTTTTTTCATTCGGAAGTTATCTTATCAATTGCAATAACTTTCATATTTTTTGTCGTCACACATTTAAATCTTTTTTTCATAAAAATATATAATCATAATTTCCATTTTTATTTTCTATGGAATCATATGCGTTGAATCTTAAACCAACATCATCTTCTATGTGAACTTGTACCATAACTCTCGCACAAATTTTTCCTTTTACTAAAAGCAGCTGAACTCCAACTAACCAAATACTTTAACTTATCACTGATTGTTGTAGCTACCCAAATGTCGCTAATAAAGCTGATTAAAAGAATTTATGGCAACATACAACAACACGTATAAATTACACTCTGTATGGTTGATTGACCGAGAAAGGAGGTTCATGTTACTAAATGATGTCAGGCTCCATTCTATTTAAATACAAAGATGAGGTTGGGCAAAGTGTCATTGTGATGGAATCTTGCCAAGTGCTCATAGGCCCTAACAGTACAATGTGCATTTACAGCACTCAAGCAATGCTAATATCTGGAGGTGGAGGGGCAAGAAAGATGGACTGTTCGAGTTACTGCCTACGGGTGATCATTGATGATGGTAAGGAATCCCATATAAAGCAAAAGACAGCTTAGCAATTGACCTGGCAAGAAATGGAAGTTAAATAGGATTTCGAATTTACTATTGCGAGCTCATGAGCTTGTTCTTTTCGGAAAGGGAAAGAACTGTACGGATTTAGTTAACAAATGTGACACATTGATTAATAGATATCCATCCGTAACCAACCAGCGATCTCTAATTATAATGTCTGTCCGGATTGTCTAATTTTGATATATATTTTATTTATCTATTATATGTGTTTACTTATCTGTATTTGATCAATATATCTCAATAAATTTCTTTTAATCTATATCTATTTTTCTTACAAATATTTGTTTAAAAATAATAAAATTAAAATGTCTAAATTGTCGTAAAAAGATGAAACAAATGGACCTCAGTGATCTCATATATTCAAATGATGTTCCCCAAAAATCAACTAAACTTCACTAATTTGAGTTTTTTTAGTTTAATTTGATTTCTTAGTTATTATTATACTATTTGCTTGAATGATCCCTTCCTTAAAAGGTACGATTTCATTATTTCCTATATTTTTCCAATTAGCTAGTTTTTTTTTTTTTCCTTTCCCTTTTTTTCTAGTCCTATAAATACTCCTCTGATAAGTTTCTAAAACAATTTAATTATCATCAATATTATCGAAATTTTTTAAAGTCGGCCTTTGTTATTCAGTGGATTAAGACTTATTTATACGATGAGACGTAGTTTGGATTATGACATTGTAGTGGTTACACAACTTATTGTCCTGTTGATTTCTTCTTCTTCTTTGGTAGTCAGTGTACCATCAAATTCAAGATACTTATAATTAAGACTGCAAATAAGTTGAGTTAAATCAAGACGATGAGGTATTAAACTCTAACTTAAGTTCAACGAAACTTTTCAAAACTTGAGTTTGGTTCAAATTTGATAAAGCTTAAAATTTAAAGCTTCAATTTGGTTTGAAGTAAAATTATATAGTTTCAAGTTAAGTTTGATTTGATTAAGTTTATTTTGACTTGATTTATTTAAAAAATATATTTTTAATTTTAACTAAAGTAATATTAACACTCAAATTTGATTCTAATCAAATTCAAGTAAATGTATCGAACCAGATCGAAATAATTTGTGAATCAGCTTTCGTAACCTATGTTAAATGAACTAATTATGCACTACTTTCTAAAGTTTAGAGAGCACGAAATGATGAAATCCAGGAAAATATTTCCATTCGGAACAAATGGTACACCTCATGAGGAAAGGTGCTATGATATGTACCCTACCGTTATCGCAAGTTGCCATGCTTTACTATTGTGTTTTGAGGCGTCACTCCTACCATGCACCAGCTATTAGTGTCGGTGTCACATTGGCCACTCGAGAATTCAACCAACATCCTTGTATTATTTTTGAAAATTAATTTCAAAGGCAATGATAAAGAAAATTTGGTTTGTGAAACATAGAAATAACGGTGACAAAGATAAAATGGAAGGAAACCAAAAAGGATAAAAAAAATTAAAATAAAAATAAAAAAAGAAAAGAAAAGGGGATGGGCCCAACTGAGTCCGATCTTTCATCATGGGTCTGAGCATCTCTATTTCCAAAGTGGACCCCCACCTCATGGGTGTAATTGGAGGACAGTTCTCGGATTGTTCCTTTCTAGATAGCGAGAAAAGGGTCAGAAGTTGTGGTCCATGCATATAATTTGTCCTTTTATATATAGACTGGTCCTTTTATTTTAAATATGCAGTATTGGAAATTTAAATCGTATCCTTTTCTCGTCTGTTTCTTCACATTGAGTTTGCAATTTGCAATTTATGTGTCCAGGCAAGACAAAGAAACAATTCTAGTTATGTTTATGAGACAATCACTGATTGATTATAAGTTGGGGTTTTAGAGCCAATGTGTCATGAAACACTGCTCAGAAACAGCCACCCACCAAATGAGAAGAACATTTATGTCACATTGAATGTGAATGTTTTTAATTTGGTCCAACAAGAAACTCACATTAAATGTCCTATCCTTTCTTTCTCAGTGACTGCTCAAATATCATCATTCAGATTTCTCTTTAAATTCCCCGTTGCAAGTGTGTTTTTTTTTTCTCTCCCCCCCTTCAATTGGGATGTTAGGGTTATTTATTTTTCTGACTGGGACCCCCAACAGCTCTAACATTAAAGTATGCATGCATGTGCCAATGTTCATACATTAGCTTGTCCAGATCCTCGTGGAGGAATCGGACCTTATTTTTAAATCTTAAATTGGATGAATTAACATATTCAAAAAGTTCTCTATTAAGGATTTGAAAGTAGAGATAACGTGCTGTTTATTCTCATATTAAGGTTTATGAGTCAAATACGCATGAAATGCACATTCGGTTCGTTGAAACGAATTGAGTCGTATTTAAAACGGTTTGATATAAATCCTTAATGAACCAATCCGTTTTTAACGGTTTGGAGTTTTGAAATGAACTGCTCCGCTTCACGTGCGGTTCGATCAGCGGTGCGGTTCGGTTCGGTTAGGTTCGAACCGTTTTTAAAAGATTTAGTTCTAATTAATAATATTAATATTTATTTGAGTTCACAAGAAAAAAAAAAAGATGTTTAAATTGAAAAATATCGTACAAAAATTAAAGTCGCTTATCATTATGTCAAAGTCATATATTTAAGAATTTCAAAAACATATATTATCCTATTTTAAAAATATTTTTCAATGTGAAGTTAAAATAACATACATTTTTAATAAATCTATAACACTAACTAAGAAAATTACTCTTTTGCATTAATTCCACATTTACTTATAATATTATTCCTTTATAATGTATTCAAAATTTTATTATATCAATTAGTTTAAAGTTCTAAATTATCTTGATGTTGTTAGTTATAGATGTTATAACCTAATATAAAACTTGCTCCTGTAAATATATAATATGATAAGAATTTCGCATTTTATTGAATTAATCTTAAAGCAATACAAGTCCTAATATGTAATGCTCATGAGTTATAAATAAATAAAATTATTCTTATTTATTTATTTATTTTATTTCTTTTAATGTGAAGTGGTTTGGTTCGGTTTGACCCCTTTAACCAAATCATAACTGTTTAGGTTTTTCATAAACCGAACCGTAAATCGAACGTTAATATAAAAGAACCGCATTTTGTAGTTCGATTCATTTTTCAGTTCGGTTCAATGAACAACCCTAATGATTTGGAGTTCTATTGATGTATATTATACTAACAATTCACGAGTGATTTTTAACAGAGGATTGATGATTGTTAATAAAGAGTTTATACAGATCTTGCACTTTTATAATAGTAAAATTAACACAAGTGGGTAAAGTATATTTTTCATGTTTTAAATTTTAATTTATGATTTACCCTTACCCTTTTAATCACTATTGACATGGTAAGGTTTCCTTGTCACCTAACCTACATCATCACTTGGGTTGGTTCCATCTATTTTTTGTCCATGTACATGATTTTATCCGAATGAGTAACTTTTCTTTGAAAAAAAAAAAAAGAAAAAGAAAAAAGTAGAATAAAGTAATTTCTTCTCGAATATTGAATGCGGTTTTTCTTTGTCAATTTCATTAACTCTGTTTCGAGTATAACAGTAGCTGGAAAATCCATATGGCCAAATAATTGTTTCCTGTTATCCTAGGTTTTGTTCCACTGATTACGTTCCACTAAGCGAATCGTGACAAATGGAAAATGAAATGATGTGTAATCGTTCCGTCAAAATGCTAACATAGATGGTTACTTTTGCAAGGTTTTCATTTTCAAGTAATAAATTTAAGAATTTATTAAACCCCTGTAAATCGATACTTGACAAATTAATAACCTCACTAAGACAGTATTCAACCCCCACCACCACCACCCACTCACCCCCACCCCATCCCACCAAAAAAAAAAAAAAAAAACCCAATTCGGTTAGTTTACAAAATTTATAATTTTGATAAATTAGTGAGATATATAATGATTTTTCGGAAGAACCTTATATAAATATATATAATTCCTTTAATATCACAAATTAATAATTATCTAAAGTTACAAACATAACTAGGAAAATTTAGTACAATATGAATATGTTGTTATTTGTTTTTTTTTTTTCTTAAGATTTAACTTTACGTAGATTTCATCTCTAATTTTTCTCATTACATTCAAAAGTTTGGGTATCATATTTTCAAGTTGCAACAAAAAATTGTGAAAAGTAGTTACTGATATGAGTGCTTACTTTTGCGTGGTTGGTTCAAAGGATTGAATTATTTAGTTCTTATACAATTAACTTATCGATGCAAGTATTGGACTTTATTTAACTAATGAATATTGTTTAAGTATTAAAAAACAACAAATATCGTTTATATGTATTTTATTTTCAAAAACACATATGTACAATAAATTTTCTTTTTAAATTAATTCCTGAAATATAATACAAATATTAGTGATGTATAATGATTTTTTTTATGTAATTAATTTTATATTTGTTGAATTGAAAATGCATTATTTAAATTAATAAATAATTAATTTATCAATTAATGAATATCTCTCTAAATTAATAAAATTTCATGGTTCCAACATTATTAATATATGGATGTTTTACTAAATAATAATTACAAGTTTAAACTTTTATAGAGATTGTCAAATAAAACTAAATTCAACATTGTTTAAACTAGCCATTCACATAGTATCAAAGCTAGTTTTATCATGACTAGCCGATACCATTGCACTATATTAAGCAAACGAGTGCTGTCCAATTTGTTCTATTTCACTTGTGACAAGTATCATATCCGTTGAGAGAGGGAATTAGCAACTATCCATGCCTCCTCAAAGGTCTATCGAATGTATCTATATTTGTTTTGGCATTTCACTTAAATTAACTTTTGAGGTGAGCTTACTTTCTAATACCTCTAACATGCGAGCATTTACTTCCTTAAATTTGCAAAAATCCGAATTTGTTATCATAATCATATGCAAATTTTCCTTAAATTTGTAAAAATCCGAATTTGCTATCATAATCGTATTTGTAAAAATACGAATGGAAATTACTAGCGTTAACATATGGTGCAAGATTTCAACATTTCAACCATTATAACATATTTTCTTTTAATCTTTTGGCAAATTTTAAATTTATATGATGTTAGGTGTTTTTATATGTATGTGCGCGTGTGTGCAGGCATGTGTGTTTGTTCAGTATGCGTGCGTATATGTGTGAAATTCTTCTAAAAGCAAAACTTATGGAATGTCACGAGACATGTCAAATCTGTAACAAAATTAATATAATAATACTTTTCTATAGTTATTTTAACTTTTTAAAGAAATATATATACATTATTCTTACATCCGCGTGTACACGCGCGCACACATATATATGCACAATACTGAACTAGTGGAAGAAAATGGAGAAAAGAAAAAATGTAAAGTGCAGGAAGAAGTGGTTTTAATAGATTGAAATAACCAATTACTACTTAAGAAATGGAGAAGAATAAGAAGAATGAAATGTAAAAAAAACTAGAGGGAAATGGGAAGAAAAAAAAAGGAAAAGTAAAATGTGAGAGTTGATTTTAAGATTACCTTTATGAGCTTAGGCCTTTTTCCATTAAACATTTATTGGTAAAAAAAAGAAAGAAAGTAGAATTACTATTGATTTGATACAGGATATAAAAACCTTGTTCCATTCTCTATCATGTGAGAGTAATTAAGTTTTAAATATTGCCTACTTATACCTAAAAATTATGCACTTTTTCAAACACTTCTGGCTCTTTCATTTGGCTGGATAGAATAAGGAGAGAATAAAATTTCATTTCAAATGATGTAATAGGGTTGTGACAACTATTACAATGGTCATTTGGTGTAAAAAGTAAAACAAGTAATTATTATAATAAAATGTAAAATGTCTATAATTCCACCTATATTTATTATAGAGAGATAATAATTATATAGGTAAAATGTAAAATGTCTATAATTCCACCTATATTTATTATAGAGAGATAATAATTGTATAGGTAAAATGTAAAATGTCTATAATTCCACCTATATTTATTATAGAGAGATAATAATTATATAGGTGTTATTATCAAGATAGAGATATTTATGATAAAATTGAAAAATAGATATTTTATGGCAATTCATGCATTAAAGATATGAATTGCTATTCATGAGTTTACGTAATAGCAATTCATTATGAATTGTCATTCCTTTTAATGAATATCGTAAATCAATTTTACATTGAACGAGGAAGAAATGGATAGCTATTCATCTGAAGTGAACTAACTGTTTTGGTTTTATGTTTTAACCTCGATTATTTTTCTAATTCCAAACATTTAGTATATAGCTTTAGAACAAATTATAATAATACCCTAAGAAATCTATTGAAATTATGGATACCCAAACTTCTATAACGCTATACCTATACCGATGGGCCATGAACGCATAAAAATTCTTTCAGTCAGGAAGCACCAACCAACCTTTTATATAAACATATATGTGTGTGTGTATATATTTATAGATTTATTTACAAAGATTTATTATCTGATTTGAGGATTTTTAACATAATTAATTATTCTTCGGAAACACAAATCATTTTGGTTAATAGGTCGACCTTAAAAAATTATTACAATGATTAACAGAATTAATTATTTGTCGGAAACACAAATCATTTTGGTTAATAGGTCGACTTTAAAAAATTATTACAATGATTAACAGAATTAATTATTTGTCGGAAACACAAATCATTTTGGTAAATAGGTCGACCTTAAAAAATTATTACAATGATATGTTAATTGGAAAAATCGATATGGTAATATTTCTAGGAATAATGTTCTGGTCTCAACATTTTTTGTAAGATCGTTGGTTAATGTCAAGAGGTTAAATGTGTTACATTAAAAATTTAAGCCCTTATGCAATTTTGATAGCTCTTATGCATATTTCCGGAATTTTTCCTCAATTTTAGATATTCATTTGCAATGTCATCTGTATCACGATTTGGTTTCATTAGATAATGTGAAGTTTATATGTCTTGAGGTAAAAATTAGAGAAGTTCCGATGAAATCGGTTTTGATGGCTGAATATCAACAAACACCAAACATATATAATGATCCATCCGGTCAATTTTCTTTTTGGTTAGTTTCGGAATTTCCAAAATAGAATAAGCATACATATATATTAGGTAAGCAGTACTTGTTGCTTGAAAAATTATTGGTTCGACCGAAAGAGAACTGTCCATTGCGGTTGTTAGCAGAAAAACGCAACAAAATGAGCCTAAATATCTCTCTAGTTGCCATCACACACAGAAAGAGACAAATTTTAAAATTGGATATCATTATCCAGAGGAATGGTATGACATGTGTGGTGAACAAGACAGCAAGAAGGAAATCTTTCCTTTGCAGCTGGATCTAGATTTCTTTCTTCATTTTTATATTATTGATTTATACCCTAGAACAACAATGATTTTTGCAATAAATACACACCCACCAAATTAACATAGTATATCTATAAATGATATTGTGATCAAGTAGCATCTTCCATAATTTCTCATGTAAGAGGTCTCGGATTCGATTCCTTCCTTCCAAAAAAATATAGTATATCTGTTGTCATAAAGTCAAAGCCTATTGTATTTGAACTCAATATGTTTAATTAAATAACTTTATTGTTTTCTTTAACTTTCCTTTCTCTATCCTATTATCATCCTTTTCTCCACCACTATTATATTGTATGGGAATATACACTTAAGAACCTATATATATATATATATATACACATATATTCATTTAGGATCTCTATTTTATATTTTTTCATTTTAGACATTTTTAAAAATAAAGCAATATAGGTTTTTCGTTAACCTCTGTGATCTCTACTGTTAAAACTTGTAGATGTAATCCATGTTAATTAAATAGCTAACATGTCTTGCCACATCATATTAACCCAATTGTTAAATAAACCCAATTTAATTTTAAATTTAACCTAACCATTCCCAAAACAACTAATCCCAAATAAGCATGACCTAACCCATATGAATAAGCCATTTTCAAAAATACATGGTTAAAGAAGCATATTGTCAATGAAGTGTTTGCAATAAAACCCTAATTTTACAAAATCCCAAAATAATTTATCACCCATTTTTGAAAATAATCATAATTTCTAACTATACGTTGACTATGTCCGTGGATGTTAAGGAAATGATGAAACAAGGATAGTAGATATTCTTTGAACCTTAAGAATAGAAGTAGTGGTAACATCTCTTACAATGTATCATCTAGCATGAATCAATGAGTAATGGGTGTTAAAGATTAGGTTTTCCTGAAGATGAAAGTGAACCAACCTGTTATTGATTATGAACTAAGATCTCCTATGATTACTCTAACATGAGAAAATCAGGAAGAAGAAAATCCTATTGTTGTGTGCATTCAATTAGAATAATGATGATTTTGCCAAGAAGTGGTTGATTTTATCTCGGGGATTTTTTTCATTTAAATGTAATATGACTTGAAAAGTAATTGTTTGTGTTGGATTTATGTTTGTAGCCATGATCTTGTTTCTATGATAAAGAATTTGTTTGATGTTGTTTTGAAAATTCTATCAAAATTTGACAATGTAATGGTATTAGGTTCTAGCACTTTTCTACTATGATTATGATATTTTTAATGTTATTCATTTGTGTCTAGGAACCTATTATTGCAATGTGCTGTAAAAAACTAGCACTAAATATTTAGTTGAAAACAAGAACACCAGAAAACAAGACACTATAAACTAAGGCTTTTTTTTTTTTTTTAATGGGTAGTAAGGCGATTATAGTTCTAGAAGTTTTGAAAAATTAGGATTTTTGTTATTCTATGAGCAAGTGATGATTCATGGGATATCTTTTCTTTTTTTCACAAATGACGGTTCTTCAAACGAAGAAGATTAATTTGTAATATTAACAAAGGAGTCACAATGATTAATTCCTATGCGGTAGGTTAGGCTAATTGGTTTGTTGTTTTTGGAAGAGTTGGTTAGTTTTAAGGTTAAAATTGGTTTACTTTAAGGCTTGGGTTAATCTATGTGGAACACATGTCATGTATTTAATTACCTTGGATGCTACTTTAGTAGGTTTTAACATAAGCGATAATAGACATTAATTGAAATCCTATACTGATTTACTTTTTAAGATCATAAGTCTTGAAATGACCCAACCTAAAACATAGGTCCTGAAATGGGAATATATATAAACAAAGGTCCTTCATATGTATTTTACCCTTAGATTTTACAAAAACGTCCATTACTTATAACTTCCACAAATTATAATTGCCCCTACACAATTATTTTATTAATTTTTGTTCAGTAACTACAATTTGGCTTGCATATAAGATCTGCTAACAGAAGTTTTCATTCACATCTTTTTTGTTATTTTCATTTATTGTATGTTAATCATTTTTACATATTACTATATTATATATTGTATATAGTTTTATTAAGTAAATGTGTTATATTATTTTCTTTTTCCAAATGTTACCTTATTTAAATTTTACACACACAATGCAGGTGCATAACCACTGGTATAAAGTAATATGATAACACGTGTCCATGAGTACTAACTTACCTATATTTCCATTTTAACATATATTATCAGTTTTAAAATGACGGTTTTTATTTCCTCCTCCATTGACCATCTGCTTAACTAGCAACCTAAAGGCATCCATCAACAGATTCCTATTAAAAATTTAAACCAGTCATCAATAAATAATAACTGTGACTTCTTGACCAAATTAGTCCTTGGTTATACGAATTCATTAACCCAGGCATATAATCATTAGACATGAGGATATAATTTCAGGTTTGGTCAATATAAATGGAAAACACGTTTCTTTCTAACCACCATTAATAAAGTATTAGCATTATTTTTTACTATGATAATGATGCACTGCCGTTTCTTTCTTCTTTTCTTGAAGATAGATGAACCGACATTTGGTTACATTAATACGTTTTCGACCTGAATTTATTGGAGAATTTCAGAATCATAAGTATTCTCAAGAATATTACATTTACATCACTCAAATATATGTTACAAATGGCTAAAAGACCATGGTATCAGTAAAATTTAATTAATAATGAACTGTTAATCGATCATTATATAGGAAGAGCTTTTTCTGGTTACATGGATTGGATTCCACTGTTTGGTTTATATAAACAGCTTTGACCACTTGGAAACAGCTTTTTGAGTATTTAATAAAATGTACTAAAATAACTTTCTTTCATGTCGATTTAAAAAATGATATAGACAAGTTACAATGATTTAATAATTATTTTTCGATAATATGCTATAGAACATATACAATTACTGAATTAGGTAATGAATACTTTAATGTAATCAATCAATTTTAAATAACCAACTTTTTGAATGGTTAATGGTTATAATAATAATTAATTAAAGGGAAAAATAAAAAAAATTAATGTTTGTTTTGAGAATAATTGTTGATTCCTAACTATTATTATTTATGTCGTCATATTATTTGTTATTATAACTAAGGGTTATTTATTGAACTAAGTAATTGAGATCATTAGTAATTAAGTATACAACTATTATAAAAACCATTGTTGTCAAAACTAGCCAGCGCAGATCAATTAATTCAATCGGAACTAGCACTAATGTCAGGTCGGGTCTCCCATATGATTCATTTTTTGCATTCAATCGGATTGACCCAGTCGACCTAGGAGGTCGAATCGGGTTGAACCAGAAAAACAAGACCGGTTGACCCAAATCGAGAAAAAAATAAAAAAAATAGAAATTTAAATATTTATTCAACTTTATTATAAATCAATAAAATATAATCATTATAATATGCTTATTTAATAATTAATTGATGAATTTGATCCAAATATAGATATAATTGAGTGATATAATCTATATTGGTCTTTCATAATTAAATTATCCCTTACATTTTTACTTTTTCGTGATCCTAAGTGAACCCGATTCGACCTCTCAACCTAGCCCTCTAGCTTATCAGATTAAATCTCAGGCCGATTCTAATAACATGATCATTACTTATTAATTAATGTTGTAAAATGTCCTAGCTTTTAGGTTTCAACTAAGCCTATTCAATGACCCACAACATAAGGGTACCTAAGAATAGAAATGTCATGCCATCTTTAGGTAAGAACAAAGCTAAGTGACTATGATCTTGTACCTACATTTTACAAGCCATTCATGATCTACAGATACAACTAACTTACCCATTTCGTCTCATTGTTGCATACAAATTGGAGAACAAAGCCAAAGCACTCATATTGGTTAGACTCAATATCAAACCACGTACTTACCAGGTCAATTCAAAAATCAAATCATATCTTTAACGAGTAGTATTTAAGATTTAGTTTGCTTAAGTATTATAGGGTTAACACTTTTTCCAAATTAGTTCCTCGCTTGTAATCAATACTTTAGAACAATATTGGGAAATAATGTATAATTTATGAATTATACCATGTAAGGTGATTTATGGTCATGTACTGGGCTAGATCTAAGGGGACCGATATGTATTATATGTATAGTATAAAAACCATATAATAATACAATAATAATGATAAGGTAATGGTTTAGTATTTGGTTTTACATTCAAGAGGTCTTGACTCAAATCCCATGAGTATACTATTCTTTTTCAATAGCATTAATTACACCATCTTTTCCTTTTTTGAACATTTTTTTATATTATCTTTTTCTCTCACCCATTCTTTCTTTATTAACATTTTTTTTCACAGTAACCAATAGAATTAAATTCATTTATCAAAAAATTATATTTAACTAAATAAATTATTATGAACGACTATTTTTTTATTTATAGTACACTATAACTAATAATTATATCATTCATATTAAAAATATTATGTTTTATCGCATAAAGTATTTCTAAATAATACTAATTATATCACCTATGAACTATATTGTTTAATTGTTAATTAATTTTGAAGTAATATATGTATAATATGTTACCAAATTCACCAAAATTATTTATTAAATACTTTTTTTATACTTATGAGGTTAAAAAAATATCACAATGAAATAATTAATAAAATTTTTATACATATATAAGATGCAAGATAGTTGAAATAGTAAGCAAATACATATAGATAATTCTAATATTAACATAATTAAGATTCGTTCCCCAATCATATCATGCTCTGTCCACACTTGCTCATTCAATATAATTATTACAAATAATAATGTTTAGTTAACACACCTAGCTCCATGTACTAGTTTAACTAGTTTGTTTCACCAAAACATTCATAATAATCAATAACAACCATCCAATCATCAAGCATCAGAATAGCAAAATTGATGAGTAAGTCACCACCTTACTAAATTCTTCTATAACGGTCATGACAAGTGATTTCACGGTATATATAGTTACCAGCATATGGCTTGTGTTATCGACTAAAATGCACCAGTGTAGTAAAGTAAAAAGAGGTTGCCATTGCCAAGCCACACTTGCCCATGCACACCCAAGTTACCGTCAATATATAGCACTATTTTGTGTATTGCCCACTTTTACCGCACTAATTTCCAATAGTTATATCTTTCTCGTTTCTTACCCGTTTTTGGTTTCTTTTTTTTTTTTTTTAAGTGACTATTTAAAATTCAAATACATCATATCAATTGAATAAAAAAAACCAATATCCAAATTTATAAACTGTCATTTTAGAATTTTAGTTTCTAAGTAGTACATTTTCACAGATTACTGCTTTGACTTAGTTTTGAATTTGTTTAAGGGTTAAATATATATAATCCTTTTATTAAGGTTTTAAATAGTAGTCATATCCTATGAAATAAAGCATATTCCATAGTATATTATTTAAAATTCAACTACATTAGCGCTTATAAGTTTAAACATGAATCTAATTTATTTTGTTTCCAACTTAATACCAAGTAGATAAATATAAATTTTTTCTAATAAACATCATTACAAGTGATTTCTTATTTTAATGAACTTTAATGAAACTAATATATGTTAGGAATCTCGAGTATTTGATTTTACAGAATCATGAGGATTTAATCAAATTTTGAAGCCAAATGTCAATGGGACAAACCTATAGAATGTCTCTAAAAATTGAGAGATGTAAGCTTGTTAAGCCGAACTCTATGATGATTGTAATGAATTTTATGAATTTAATCTATAGAAATAGATATCAAAAGCGAATCAAATAAGAAAGTCGTCTTGTACGTGCTAGTTCAAGATCTTACTAATCATATTGGTAAATAACATAGAAGGTCATAATATTTGAGAATAAATTCATTTGAGGTCACAATGTTTTGAATGGTTAAAAAGAAGGTACAACGTTTAAAGAAGCAGGTCAATTAAGGTCATTATTGATACATGTCAACAAGAAATATATTTAAAATTAAAACTTAGAAGATCTGGCACGTTATGACATGTGCTAACGGTAACCTCAATTGACCCACTTCTTTAAACGTTGTAACCTCAAATGAATTTTTTCCCAAACATTGTGACTTTCTAGTGTAATTTACTCCATTTTTAAATAAAAATTCATGAATATTATTGAAAATTTAGAAGTCATAGCACTTTATTTTGAGGTTTATGTTTGTTGTAGTAATTTTGAGATTCCAGTCAATAAAGCCAGACGTTATTGCTATATTTATGGATTGGATGTTATAAATAAGATTGACTGTATTATGGTCAATTTAATTTAGAACCACACAAAAGACTAAGCATTTCAAAAGTGACAGTTGCTATAATTTTATACATTTCATGCGTTAATTCACTCCACACTTTATCTCCAAACAAATGCATCTATTTATTCATAGTATATAAATATATACGAATCGAATCCACAAAGACTTAATTATAGTTACTAGTATTGCATACTCTTCTATTATTTTATCCTAAAATAATTAGGATATTAATGTCAAACAATACTAATAATACTATTGAAATTATGAGAATTTAATATCTATAATGAAAACATACTAGCCATTTACTATGGCTACCTATGCTATTGATAAATAATATTTGAATCATTGTTTCATTATCCTATACCATGGAAATTGTAAACCCTGGTTTTCTTAGTAACCGAGTAAACTCCGTAAATCGAAAATCAAAACCCTAAATAGGATTAGTACAAGCAACCTAGGAACCCTAATTCCGGCTTTTTTTTCGATTTCTATATAGAAGAACCTCTATAAGATAATTTAATGTGGATTATTATTTTATAGCATATTTCAAACCGTACAAAGTTTTCATTTCGAAGAATTTTCTATTCCGGGCTTTCCCGAGCTCCATTACAGAAAAGAGAGCCCCGAAGCTAGAAACTCAGAAAAATATTCCGAAATACTCGTTAGAATCGAAATTTTATAAGGATTTCAAAAATATATGTTTTATAATTTTTCGGGTTATAAAAATTACAGTTATAGCATTTTTCCCGTATTTTTCTTACTACCAATAAAGTAGATGTCTTATCTACTATTTATTACTATTCACAAGTACAACCTATTACACACACACCCATACCCTAGTCTTACAACCTTACAACCAGTCAATTATATTTTCTTTTTCAAGAATTTTTGTTTCTTAACAAATTATTACATTTAATACATTTTATTACACAAATTACAATTTCAAATAAAATAAAAAACTCTCTCTCTCTCACACACCTAGTGGCCGGTGCATTTTCCCCCCAATTTGCCCTCTATTTGTTTTATTTTTCTCCTTTTATAATGATAAAACAAACCCTAATTCACTTACTATAAATAATCTTTTTCTTTTCTCTCTCTTCATTTTTTTCATTTTCATTTGGTCAAGAGCTCTCAAACTCTCTCCATTTTCTTCTTCTTGCCGTGAACTCTCCCTCACCACACACACACATACACACAAGCTTCAATCTTCTTCATTTCTTCATTAAATCCAACCTTAGGTGATGATTTCTAAGCCTTATTACCACTTAATCTTGTAATGGCAAGATTATTCATGAGTGTTTTCACTCAAAGTCCCCATGAGCATTTGCTAGGGACAAGGAAATGCTACTACATGAATATCCAGCCATCACAAGAGTAGATCTTGTGTTTGATTAAGTTTTTGTTGGGATATCTTCATGTTTATGTGTGAAGAAGTGGAGTGAAGTATATATCTAGCATAAAAATTTCTTGTTTATACTTTTAAGCTTTATTCATGCATCATAAGTATTAGATCTAGCTTTTAGATGCTTATACCATGCTTGATTTCATGCTCTTGTGAATGATTTATGTTTTCATGCATTCATACTCATAAAGGCTTTGTTTTAGGTATATAGATGTGGTAGTTGGTAGATCCCTAAGTAAATAAAGCAATGAACTTGAAAGGAAAAAGTTTTTGTTTGAAATACTCAAAGTCAAATTCGTATGATTTCAAGACCCTATTTTAAAAACCCTTTCATCAACTTTAAAACTCATGTTTTATGTGAAAAATGAAGGATATAGGTAATATGTATCATTAGGTAGTAATTTTTCTAAGTTGAAATGAGTTTTGATGAGATTAATATACAAAACAAGAAGTGGAATCTAGATGGAAAATTTTGAGTTAGTAGTCAACATATGAAATTCGTAATTTTGAATGTAACCCATAAGAACACCTATCATCTAAGCTCAAAATAGAAGTTTTATGTATAAAATGGAGTCCTTAAGTAATAGGTATCTTAAAGTCTTAATTTTTATGCATTAAACAAGTTTTTCCCAAAAGAATCCTTCAAAATTTAATTTCAAGAAATTCGGATTTTTGGATGAATCCTATTTGAAAACATATTTGCTAAGTATAAAATGTAAGTTTTTATGTAGAAATGAAGGCTTGGGTAATAGGTATAATGAAGACTCAATTTAGATAAGGATAAATTGATTTTCTTAAGGAAATAACTTCAAAACAAATGAGATAGTCAAAGTTAGGAATCTAGTTTTAATGAAAGTGTGTTGCCATGGATCTTCACAAATAAGAAGTTTCTAAATTTTCCTTTTTTGTAAATAATATCAAAAGCATGCATGCATCAAGTTCATATCATATCATTCATGATAGGAAATCATCAATATTGTATGTGTAGCTAAAAGTATATGCTAGAAACATCACAAACAATCATAAAGCTATTTTTTTTTTTTTGGGAGTTGAATTTTTCGAACGACCAGAACTGATGCATCTGTTTCGTGACTTAAATGTTTTCGAAACTTGGAAATAATACTTGGAATAGATAGATCTTTCGAAGTAGATAGAAATCGATATATTATATGCTCAATTCCGAGTTAAAATGAGTTATATATGGTCATTTAAAGTTAGGACTTTATCTTATACGGAAATTAACGAACTCAGTAGTTAGAATTGTTAAGTTATTAGAACCTTATAAGAAATACTCATGTTGGGTATTCCTTGTACTTAGGTGATTTGAAGGACGGATTTCCACTCCCCGAGGACTACTATGACTAGTGGATTTCTCTCCATGGCCAAGTGAGTTCATTTCTTAAATAGTTGTACTCATGTATGTGCTTGTAGTCGTAGTGACATTAGAATTAGGAAAAGATAAAACTATGATGAGTTGTGATTTAATCTTAGTTGAATGAATAATAAGTATATCGAGATGAGACTTGTTGTAAATATCATTGTGTGAGCTAGTATAGGCTTGAATTATCTGAAATTCTCGATGATCGCATTTAATCTATATAATTAACATGCCATGATTATATGAATAAATTGTATATGCATATCACGTAGTGAGTCACATTGCATTAGCTAATATACCTTTGGTGGGACAAAAGTATATTAGCGGAAGGCGAGGGGGCCTATGTTAACATTAAGTATATGAGATCGCTTAAGTTAACGGATGTGGAGTAGGCACATAAAACTACAACAATAAAACAACAGAGGTTGTATAACTAAGAGAAAGAGATCGGGATGATGGTTGCATGACTTATGGACCACCCCACTCAACATTGGAATTTATGGTTGCATGTCTTATGGACCATCCTAACTCCGAATGGAGGGCGTAAATCCATTCACATATGGCTCCCGAAAAGTCATATACTTGTATGATCATTTGCTTATGCATTTCATATGGCTGCTAATAACTTGTCTGTTATATACTATTGTTAGGCATTATTTATTTGGGAATGAATCTCACTAAGCCTGTTAGCTTACACCTCGATATTTTTGTTGTGGTGTTCCTATCTTTGGTTGTTCCGAGAGAACACTTTTCATAGGGTTATCTTTTGGATGAAGGAGCTTTTGAAGAAGTCGGGACCTAGCTAGAGGCGTGGACTTCTAATCTCCTCGATATAAACCCTAGTATTTGTAAATGTGAATTTACAATGGACAGACTTCCATTATTATTTTGGCGGGGGTATGCCCCTTGACTTTTGTAAAGATTCAACTTATTTATCTTTTTGTGATTTCTATTCTTAATGCTAATGTATGCCTTCTTTAAACTATTCGAATCAAAGTGTGATCCTAAAAGTTGTGCAAGTACACCTTACGCCCGATATATAAACTTATAGGATGACTAAGATTGTCATACTTAAGTTTAAATATCGAGTGTGGTGGACTGTCGCATTTTGGGTATACTTTGGGGCGTGACAGAAATTCTTGTTATAGATTTTAATAGAGATAATTTGGACTTGACAATCATAAAACTTCCATCAATTATTGGAATTTTTCTAATGAATTGGTTATGGCTACCTTACCATAATCAATTAATATATGCATTAATTAATTAAATTGATCAATGAATTCATCTATTAGGTTTGACCTTAATCCAACGTATTCCTAAACTCAATATTGTATTAAATTCCATCTAATAATGCAAAGCTACTTATATATATATATATATATATTATATGAAATACTATTTACTACATGTAATATTTAACATTATTTTTCCAACTACACAAATAAAGAAACAAGTTATTTAGTACAAAATGATTAGAAATTGATAAAATGAATAAATATTGAATAAAACACATATATTTAATCACATTGCTCTTCTTAGGTTATCACACCTAGATATTATTAAATTGCTCCTCCATTGAATTCATATATAAAACACAAATAATCAAATACATATGAAAAAGCAATAAGGAAATAGAAAGAATAAACAAAATGTTGTTGACCATGATTGATATCCAGTAATTTTTCTTCTAAAGTAGATATATTTTTTGTTCTTTTTTTTTTTAAATATTAAATACACTTTAATAATATGAATACTGTATCCCCCTTCTCAAGAAACCTTATATAAATATTTATAGAGTAAGACAAATGCTAAAGCTACATAAACACTTCAAAATAATGAGATCAAAAGAGTTACACAACTTTAGACATTGGCATGCATCAACCTGTGCATGCCATGAAAATCCAATGATGAAGATGCAATAAAAAATTAATAGATATCAATCATATATCTCAGTTTATCACTTTAATAACTTGCAATTGTCCTTCTCTTGGGTGTTAAATTAAGCATATAGTTGATCATATTCTTTAATAATCTTCAATCACCCTTTTATCAAGCATCACTAATAAGTATTTGTGACATTTATACATCAGTAAAATGAATATATATATATAATATTACAACTATAAAAGTTACAAAAAAAAAATATCTTTGTTATAATTTAAACATTTCTAGATGACATTATTAGTTACATTTAACCATTGCTAATTATAATAATTTTTTTTACATTCATTTCAAATGGCACAAAAAGATATAACTAGTTATGCTTGAAAACTACTTAATAAGATATATTAGTCATATATAATCGATACAATATTGTATTCATATTTGTAATATATTTATATAAAACGTTAGAAAAAGATATCATCAATGATGTTTAAATATTACTTATAAGTAAATATTTGTGTTATTTAATCATTATTAGCTTTTAAGAATCCTATAAATTTTCTTACTCTTATCATTGAGTGGGGATTAACTTTTTTACTAGAGGAATAAACCTTTAAGAGTTTTTGCTCTTAAACTCTACTCTTATAAATTAACCTTGATTATGACAACTGCAAACATGAGTAAATCTTTGTGCATAATATCAATTATTTGTGAGTGTTCTTGAAATCTTTTCTTTTAGGTGTGTAACATCCAGTAAACAAAGATTTCTTTATCTTGTTTTGAAATTAGGACTTTTATCAATTAGTTATTTTATTGTTCGATTAATACTCCAATGATTATTCTCCTAGGCACATCATAGAACCATGTCGAAAAGAAAAAGAATGAGTAGTCTCATATGGAGCTATCTACAGACCTAACCATTCACTAACATTATTCATTGTGACGTACTATTCAAGGGTTCATACACTTATACAACCTTTTCATAATTTTATCTAAATTTAAGTTGATCGCACTAACTAGAGATCTCACTTATTAATTACTAAAAAAACCTACCCATGCTTTTGTGAGGGCCTAGGTACCTAAACTTACTGTATCCTCCTGAAGTTTATTGCGATTAAACTCATAACCCAGTTTAAGTTTACTTGCAAGATCGAGCATCCATGTAGCAAGGAACATGCAATTAATAAGTTGAGTTTAAGTATTTTAATTTGGATTGTCTAATTTTTATTTGTATCATATTTGTATTTGATCTCATTTATATCTTATTTGTATATCTTTTGTTTGCTTTGTTTAAGAGTAAAAATGTATGTTTTTCGTCTGTATTTGTTTCTTAATAAATATCTATTTAAAAATAACAAAAATAAAACGCTAAAACTATTAGAAAAAGATGATACAAACAAAACATTAGTCTAATTTTATGTTATATTTTAGTAACCAACATTCAATTATTGCATATCTTAAATGGGAAAGTTGCCAACTCGTGTTATGATACTTGATAAGGTGTTAATATATGTTCATGATCATAATTCCATATTAATAACTACTTTCACTTACTTTTATCATCCATTTTCCCTATTTCCAATTTTCAGTCCATGGCTTGATTAACTAGGATCCAAAGGGTTATGGATCCTCTTGATAGTGTAGACTTGGAAGGTTCATATTGAATTTTGATGAGGTGAATCATTGCACAATTAATACAAGTTTTATGGGAAAGCAACACTTAAATGACATGGGAAATTAACTACATAAAATTTAACTAAACTAAAAATTGCATAACATGTTTCTTGTGTGATACAATGTTTTTACAAATGTTTGCCATACTTGCTTTTTCTAGAAGGCCTTACTAAATTGTAGTGACTATCCATACGCTAGGGAATGAAGTCTAAACACCAATATGATAAGCGGGTAACAGCTAATGATCTGTAGTAGGCATGTTGATGCTAAAGGACGATGTTTAGATACCACTATTCTTAGACATGATAAAAATGCTTCTGATCATGTTGCAGTAGCTTAAGGTATGGACATGAGGGGTTAGCATCTAGATGGTAACCATATTTCACATGATCATAATACTGTTAATCATGTTAGGCTTTCATAAGGTCCTGATGCTAGGGCAAAGCACGTCCAATTGGAGTATGTGTTTCCCTATTGTGTTGTGTAGGAATGGTATAAACAACTTGAAGACTAAATGAGGATTTCAATTGATTTCAAAAGGCATTCGATTGGTTATAGATGGTATATAAACATTAGGCTTAGATAACTAGCCATTAGAGCTTTAATTGCAAGAGTAACTAGTCATAATTTTCTAATGACTAAATTTCTTAGAAAAGTTGTAAAAAGATCTTGGGCAAATTTTAAAAATTTGGAAGAGCTTATTATTTGCAAAGAAACAAACTTGTAATAAAGTCTTCATTGGGTTTGTCTTGTGCTCTTTACATTTGCTAAATCTTATTAAAGACTTGAGTTATACTATCGAGTCATATTTGCACATTTCTCTATAAAACACTACTATAAAATTCATTGAGCGAATTAGTGAGGGTTAAGCTATTCTTGTGATTGAATTTGTGTTAGATGAAAAAGCACAACTTTAGTGATTATTTGTGTGAGAATTTTTGTAGTGTTTGTATTTAGCTCAAGAGCATTATCTTTGTGATGAATATAAAGTGGTGTGTGAAATCTTTATTGAAAGGCATTTGTTTTCTTTATTGATCGTACTTTATCTTTCTTAGATCCTTTGAATATCACATTTGAGCATTAAATTCAAAAAGTAGTTAAGATTAATCTTAAACTAATTCACTTCCCACAAGTTTAGTTAGTGTGTTTTTAGATAGGATATAATCAGGTCCTTAGACATTAATTCATATTAGGTGTTAGTATGCATTGATATTATGTTTCAAGGCCTTCCATTTTTGTTATAGTCATCTTGCCTGATTCTTTATTTTGTTTAGACTCGATTTTTGGTTTTAGACTAACTAATCTTTGATGGGTTAGATTTTGTTGTGTTTTAACCTTTAGGGTTCTCAAGAAGAAATCCCCAAAGTTCAATAGCCAAGTCATATCCCTAACATCCTATTCATTTATTAGTTTCATTTTTTTTAATCATATTCCATTATGGTTTAGTTATTCATGTGTCCTATAATTAATAAATTAAGTATAACAATTCAATTAGATAAATATAAAGATATTTCATATAAGAAAGAAATGGGAAAATTTACAAAAATATTTCATTTAGATCATTATGAATCGTTAACAATAAGTTAAGTATTATTCCAAGCATATGATTCATCAAACATGCCTTTTTTTTTTCTTTTTTGGCCAATTACATTGGGGAAGTGAGGATTCAAACGTAAAACCTCTTACATGAGAGATTAAGAAAGATGTCACTAGGCCACAAGGCCATGAGTCATCAAACATGTCATACGTTCACCTTATGTCTTAATAAGATCTATTATAGGTCCTTCATCATATTTGTGCTATACAATACAATCTTTAAATTTAATTCCAAGTATATAACCAACCATTTTCATGTAAAAGAAGTAAAATGAAGCAAGTTAACATGACATTATAACTTACTCCTCCATTAGCAATTCAGATATTCCAAACAACATAAATATAGAATGATTTGGTAAGGTCTTGTTTTATAATAAATGTGGAAATTCTTGTAAAATAATCCATTTGACTCATTGTAATTCACTAATAACAATTAAATATGGTTCTAAACATTTTTATTTAACAATAATGTCATATATGCTATTTACACTATTAGGGACTAATTCATGAACTCTGAGATGGCTATAACACCAACAATACTTAAATACTCCAATTTAATAATATGTTCACCTCATTAATCATTTCTAAGGTCCTTATTTACATTGTAGTCTAATGATTTCAATTCACTTGTTATTTTCCTTAAGAATTCCCAAACTTATAAACATCAAGAAAAATTCTATGATCCAGCCATTAATTTTGATGGGTTCGGTCTCGTTACATCCGAACGGCTCATACCATATCCAACCGTAATCGAATCACTAAAATAGTTAATATTAAATTTACTATATTTATTTTAATGGTTAGATTAATGGCAGGATAGTTCTATGTAAGGGGTAATAGAAGCTTCGAAATTTTGATTACAATCTTGTCTTAACCATTTTTTCCTAATTAAAACCCTTAAAATTGCATTACTTTTAAAATATAGCTTCACTCTGAGCATTCCACCGTAAGGTTTGACCCTAATTTGACAATAACATGTCATTAGAGCTATATAATTATATGTGACTTTATTTAATCATGCAAATTTATTCAAATACATGATCTGTCAATCTAGATGAATGAATTTGAAATTAGACCTTTAAGTTCATGAATAAAGGTTTAATAGCATTCAACACAACTAAATAACATTTAATTCATCTATCATATAGTTCTTTTATAGTCCATCAATGTCTAAGTATTAACTATTATTTTCTCCATGATAAAATCTAATGAATCACAAAGAAGAGTAATAACATGTATGTTCAAAATCAATGGAAACAAAAAGAAAATTTCTCCCTTTAGTATCTTCATCTTTGTGAAATTCTTCATAGTCTTTAAGCATCCTCTATAAGAACTTTATAAAAAGTTCTCTCTTCATTCTTTACAAAGATATGTGTATACATGGAAAATTGGGGTTACACAAGATTTTGACATACTACATAGCTATGCACCTCAGGCATGTTTCTCTGTAACATGCGAAATCCATAAGCTAAATTTTTATGTTATACATAGCCACATTACATGAGTACGTAACTGCATTCCTTCTCTAGACATCATTCTTTAGTTTCCAACTTTCTAATGCTTGCTTGGTGTATTTTTAGAACATATAAATTCTTCAAACTTCTAAATATCTTATAAAAGCTTTAAATCCATTGAAACTTGAATAATTATTTAATTTAGCCCTTTTAAGTCCATGAATAAATATATATTCAAATTAAGCATGAAAATTTATCGAAACACCCCTAAAATATTCAAAAGCAATATAAAAATATACTTATAAAATTGGTACAATTATGAAAATAATGGAATGATACACCAATGTTTTAAGGTTAGGGTCTATGCTCTTTTACAAGATTATATCACATGGAACAATTTCAAGGGCTTAACCTGTCACATGTTAAAATAGCTAGTCTATAGTGTTTTATTTTATTTATATCATCAAATTAATTTCTAAAAAATCATATTTAAACTTAAAATCACATTGTTTAGAGATTTTTTAATTTCTTTTGAATTTTGAGAAATTTTTTCTTAGTTTAGGGGAGAAAGTAAAATTATTACAAACTTCGGTTGTTTTAGGCTTAATTAGACTTGAACTGACTTTAAATTATCATAATTGACTTGTGTTTGGAGTTTAGATCATTTCAATAATTTGGTCTTAAAGAAAAGCGTGAAATATGTTACTTAAGAATTTAAATAATTAGAATGACAGGATGAATAAGTTGGATGAAATGGAAGACAAGAGCGAGGCTCTTTACACAAGTGGGAAATCTTAATGTGATTGCAACATTAATGCTCCATCCATTTCTTATTGCTTTTTTCTTTTCTTTTTTTTGCCTACCAATGGTAAACATCATAATGATTTTCATCTGGTTTGAGGGATTGTCTTGGTAGTTTTAACTAAAACCCATGTTCTAAATAAGAACTAATAGCCTTTATGGTACAATTTATTGAACCCTATATCACTAGCAAAACCATTTCAATAGAATTTTTCATGGATGAAAAGTTTTTCAAGGCAAGATGAATGACATGCCATGGGTTTAATAAAATGAATGACTAAATAATTGAATAACTTATGAAGAAGTTATTGCCAAATAAAATAAAACATGCATAAAATAACTTATACTTGAGATATCTTTACAAAATAAGGATTAATCCTACATAACTGATGTAACGCCCTAACCTAAAGGCATTATAACCTGCCACGTATCCTCTCTTATATAGGACACTCAAAGGCTCTAAAATCCATAATAACAGATTTTTCACCTATAAACATACATAGGGTATCTTATAGGATATGAAACCTATTTAAACTAAATATATATATATATATATATACTTCATAAAACATAAACTCCTGGTTTAAGCATAAAATCCAAGTGGACATCACATAGCCAACAAATTCAGCAAAAACTAAAACTGTTTACATCAAAATCCTTTCATTGAAACCAACCTAAACATCCAATTACAACTTCAAAAGCCTTAAACGTTTTTTCTTTATAAATCCTGATATCTAAAGACTAGCTCTCGGCTGAGTAGTCGGGTCCACTATCGCCATCCCCTTTATCAAAGAATAACTCATATCCAAAAAGATCATATACTATATCCTCTTCACCTATACCTGAAATTTAAAAGAATGAGCGGCGACGCCCAGTACGATAACTCCAATAAAAAAAAATGCATATGCACATACAACCAACAGATAATTCATGCAACTTAATCTAATGCAAACAGTCACGCTATTATCTTTCTTAAGCCAACAAAACAATATAGTCCAGTATTAGGTATACTATAATCTTGAACTTGGAGTTACTCAGACCCCTTGAAAAATTAAACAAGTCTTTGAAAATAATAATCATATACATATATGGATGAGTGGGTACTCCCTAAACACCCTGAATCCAAAACACCTATTCCTATCGGAATCATATCAAAGCACGAGTTCACTGGGGACAACCTCACACCAAGATCATCAGGGTGCCTTACCAGTATCACTATCCGCCAGGTCTTTACTGGTCAAAGCCAAGCACAATCAAATAGACAATTACTAAGCCGAATATAATTAGGTTTATTATGAAATTATGTTCCTACAACTAGTCAATCAATGCTAAACTTACAAGCAAAAACAACAAGCAGGGATTGATCGTACCTTTCTCAGTTTCAAGAATTCTAATCTGAATCTTCTAAAAATCCTTTATCGACAACACTCAACCACAACCAAGTATCCTGAATCTCCACAACACTTCAATCAATATTAACAATACAACAACAACCCAAATCTCCAAATTCCTATCAACAACATACATATATAGTACAGATAAGAACACGATATAAACAAACCCTAATGTACTATAACTCCCGAAATCCTAACCTGACAAAGAAATTATCAAGTTGCACCGTCTAACCTGGTCAATCTTCTACAACAATCTATAGAAATAAAAAATCCTTCAAAACC
Organism: Combretum micranthum; assembly: GCA_024138025.1. NCBI lineage: Eukaryota > Viridiplantae > Streptophyta > Magnoliopsida > Myrtales > Combretaceae > Combretum > Combretum micranthum. Next base: position 523,841 of record JAMXBD010000897.1, on the reverse strand, counting down.
CTAATATTCATAACAACAAGAACAATCACATTCATGTCAAGATTGAACCTTTATTGAATCTTTACGTTTAAAAGACTTTACTTACTTGCTTGGATCACCAAACCCGTATCCTTTCTCAAAATTTCGGATTCCACACAAAGCTAGGGTTTTTCTCCAAAAGCCTTCATGAAAAATCCATAAAACCTTAAAAAAACTTATACAAATTCGTATACAACTCATAGAAGAAGGTTAAGATCACTTACTTTGGATTAAAAACACACTCTTGATGATTCTCCAACCCTAGAACTCCAAGAACACTCTAAATATCTTTTTGACAAAGGAAAAATATAAATAAACGTTTCTGCCGAAAATGTCTTTTCGCATCTCGTATATAGAAATTGCTCATAAGTGTCGGCGGCGTACTTATTAATTTTCTGGCGTATACCCTACGCTGGTAAAAAAAAACATGAACACCGGTGGCATTCATAGAGGCGTTGAATTCCCAGAATTTCGATCCAATAACATACGCCGGTAAATCCATGATCAACGCCGGCGACGTTTCTATCCGACGTTAAATGAAATCACACTGATCAAAATAAATGCTCGCGTATACTGGCAGCGTTCCACTCAGCGTTAATAAAAATGCTACTGTTTCCTTCCTACACCGTGTCTACGTCGGCGACGTAGATTCTCTAAATGGCAGCGTAGCATCTATCAAAAATTGCAGAAATTCGAACTTTAACATTCATTCCCCAATCAAACTTTAACTTTTACAACTTACATGTTTTAACCTTAAACTCATCCTATATCATCTTATGATTCATAATCTATTCTATTTTCATCTTTATATTTTCGTATATTACAACTGAACATTATTTATTTGTCACGCCCCGCCCCCGCAGGTGGCGGCAACGTGATGCCAGGGCAGACAACTGCCACAGGCCCCCTAGTGATAATGGCCGACACCACCATTGCATCATGGTGACCCCAACCAACGCATGCCTCAACGGGTACCACAGGCACTATAGGTATTGTTACCCTTAGGCAGAGTTGAATCCAGTCTGCAGACTCTAGGATTCGAACCCCAGACCTAAGGCTTTTGCCTGCCCCAAAGGCAGCACCTCTCACCAGTTGAGCTGCAGATCAACTGGTGAGAGGTGCTGCCTTTGGGGCAGGCAAAAGCCTTAGGTCTGGGGTTCGAATCCTAGAGTCTGCAGACTGGATTCAACTCTGCCTAAGGGTAACAATACCTATAGTGCCTGTGGTACCCGTTGAGGCATGCGTTGGTTGGGGTCACCATGATGCAATGGTGGTGTCGGCCATTATCACTAGGGGGCCTGTGGCAGTTGTCTGCCCTGGCATCACGTTGCCGCCACCTGCGGGGGCGGGGCGTGACATAAAAAGGCGCCTTTTTATGTCACACCCCGCCCCCGCAGGCGACGGCGATGCGATGCCAGGGCAGACAACTGCCACAGGCCCCCTAGTGATAATGGCCGACACCACCATTGCATCATGGTGGCCCCAACCAACGCATGCCCCGCAGGGTATCACGGGCACTATAGGTATTGTTATCCTTAGGCAGAGTTGAATCCAGTCTGCAGACTCTAGGATTCGAACCCCAGACCTAAGGCTTTTGCCTGCCCCAAAGGCAGCACCTTTCACCAGTTGAGCTACTGGATTCAACTCTGCCTAAGGATAACAATACCTATAGTGCCCGTGGTACCCTTTGGGCATGCGTTGGTTGGGGCCACCATGATGCAATGGTGGTGTTGGCCATTACCACTAGGGGGCCAGAGGTGGGTTTGCCTGCCCTGGCATCACGTTGCCGCCACCTGCGGGGGCGGGGCGTGACATTATTGGTATAAAAAATGGAATCCTCTTCTTCACTCTATTCGTTGAAGGATTATTTGATCTTAATTCGAATCTACTTTCATTTATTGTGCTAAAACTTGGCACTTAATATTGTTATTTGTTGATTTTAGGTGAATGAAGCTGGAACTGATAAAGAAATAGCAAAGGATCAACAAAAACTCATGTAAAAAGGAGAGACTAGATGTGGCCATGCCTTAGTTAGAGCAAAGGAAATCTTGATTAAAGCTTATAGCACAAGCGTGTGAGAAGAAAAAAGAGATACATGCTAGGTTGTGCAAAGGGACAACGGGCCTTAAATTCAATCACATTTGCTCCAAGAATTGACATCATTTATAATGCGGTCGTGTGATGTTTTAGTCCATTTGCACAGTTGAGTACACCACCTTCTATGTGGCTGTGCGAATGCCAATATGATATTTTAAGATTTTTGACAGTTTGATTATGCTTTTGGAGGCATAGGTATGAGTAATTGAGATGATCATTCACAGTAGAGACTATCCTCTAAGATGCAACTATGTGAGGAAGAAATTGGACCGCATGTTAGGGTGTTATGCCCATATCTAATGTGGATTCTGTTTTTCTATACCTTTTTGCCACATTAGCTTCTTTATAATATAAATACTATCTTTTTACAGAACCCTAGAGGGAGAAAGAGTACATTTTAGTTAGAAAAATAGAGAATTAGATACACTTTTTGCAAAATTTACCTTTCTCTCTTAGATTCACAACTTATTTCCTAAAGGAAATTTAGGGAGATCATTCATTAGACTTCATTGATTCCTAATCACAAAGGATCGCATGGGTAATTAAGATGATCATTCACAGTAGAGACTGCACTCTAAGATGCAGCTGTGTGAGGAAGAAATTAGGCCGTATGTTAGGGTATTATAGACTTGGCTAATTTGGCTTCTATTATTTTTATACCTTTTTGCCATGTCAGCTTCTTTATAACATAAATATTGTCTTTCCACAAAGCCCCAAAGGGAGATAGAGTACATTTTAGTTAGAAAAATAGAGAATAAATTTACCTTTGTTCTTAGATTCATAGCTTATTTCCAAAAGTTTTCAAGAGGAAATTCAAGGAGATTATTCATTGGACTTCATTGATTCATAATCGCAAAGGATCTCAATTTAACAAGCCTTTTTCTTATCATGATCTTCTTTTACTTCTCTAAAGTGTTGAATTATCTTGTTAGATTTATGGATGACTAATTATTTTAGCTTGGATTTTGTGTATCCTTAGGTTGAAAACATGTAACCCTACTGTGATTCAGTCGAATTAGCATTGATTTGTTGAGTTTAAAAGCTTGAGCTTATTAAATTTTGAATTTTTATAGTGCATGATATGGATTCATATATGATTTCCTTAAAACTTAAAACTGATTGAGAAATCATTTTAATTAATAATCTAGGCTATTGATGAGGATTGCTCAGTGAACTTTTCCTACAATTGATTAATTAATCTAATAAATTTTATTTCAAATGCAATTTTAGGTTGCTATTGATCTAGGAAGAGATTCCTATTGATAAATCTAGGATTGCAGGTTGTTGGTCTTGAGAAAGACATTAACATATCTTTAAGAATTCCACAATTTAAGAAATCGATGTGAAATTATTGAGATTTAATTGAGTTACATGATGAGACATAGTAGTGAAACATGATCTAAGTGCTTTGTGATTTGGAATAACATCATCTTGTGAACCGTGTTGTGAATCATTGTCAGCTTGGTTGTAGTTTTAGATAGTTAGGTTGATTGAATCCCCTTATTTTCTTAAGCTAGATAATAAGAAAGTGATGAGTAGAAGTAGTTGCCAAGTTTCCAGGGGTAAAATGACATCTATATTCAATTCTATGCAACAATAATAGGTATACTTACCTTATCATGTTGACCATAATGAGAATCATGTTCATAGATATATAAATTTTTATTGATTACTATCTTGCAGAGATTGCACGAACCATCCCTCAAGCAAGATTCTTTTATGGCGATATAGAGAAGAGAAGAATAGAAGAAATTTGTCAGAGTTAAACCTTTCTTTTAGTTTTTAAATTTAGAATTTAATAATAAAAAACCCATCTTATTAGATTAAATAAACGAATTCGTAGTTTTTGTAAAACAAGAAAATAAAAATGCCTACACCTTTGACTTAGAGTTTCTTGCAATAACTATTGAAACATCAACAGTAAATGATTGCTTGAATCAAGTTGTACAACTAGAAAAAAAGTCAAATATTTCCCCAAAAAAAAATTGAATTAGGGTTTTAGATAAAATATAATATAGGGAATCATTAAATATATAGACTAGGGTGTTTGCTAGAAATTCAATTTTGTTATAGGAAGTTGCATGTTAGAATTAGTGTATAAATGGATTGATATGGGATTGGAATGAAATTGTTGTTTGATGTTTGTGCTTGAGTAAAGCAAAGTTATTTTGTGAAAACCTTTGGATCAGTGTAGAGGTGTATATTGAGAATTGATTTTCCTAGAACCTGCCTCGTATTTTTAAAAATTGGTTTTATCGACACTCACCACACACTTTCAAAAAATGGTTCTTATCCACAATGCACTTTCAAATTGGTTCTCTTTGATCAAACATTACACTTTCAAAATTGTTTTTCTTACAACTTGTACTACACTTGTGCAATATAAATGTATATTATGATTATCTGTCGTATTAAAAGTTAAGCACATATATAGCCTGACATATGCATTACATGCAAGGATGGCAGTTGTTGTCCATTGGGTTTTTACTCATCTCGGTTTACGGAACCTTTTATTTTTTATTTTACTTAAATATGTATATCTTTTAACATATACACAAAATCGGAGTGCATAGTATCAAGGCTTGAATATACCCAATCGGAGTATGCGTTGGACTGTGGAATGGTGGTCCTTTAAATTTGGCATGTGCCGCTTTGAGTTTAATATAAAAAATGATAAAGACAATATTTATACTATTTCCTTATCTTTTACCGTTAATAAATTTCCTTGCAAACAATAACATTTCATTACATGATTTCTTAAAAGACATAAAATTTACAAAATCACTAGACCGATTAAAAACGTGTCCTAAAATCTATAGTCGAGGTCCTCTTATGAACCACTTACTATTCACCTAATAAAGGTAACAAGCCAACCATCTACACATCTTTAAATCTGGGTCACCATCCATCATCCATCCAAGGTACACGAACCCGCCATGTGATAGTTTGATGTAGACATTCTCTGTGTTTCTTTACTAAGAAAAGGAAAGAGTTGTCACATGAAGCAGGGAAGATACATGGTCACCACGGATTGCATAGAACCAGTCATTATTAAAAACTAACAGATATCAAAAAACGATATTACCCATTTAAGATCAACGTACGAGCAAATGTCACCTTCAGCTTTCCCCTTTTCATTTTCCAATATTGATCATGGATAATTTATTAAGGTACAAAAGCTCTTCAGTAGTCCATAAAAAGAAGTCATATCCTACTATACACATGTTATGCAGTACTTGTATGGAACAACATTTCTAGCTGAAAGTACGTAAACATACAGTAGGGTCTTAATTTCATTACACGTATTCTTTGAATATTGTAAATTATAATTGGCATAAAAATTAACGTGACTAAAAATTTCTATGTTTCCCTTTCTTTTCATGACATAAATTAATAATTGGGATGGAGATCAACAGCTTCCAAAGTCTGTGATGGAGAAATTAGAACTCTTATCCGGCATGTTGCCTGCATGACGTAGCCCTAAAGTGAGTGACACATCACCGGCCGTGGTCCCAAACCCAACGAGTGTGGGCCCCACGTTATCTGGGCCGGTCCCGAATTCCTGTGATGCTATGCTTCCGCGACAGGTATCGTCCAAGGCGGAGGTTGCGGTGGCTAGTGGTGGTGGTGGCTGTTTTGTTGCTTGGTTTTCCGAGAAGGGTGCCCTATTGATTGCGTTGAGTGAAGGGTCGTTTTCGGTCACATTGATTTCTGATCTTATGCCTGCTGGTGTGGCTATAATTGATACTGAGGCAGCTTCTGTTGTTGTGGTAGGCGTTGGTGTTTGTGCAACATGGTTGGTGTTGTTGTTGCTGCTGCTATTGTTGGTGGTGTTGTTGGAGTTTCTCTCTCTTTCCCCTCCATTAAAATTTTCTCCTTCTTCTTCTTCTTCTTTTTCTTCTTGCTGGTACATTTCTTCAACCATAGGTTTCCACAACCTTACCCTTGCATTGATGAACCAATTTGATACCTAAAACAGCACATAATCATCACAACCATCCGTAGGATAATTAATTAATTATGTCTTCATTTTTATATTTTAATGAATTAAAATAAGAACAATAATGTCATTATCAATCATTGCTTATAATGTAAGCCTAGCATCTTTTGGTATAAAAAATTACCCACGATATCATTAGATTCAATTATTTAATTCTCATATATTTCTAGGAACAGCACGAGCCAAACTTTTATATATTATTCCAAAATCAACTTGCTACCTATATCTTAATTAAGCGCGGTACACTTCATTTACATCATCAAAACTTAGTATTTTAGAAAAAGAATTTTATAACATAGAGTTTGTAGGCTGGGTTGACATCAAAGTTGGTGGATCATCGTAGCAGGTAAATTAATATTTCATTACATGATTGGAGTAGCAAAAATTAACATACGTACATGTGTTTCACTTCAGATGGTAAAATTTCAATTTCATTAAAGTAAAAGAAAAGAAAAAATATAAAAGAAGAAGAGGAATAAAAGAAAGGTCACGTTGATAAATTTTATATCCACATCATATATAAGAACATCATTTTACGCTGAGGATTAACTTACAAATTTAACAGTGTAATGATATGCTTCAATTCATTTTATCTATATCTTTCATCTAAACGATAATGGAATAATCGTGCATGCTATATGTATAAAATCAGTCTATCATTTGACTATTAACACGACTAATATATGAGGTACAATATCTATATGGTTGTAGAATGCATGATTTGATATACCCTCAACGGTATTGAAAAAGTTTCTGATATTTGTGCATTATAAACTATAATCCAGTGATGGCAAAAGTTGTTGAATAATATTCCCATGGAATTCTTGGTACTTCATGTAACTAGTTTTTGTAATTAAATAATAATATTCCTATGAAACCTTTGAAAAATTTCCCTTGAAATCCTTGAAATTTTCCAAAAACACAAAAAGAGAAAACTTTAAAGACATAATAATACATTATTATAAAAAAAAAAAATTTGTCTAAAACCCTAGTTATAATCTAAGACTTGTTTGCTTTGAAGAAAAATTTTTTTCCCCGAAAGATAGCTTTTTATTTTTATTCTTATTTGTTTCATAGGTCGAAAAATTTCTTTTATGTGTGAAATCGTAGGAAAAAGATTTTACGCTTTTCAAAAGAAAAGTCATTTTTGGAACCAGTCTCCATAAAAAATATACATTATTTACACACTATATTATATTTGACGTAAAATTAATTTCAAAAATGGGAAAATCTTTTTCAACATATTTATATAATATGCAATCAAATACATGAAAACATATTATTTAAAAATATAAAATAAAATTAATGAAAATTTCCTTAGAATAAATTGAATTTGAGATGCAAAGTTTTCTTGGGGAGAAAAAAATAAAAAAATAAAGGCGCAATGTAGTGCACAACAAGGTAAGATGACCCAGTATCGATATTGTAGAATTTTTTCCCCAACAACATGCCCTATTGGTTTATGCATGGACAAAAATATAATTCTTCCTACCCATAATCATCCCTACATGAACTCACCATCATCAAAATTTCCTAATCATATTATTTGATTTTGAGGTATTATAAACTGATCACTTCAAAAAGTTTTTCTTGCAACTTGCAAGTGGTTTGAACAAATTTGACAACCCTTTAATCTATCAATAAGTAGCACAAGGCCATACACCGAATAACAAAAGGAAAAAGAAAAAGTGGGGGCCGTTTCATTAGACTGGACAAAAAGTAAAAGGGTACTCTTTTTCCACGAATGATGTACATTTGAATAGTCGAGTGCAGATGACACAGAATTGAAAAAAATAAGTGTGACAAAAGTTTACTATCCATGACAGATGTCCTTAAACGCTTGCTTTAACAAAAAAGACCACTTCATTTATGACATTAGATCGCTGACCTTTTGCAGAAGGGGGGGAAAAAAATTAAAGTATGATATGCAAATGTATTTGAAGGCTGATAAAGTAATAGGTAGTTATATTAGGTCCAATGTGGATCATATATTTTGTACGGTGATGTAAATTTGTTACAGTCTTTCAAGATATAATCGTGCGGCTACAGGTCATAGCAATGGAAGTTTGTCATATGATATGTAGGAAAGACAACATTAAAAGCTGCAAGACCCTCTGCATGCTAATCACTGTTAAAAGAACACAAGTACCATGTTTTTGTGGATTTTTTTTAATAACTTTCGTTAATTCTGCATAGTCATTAATTTGTTTTGGATTTTGTTTGTAGGTGTTTTAATCCACACCCTTGCAAGATATGGGTGGGTGCTATTATTCCATATTTTGCATATATCCAACGTGTATTCGTATTAATAAATATTTTAAACACTTAAGACAGCTGAATAAATTTACATAATTATAGGGTAAGAAAAAGATAAAGTGCCTCTTTATCAATTATGTTATATTTCGAATCGAGTTATTCACTTTTTCCTTTTTTTTTTCTATTATTATATCTTTTCCATTTAAGGAATATTTTATTAGACTTTTTTTTTCACTATTATAAGAAAACTAACTTTTAGAAACTAAATTTTGCGAAAAAAAGATAAAATGAGTTATATTTCTATAAATAGAATCAGTGATAATGATTATTGCAACGGAAGCTTACGTTTAGAGATAGAATTTTTGTTTCTAAAACCTAGTTTTCTTGTAGTATTTATATAATTTATTTATTTTTTGCACTAATAAAAGGGTCCCTTTCATGCTCATCAAAGTTTTTATTTTTTAATTTTCAATAAAAAAAAAGCACCAACTGTAAGTGCAAGATGCTTCTCAAAATAAAGTAAAATTTATGGAATCATTAACGGACATAATAGACACTGAGATGGAATACATAGAGAGAGTATTATTTGCCTGCGAATCAAGAAACTTATAAATTATTTATTGGTTGCTTCTTTTGGGAAAAAGAATGAAAAAAAAAAGAGCGTTTTTATTTTTTTTCGACAAATTTGTTAAAATAAAAAATAGAATATTCAATTATACAACTTCTGTTTTTCGGTTATGGGATGTCGATGGAAGACTTTTGTTTTGCAATTGTTTTGGGCATTGACAAAAATGCACACAATTTTAAGAAAGCAAGATTTAAATGTAGCTACTTGGCTTTGAAAAAGAAAGCGTAGAAAGAAAGATGAGAGATAATTTCTAAACTAAAATTGAGAATATATATAGTTTGAAACACAGTTCGGTAAAATTGCAATAAAAATAATTAAAGGATATAAGATACAGAAAAATACATGCTAGCCACTTTAGTATTAAAGATAAAGCTCAAATTCAAATGCATCTGAAATTGTGAATTCAGTGTGCAAACTCAGTGATAGTGAATAGTCAACTTTTTAGTTTTTTTCCCTAATAATATATATATAAATATATATATTATAACTACATCACAGTGTGTGAAGGGAGGAGAAATCACAGCTGGTTAATCCCCTTGAAAACTAGTCATTCACTTGATTACAAAAAGCCTTGGCCTACTTGAGTCTATTTATACTAAAGATTCTCACTAGTTTTTACTTAATCTAAAATTTACCTCTAAATTGTGCACCTACTAAATTAGCGTCAACTTTAGGTTCCTAGGTTTATGGTTTTAAGGAAATTTTATGCTTTGTAAAAGTACTGTCTAGCAAATTATTTTGGTCATTAAAAATATAAATAGTAATTGATATATTAAGTATTTATGTTTTATTTGCTAAATAATGTTTTTAATTATTATATATATTTATTTATTTAATATTTATAACATAATTTTTTTGTTCCTTTTTTTATTTTTCTAACAATTCATCCAAGATTTTCTAGTCACAAAGGGTAGGGAAAAGAAAAATGATAATAGTTGGATAGTTAGATAATTAAAATACCAACATCATAATTAATTATGACATAAGAAAATTGCCTAAGGTTTTATGGTTTTTTTTTTTTTTTTTTACCCGAGTTGGGTTCGAACTAATATATCTCACATGATATATTAGAGTGATGCCACTAAACTATAATGAATAACAAAATCAGTAAAAAAATAAAAAAATAAATAACTTTAGTTTGACGGATATGCATCTACCTAAGAACTAAAAATTAGGCATCCAACTAAAAGAGAGATGTCATCGTGAAGTGATTTTATGTGTGGTTCTGTATCTGATCTCTCTCATTTTCAGTTTTTCTCAGATGAAAGGGTATTTATCGTTTTTGTGGTAATGCATGAAAAGTAAAAAGACGAGTTTAAAATTAAGAAAAGAAGAGACAGAGGAGATAGAGAAAGAGAAAAAGAGAGAGAACCAACCTGATTTCTGGAGAGGCCAGTCTGTCGTGCCAACAGATGCTTATCAGCGTCGCTTGGATACCTGAGAAAGAGACCAGAAAACGACTTCAGACTTCTCATATCGCCTATATATATCATTAAAATGACACGTCAATACATTGCTTTTGAAATGTTGAATTTTTTTTTTTTTTAAGAACGCTTCATCATCAATTAAGGATACTGAATTGCAGTTTGTATTTTCAATAGGAAAAAACCAATGGGTTAAATGATAAAATTAGAAAAAGAAAAAAAAAAAAAGAGATGAAAGCTTTTATTTGGATAATAATGCGATGGATGGAAAGAATTAAAAGAACAAGTTATTTTTATATGTATTCTTTAAATTCATTTAAAAGTACTGAATAACTTTAAAAGTTGAAATGATGATGATGATGATAATAATAATAATTATTATTATTATTATCAATTGTTTTTATTTAAAGACAATCATAAAATTTACCTGAACTCCCTTTCTTTGGTGGGGAAAAAAAAAATCTCCCTTCTTTACTCTCCATGAGCTTGAAGAGGGAAGTTTGCGGTTTCAAGAAAAATCTTTTTCTTTTTTTTTCCCTTCTTTTTACTCGGAAAAGCTAAGTAATTTTATATATTGAAAATGAAAAAGCTCGTTAATTTTATCATTGTGAGTGACATCAATGAGCAAAAAAAATTAAGCTTCCACATTTTCCAATAATCAATATTACCTATACATACATTTTATAGGAAAGAATAAGGATAAAGATGTTCCTTTGTTTTTTTTTTTTGCTTGATTTGCTGAAAAGAAACCGGTTAACATATGGTATTATGGTGGGAACATTTTTCCTTTACTTTTAGAGCCAGCCTTTGCGTATGCATGAGGCGTGAGAATCTAAGAGAGAAAGATCAGTTGCAGGTTCTGCAGTGAAGAAGACAACTGCACTCACTGACACCTGACCTCTCTTTATCATTGCATTTCACGTATGTCTATGTCTTCTATATATGTCCTAAGCAAAACCGACCTCCTTATTCCCTCGTAATTAACCATATGGATCTCTTTGTTTATTACTCTCCACTTATATAAATTTTTCCATCCATTCTTTTATATATACATATACATAGATACAAACGCATCGGATACAATAGGTAGATGAATCTATTCTTATATCCTTATATATTACTTTAAAAAAACCATTCACTATTTTATTACTTATGATTCAATAATTCTTATTTGTTGCATGCCGTATTGTTGCAGAATAATAGCTGAAGTGAATGAAAGGAAAATAAAAAATATAAAAAATTCAATTCAATTTAATTTGGTTCAATTTATCAAATATCTAAAAGATTAGTACGGTCGACCTATGCAAATGGCTAAATGGAGAAATCAAATTATTATGAACATACGCATTAATATGTATATATCTACCTACATATATTAAAGTTGCTTGCTATATAAAAACTCTATAGTTTACTATACTAGCAACAAAAGAGTTAATAATTGTTTTTTCTTTTTCCTAATACTTCTATATTATAATTTAGTGAGAGGCAAAAATCGAACTTGGTTCCCCCGGTTGAGTAATCAAATTTAATGTTACCAGCCCACAGATACTTTAAGAAAATAGTTATAATTTAGTTAATAGTTTTTTTCAATAATCTCCATAGAAAAAAAATATTTAATAAGTAATTACACTCCACACATACATAGAAAACACTATATACTTTTAAACCTTTCTATTTATTAGTACATATATATATTGCAGTGCTTGTCCCTCAGGAGTAAATTAAGTAAAAGAATTAACACTGTGCAGAGAACAGCAAGAAGCACAAAAAGTTTAGCAGTTTATTAGATCTAAATTTCGTTTTATAATTATTATTATTATCACGTTATAATATATTTGTATATCTATAAAATCACCTCTACAACTGAACGATAATAATAATAATAACAATCCAATTTCCTTTTTAACTTACGATCTAAGTTAACCGAAATCTTTGGCCAGCAATAGGTACGAATCCCTAGGGACCACTGGATTCAGGAGAAAAAGTAGAGAGGTAATGGAGTTCTTTATACAGCTTTTGTGCCAGCAGACAACGTCGAAGGACACTGCCTTGCTATGTGTTTTTTTTTTTTTTTTTTCTTTTTTACTTTTCAATCAATGAACAGAAAGGCAGACACAGAGAGAGAGAGAAAGAGAGAGAAGAGAGAGAGAGAGAGAGAGATGAATTTTGTTGGATTGGATTCTTATATCGTATTATGTTATTCCAATGTACGATAAAATATTAAAGTATCGTTGTGTATCATTATCGCTTCTACGTTCTTTTTGATGCTGTCCTAATAACTCCACTCACGAAAATGAGAACCCCACTTTTTAAATTAATCTCATTTCGGTTGTTGAAAAGGGGCACTAGTTTAGTACCATCGTGGCATTAAATTTATGGCATCAAACTCACATACTAAAGGTTCGGATATGAAGGAAATCACTAATTTTTGACGCGACTTTTTCTAGAATAGACAAAAACAAAGTTAGGACAATTATTGCTCAGGAAACTTTTTCCTAATAATAAACTAAACTTCGACACAAATAAAAATTTTACCCATGTATATGCTCAATTATGTCAATGATTTCATCATTCATAGCTTGTCATCTATATCATTATTAATCCAAACTGATAACTCAACTATCCAACTTTTATGATATAGTTTCCAATAGAATTAATTAATACTTGATTTTTTTTAACCTTTTTATATAAAAATGTAAGGTGTTAAATAATTGCAGTGTGTATCTTTCTAGTATATAAGATATATAGCTTTTAAAGGATTGCAATGGCTTTGGTATTTTAACTAATCAAGTGAACAATAAGTTGATAATTTTTAATTTCGACCCTTGGAATATTAACTTATTAATTTTTTATTTGCCATTAGTTTAGTCAAAGGAAAAAAAAAGTAACAATAAAAAAAGAAATTAGGAGAAATTAATTAGGTATACTTACGGGTGAAGAAAATGTTCAAACAGCCACGCCCTTAATATGTTGACGGAGCGTTCGGGCAGACCTCTCTGAGGTCTCCATGCTTCTTGCTCCATCATTCCCATTTGATGAAATGCCCTTTGCTGTCTCAAGCTTTGATCCAGCAATTTCAGCCTAGGGGTCTCCCCTTTGGTTATGCCGGAGAATCCAGCTCCATCTTTCTCACCTAGCAACTCACAGCTGTGCTTTAGCTGGGCTGAAATTGCATCCTTCAGGCACCGGAAATGCCGAGACATCGCCTTCTGCGCGAGGGCTGTGTAGGGCACTGCTGCCCCAAATCCCATCACTATATCGAATGAATTCACTACCATTTGCATTTGTTCACAATAATGGTTGTACCTTCGATCTACCTGCTAAAACCAATATAATTGTGAAGTTATTAGCTTTTAATGGTCCAGAATCTTACAAAATTAAGTAAGAATTAGAATATGTAACATTAACTTCAGCATCAACATATATATCTTTCTTAATTTAGTATATACGCATGTTAATCGATATGAATAAGGAAAGAACTTATCTGGGGTGTTTGTTTAGCGTAAAACCTTTGTTTGGATGTTTGTTACAATTAAACTTATAAAACGGGTTATATATATCAATGGTTGTGATGTTAGGACAGAAGACAGTGGCATTAATCAAACATTCACATGTACTATTCACGTCCTCAGTAAAACCAAACTGAGAAAATTGGCCGATGAAATGAACAATGGCTGCGCCGACTTTTTCTCTCTTTTTTGTCTAAACTTGTAATGTGGTATAATAAAATCGCGCCTTAATCGAAAATGCATTGATCTGAGAAATTAAAGATAGGCCTTTAATAAAAAGTGATTTGAAATGATGGGAGAGAGGAGAAGTAGACATTGATTTGATTTGATAGTTTTGATGATGAGGAAGTTTTGTCTTTCAGATTTTGTCCTCGTCCTATTAATTAATTAATTTTTTTTCTCTCTTAGGACTAGTTGGAATAATTTAGAGACACCCATTGGACATTTCTATTCTATTTATCTTAAAGAGGAAAACCCAAAGTGGACAAATAAATGCGCAAATCAAAGCTTCCGTTTATTCATTGGAAGGATTGCTTCAATGGGAACGAGGAATATACTTTGTTTCCCTCCCACATCTGTCCTTTCCCAATGTACCTAAATTTTTTTTTTCCCACTATTTACCTAAATTGTTCACATAAACATATACAAACCAGCAAAACCAAAAACAAATAAGGAAAGGATTCAGTTAATGATTGTACTATAACACTTATTAGTAGTTGAAAAAGATAACTTTTCATAAGCTTAGATTTTTACAACATGTATAACTACGTTTAGAAGGATAAAAATCTTTTTTTTTTTTCCCTCCAATTGTTTGTATCAAAAGTACTTGTTACTAGGACTTACAAATAAAAAAGGACACTACCATACAAGAACAATATTAAATAGGTTGTTACCCACCATGTGATAAAACTTTCCTCCTAATTATCGCTAGATGTGGCCAAAATTAGAATAATGCTCGAAATTTCAATAATAATTAAACTAAATAAAGATTTCGTTTTCCTAACCTATATACAAGTAGCTATTACGCTATATAAATTGAGTTGAAGTATGACTAATCATTAGTAAATTTGTCGGAGCCACCACTGGCTAGGAGTGCTAATTTCATAATACTTTCGAAAGGCATAATTTTTGGTGGCTTAATGTTAGTCTTCCACCAATAAGAGAAAGAAACTAGTTTTCTACTACTAGTGGTCTCATGTTTAAGCAACATAAACAAGCACAAAATACTCCTAACTACCTATCAAGAAATATATGTAATCAAACATTATGAGTGTACTTTCAAATAAACAATAATTAGTAACCCCAATTAATTTAAATTTATGTCCAACTTGATCTTATTGAACCCTATATCACCAGCCGGCTTTCTTTTCTTTTCTTTTTCCTCCTTCCTAATTAGAGACACAGCGAAAAAGGTTGTGTATGACAAATTTTGGACTGCTCTTTACCAACGTAAGATCATGTATTATTGTGTGTTTGATTATTTCAAGAACATGATTGGCTAATGACCTACTAATGATGATGGATGGGAGTGGAGGGGAGAGAGAGAGAGAGAGAGAAAGAAAGAGAGAGAGATCAGATTACCTACCTCATCAAGCATGGCTAAGAGTTTGACCTTCCTTCTTTGATGTTCCATCTTATCAGCTGCTGATAGAGGAGGAAGATCTTTTGACGAAGATGAAACACCGCCGCCACAGCCTCCACCTCCACCTCCACCTCCGCCTCCACCACTAGGGTTTGATGATGAACTTAATTGCCTCCCAAACTTGTTCTTCTTGAATTGACCTCTCCCGACACTACAAAAATCCTCCAGCAATTCTTGTGCTGGTTTCAAGTACTTTGAATTTCTCAAGATATTAGCGCCTAATGGAGAAGGTGATGAAGAAGAAGAAGAAGGCCCAATGTGTCCAAAGTGATTGCTGACATTAGTGCCACACAAAGTGCTCTTGTATGGATATTGTTGTATTCCGTGACTTCCATAAAACAAAAGACTGCTTCCAATACCATCTCCATGATCTCCAGCATTCAATCTTAATTCCTCAGCTTTTGCTGCTTCCAAATGTTGTAATGAAGAAGATAAGGAGAGAGAAAGCCCTTGGCCTCCTTCAACAGTGGTACTGTGGTTGTGATTACTTGAAGACCATGAGAATTGATGGTGTGGAGGGAAATTTGAAGGCGACACTGATGAAGGGTTGAGACTGTTATTGAACGCTTGATGAAGAGTTGTAGTGTTATTGGATGGGGTTGGAAGAAGCATGTGGAGGGTTGATGAAGGAGATGGTGTATGATTATGTTGTTGTTGATGATGATGATGAGAAGGAGCATGAGGATGAGGAGTTGGCGGAGAAGGTGACCTTGGTTGAGGGTTCATGAGAAAAAGTTGCATGGCTGATGTGGGGTCCGATGCATTCATATTTGAAATATGATGGTGATGAGGATGACCATGGTGATTGCTACTATTGACACTACCAGTACCACCACCACCACTACCGCCACTTTGGCTGTTTTTTGAATTATTATCACCCAAAGGTCCTAAATTGGATGCAATCCCTAACTGCCTATTTCCTCCATACCACAGTTCGCCTCCCAGCCCGATGCCCGTACGGTCAGGTGTCGGTGTTGCTTGCTGTATGAATTCTCCGGGAGTGGTCCCCCCGGGAGCAAAATTGAACATTTCAGATAGCATCCCCGCTGTTTCATACACCGGGAGTCCAGATGGCTCGTCCTCGATGCCGACTAACGGCGGTGGTGGAGGCGGATCGAACCCTTGTGTGCGTAACTTGTCGCGTCGGATCTGGTGAGTTATGTGGGGATGATGAGGATGAGGGGCTTGGTCAGTGAGGCCGGCAGCAGTGACGACCGATCTCTCAAATCCATTGGAAAAGGGGAAAAGGCTGCCTTGGTGGTGGTGGTGGTTGTGGTGGTGGTGGTGGGGATGGTGAAACTCTTGGGACATAGAAGTAGAATTTGAGGTGTCTTTATCTAAGATTGATGGTGTTATTGGTTGGTGGTGATTAATCTGGGATGAGTGACATAAACTAATTGGTGGTACAAGTTGTTGTGTTGCTATTCCCATATCATTATCATCTCTTTTTATTCACTTTGCAGCACCACTCCATTCCTAATGACTCTTCCTCTTTTCAAGTCTCTACTTTTTTTTTCCCTATCTTCAGCCCAATTGATCACCACACCAATCCTACAACAACAAAAAAAGCGATCTTAAGAACATCGAAATAAATAATAAAAGAACTACCCAAAAGGGGCAAAAAAAAAAAAAAAAAAAAAAAAAACCCAATTTCAATTCATCAGTACCAGCAATAGTAAAACATGAAGTGAAACCTTAACATGACCCGTCAATACGAATTGTCACCATAAAATTGTATCCTAATACGTAAAAGCTTCGAAATTTTTGTCACTATCTTTCAGCTTTGTCGCACATAGCACGACCATCTTCGGCTTTTCTTCATCTTTTACCTATATATATATATATGTATGTGTATGTGTGTATGTGTACACACAAATATACACTTGAAAGATACATAACTACATAAGCATATACCTCTTAAGACCTGCAGATGAAAAGAAGTAAAGCTCTCAAACATCGTTTTCCCTTCTGTGGTATTGAAAGCTTCCTTCTTAAATCCAACACTTATTTACTTACTCTTTATCCATCAAGCCCTTGTGTTGTCTCTCTGTCGTCTTTGTCTTTGTCTTTCTCTACTTTTTTTCTAATTTATTTTTCTCTTTGTTGCATCTGTGTGAGTAGTGTGTGTGTGTTTGAGAGACTGTTGTGTTATTAATTTTCTTTTTCTTTTTCCTTTTTTTTTTTCCAATTGCCTTATGGAAAGAGAAGGCTAGAGAGAAAAAAGCAAGTAATAAATATGGAAGGAGAAAGAAGCCCAAAGAAGAGGAATAAAAGAAAGAAAGAAAGGGAAGGGGGTCTATTCTTCTTCTTTGCCCTCCTTTTTTTTATTCACTGATATTTTAGTTATTTTATTCAATTTTGTATGTCAATTGGACAAAAATCTTTTAATTTTGTGAGAATATAATAATACAAAGAACTTGAACTCTATAATAAAACAAATGATATAAAGATGGCAGAAAAAGGACATCTGCTTGATTTCTCTATGAATGGGTCAGTGACGCATGCAACTTCTGTAGGAAACCTTTTGCAAACAAGTATAGATCTTATATCGATAAAAAGTTGGGAAAAGAAAAAAGTAAAAGAAGACATGCAGGTAAGTAACTTTGAAGTAAAATTTGTAATTTTGAAATTTGATTTACTATTTTTAACAATTTTTCCATTTAAAATTCGCTTGTTAATTGCGAAAAAAAAAGGAGAAAAACAGACGGAAAAGTCGCTAATTCAAATACATGAAAAATTATTTTTTTCTTTTAGGAATAATGTCATATATGGTACATAAATTTTAACAAAATGTAATTAATAAGTACTTAAATTCTAAAATTAATCAATTTAATGTTCGAAAGACTTTAATATTAATCAATTTAGTACTTGAATGAACTTAATAGATATACTGTTGACATATATAAAAAGTTATTCTATACTAAATTGATCGATTTCAAAGTTTAGATATTAAATTAATTAATTTCAAAATTTAAAAATCTAATTACATAGTTTGTGAAAATTTAGGTATAATTCATGACATTAACTTTTTTTTTTCCCTTTCCACCAATTATTTTTAATGATAGAATTTGAAGAGTTGAATTATTTCATCCTATAAGAAGTTAGTACTCATGTTACAAACATGAATTATGGAAATTTTTGATAATGCAGTACCATTTGACTAACATGTTTCATAATTTTATCTTTTCTTTCAACATCATGAATGGACTTTTCTTCTTTTTTTTTTTCCTATTTTCTTGTTAATTTTTCACCCATGGAGGTGCCTGTTGGAACTGTAAAATCTAGAACATATAATACAATTTTTTTCCCCTTCCAAACCAAAACTTTATTCAAAATAGATAGCTAAAAAAGCAATCAACCATTAATTGAACGAGAGCTACAAGCCTATAAACAGCAAATTAGCAAAAGAACAGGAAAACAATGGCTCTAAAATCAATGCTCATACTCTTTTTGTCCCAGGATGCCATCGACTTATATCAACCATTCATTTTTTTTTTTATTAAGGAGGGAAAAGGAAGTGACGTAGCAGAGGTAAAGGGGAACTATCGCAAGACGTTGATTCGCGTACGAATACCCGGCTTGTGATCTTCAAATATCAATTGATTCTAAGAATACCTAGATATTTGGCATCAAAAATCGAAATCTACTCAAGATTACGAATTCTGAAAAAGAGAGAACACTTTCAAAGAAATTTCATTTAAAACAACATATGTCTACACCTTTTGTAACCCTAGAATATAATATGCTTTTTTTACCAAAAAAGGAAACCTATCTAAATAATACCTAGGGCGAAAATAAATGAACGGACGAGATTAATGGCACAAACGGCATATAAAAAAAAATCATATGAAAAGATATGACATAAAGAAAAGTTATTAAAAATAGTAAAAACGCAGTTTTGACGGCTTAAACAAAGGAATTTGGTCGAAAACCGGCATAGGTCACGAGCAAAGCTGGTGAGTTTTACTAGTTGGATCGATTCCCTTCAGAATATGGTCCTGCTCGGTCAAAATCCAAAACTCCCCAAAATTACGAAACTGCCATCGACAAATTCTATACCATTTTTCCATATAATTATTTGCTATCTTGTCCACTGCATCAGGAAGAAAGGGAGAAAAAAATTCTCAAAGATACTATATCAATAAATGGTTTATGTTCTCTAGTGTCTTTTTTTTTTTACAATGAGAAAAGGTGATTTGAACTTGAAGCCTCTCACTTAAGAGACCAAGAAAATACTATTAGGTTACAATGCCATTAGCATCGTAGTTAAATAGATTTGTTCATGATAATACTATAGCTCAACTTAGAGTCAGTTTTAACTATGTCCATAGATTTGTTCATGATAATGCTACAGCTCAATTTAAAGTCAGTTTGAACCATGTCCCGGATCCAATTCTTTTGCTTTGCCAAGCACATTGCCTCAAGAATGGCTGATGATTCAGCTAAATCAACATGAAGGAATGAAGGATGGTCTAGCTATTGCACTTAATAAATAACCCAAATGATCTTGTGCAACAATACTCAAACTTGCCTCATGTTCCAAGCAATAATTGTTACATCACAATTCAGTTTCACAACATCATTGCCTGGCTTAATCCAAATAATAAATGCACTTTCAGTCATCTGCAACATCTGAGAGACCTTCATTAAATTTTACTACTCTTTATATGTCAATATTACTCTCTTTATGATAGAGAAAGGTCCAGCTCTTTTTATCAAACACATACCCGCACCTGTGTTTCCATTTGAACCAAACAATTAAACCCACCAGCATCTAAACAACTTTCTCATGTGCAACAGTTTGGAAGGCATCCCTCAACACATGAATCAATTAATCTCCAACTTTATGTCTTGGCAATGTCTCACAATGAATAGGAGCTCAACCCATCTTAACTGAATAGGAGCCCCCATCAGTCATGGGGCCATTCAATTCTATCTTCCTTGCTCTTATTTATCCATGGGATAACCAACACTGCTTTGATTTCTTTATTAGTTATGATTCACATCACTAAGATTCTAGGATCTACTATTGCCGTCAATGAGATCCTATCAACTCTCATGTCCATATCTACTCTTCTACCATCTTGTCTTAGTCTGAAGTTTTTCAAATCTATTACCATAGGTCTCTTTAAACTTTTGTACTTCTTCCATTTGTTACTTGCCAAAGGAAAAATTTCCCATTGAAATCCTTCTCATCCAGAATACTCTGCCAACTCCAAAAGGCTCTACCACCCTTAAGAATACAATAAATTTTTTCTTATGTTAAACTATGCTTAGATCTTTATGAAAATTTACACAATCCCTTAAGGATATGCACTAGCGCATACTTACCCTTAACTAGCAATGCTAGGTTTTGTTTTGTAATGTTGGACTAAATCTATATGTGTGTGTGTTTTTGTTTATCCATATAACCCTTGCTGTAATTATATCAATTTTTATAGTTTTGCATTAATTAATAATTAAATAATTTTTTTCTACAAATAATATAAAATGTAACATTGGTAGTAAATATTTATTGAACAATAAAATTTGTCTAACATTATAATTAAAATCAAACGAAACAACGCAAATTCATGTGAGTCTAAACAATTGAATGAAATTGTATAAAAACACAATCCAAATAGATGAAAAAAAAATGGTGGTGAAGACCATAAAAGATATAGGAAAAATCATCTAACCTTACCCTAGGTATGCTTATCTACTATTGCAATATATTTTCAATACCACTAGGGTAGTAATTGCATGTTGGTGGCATGGTTAGGATGATAGGGAGGTGCTATTAAGGGCATAGCTAATTGCTCAAGGTGGTTATGATCAATTAAGGTGAGGCTAAGGATATGATCTTGATGATGGCTTATGTAAGGATGGTTTAACTATTAAGGGAGTTGTTCGTAGGGCTACAGGGGCTTAAGGGTAACATATAGATGGTGTAACTAGTCTTTATGGTTAGGATGAGCCACCAAGTAATCTTACAGATGGTAAAGGCGGAGGATAAGCTTAATGAATTAGAGGTTTTTCATAGATAGCACTATAAATGTTAGGTTCTTCCTAAGGTAGTCACACATGTGTCACATAGAGCTCATGCCTTACACTTAACTTCAGAATGTTGATAAGAAAATGACACTTGATAATGAGATGACTTAGAGAGAATGATGAGAAGGAGAAACAGGTAGTCTCAGTATCTCAAATGCACAAATAATAGGTGTGAGAGCTTGAGTAGACCTCACATGTCAACCTTACAGTTTTTGACAAATCGAAGTGGTAACACACTTGAGTTGCATTGTTTGATAATTAAATGAAGTCTTCTCTATAGAATGATGTTTGCCTTCTTTCTGTCCAAAATTCCAAATGAGAAGGACTAGTTGAGTATTTATAGGCAGTTGGCATGGATGGCAACTATCAAATTGTTTAAGTGATTGACATATAAGATGTAGTAAGAATCATGTCATGCTTATCATGAATGAGCTTACTTTGGGCTAAGACCAATAACTATCTTCATGTATGTATAAGCCTACCTGAGAGAGGATGGAAATGGCAGACTAGTCCAACAATTTCTGTTCTGAGCCCACCAATCCAAATCTCCCAAAATCATCCCAATAAAGGAATCAAACTCACTAGGCCCATTTATAAGTACAAAGACAAATATAAATACGTTGTTAAAGTAACCTACTGCTATGTTAAATCGGCTGTTGATGATAAACATGCAGTTAGGGATAAAGGTGGCATGTAGGCCAACAATAGTATAGCATGGAAGGTGGTTTGTACAAGCACACACATAGTAACCATCTATGCTTGAGTAAGAATATATGACAACCCTCAAAATATTTCAATTGAATTATACTAGATAATGAGTCATAAAGTGTGGTAAGGTACTTTGTGAATTATTAAAACATTCATGCTACTGTTATGGGCTTTCATCATCTTTTAACTAGATTTAGGTTCCAGTCATGACATTTACCTTTCTATTTTGGTACTGTGTAGGGTACCTTTTACCATTCTTTTGGAGTACGTTCAACTGAAGTATCAATCATTTTGTACCAAAGACCTTTTAGGGAACCTTTTGGTAGAATATTGATTTCAATTACTCTACTCATAGGACATATAATACGTTTTGATAGTCATCTCAGATTTCTTATTTTGTATCATTTGAATATTTTTAGCCAATGTTTCATTTACAACTTCTTTTGCTAAACAAAAACCATTGTTTTTTTTAAAATATTTTTAGATGATTCACCAACTTCAAAACTAAGTCTAGTTTTATATTATCAATACATTGAACAACCAAAAGAGATTTTAATTTCTTGCTACTTTATTTGAACATAACTAAATAATTGCGATAATGTTATAAACGGATATGACAAACAATAGCAAAACATAAATTAAAGCACAAACAAGATTTACGTAGAATACCCTTGGTGGGAAAAGCCATGGGCAAAGGAGAGGAATTCATTATATGTTGAAGATGGGGTACAGAGGATGTGTATACCGGTGATGTAGTTGATCACAACTCTTTTCCATCTCATAAACCTAACAAAAACCATACAAACATATATATATATATATAATGTGTAAGCTGGTTCAAAGGCTGACAGTTTAAAAGCCAACGATTTCCATTCAATGTCGGCTTAAGGCCGGTGGCTTTGATGTGAATGCCGATAGTGTAGAGAATATAAGCCAATGGCTTTAAGCCGGCTTTGCCAAAACATTGGTCTCGAAAACAATTTCAAGGCTGGCATTTAATACATGAAGGCCGATGGTGTCTAAATAAAGGCTGCGAGCCTTGATCCAAAGCTAACAGCTTTAACTAGATTCGAGTCGCATATTTAACAATCTCCACCTTGACACGAAATCAGGAGCGAAAAAAACACAAACTGCCAATCTTCAACATAAAAAATAAAACATTCTCCTCCTCTTCCACAAAACCCCAAAGGGAATGAATCAGCAATAAATACCGACCAAGTCCAAACAGTGCTCAAACTTGGCTATATGAAGTGTCTTAGTTATCATATTAGCAGGATTATCTTGAGTACTGACTTTGGTTATAACAATATCACCACGATCAATGTGTTTTGTCCTTTCATGAAACATATGATCTTTTCTAAGATAGATTGCACTCTGACTATCATAATAAACTATAGCAATCTTCAAGTCATCACTGAGTTCACCAAATAACCCTTTCAACCAAATAGCTTTTTTAAACGCTTCTGTAATAGCCATATATTTAGCTTCAGTAGTGGATAGAGCAATTGTAGCTTGCAAAGTGGCTTTCAACTAATAGCACAACCACCAAGAAAAAATATACCTTGTGAGAGATCTTCTTTTATCCAAATCTTGAGCCAAATCAAAATAAAAAAAATCCAATACTTCCATCTCTAGTTTTACCAAAATTGTAGACAAACATTAGTAGTACCTCTTAAGTATATGAAAATCCAATAATTCTAGTGTTCATTTTCAGGGTTTGCCATATATCTATTGACAACACTCGCAACATATGACAAATCTGGACATATGCAAACCATAGCATACATAAGAGATCCTATAGTACTAGAATATTGAACCTTTGACATATAGTCAATCTCATCATCTGATTGTGGAGACAAAGCAAATGAAAGTTTGAAATGAGCTGCTAAAGTAGTATTGACAGGCTTAGCATTCTTCATATTAAACCTGTAAAGGATTTCTCAATATACCCCGTTTGAATTAGATACAACGTACCTGCTTTTCTGTCTCTTAAAATTTCCATCCCAAGTACCTTTTTTGCTGCTCTAAGTCTTTCATCTCAAACTCTATGCTCAACTGAATTTTAACCTTTTTAATCTCTCCTCTATCTTTTACTACTATCAACATATAATCAATGTACAAGCGTAAATATATAAATGACCTATAATTACACTTCTTAAAAATAGACACAACTATCAAAATTGTTCTTCTGATATCATGAGAAGTCATAAAGGAGTCAAACCTCTTGTACCATTGTCTGAGTGACTACTTCAAGCCATAAAGCAACTTCCTTAACATACAAACATGGTCCTCCTTTCCTAAGACCACAAAACCCTTTAGTTGTTGCATGTAGATATCTTCCTCAAATTCTCCATGTAAGAAAGTTGTCTTCATATCTAACTGTTCAAGCTAAGATCTTGTATAGCTATAATACTAATAAAGCTCGAATCGAGCTATGTTTTACAATAGGAGAAAACAAATCAGTAAAATCAATACTTGGTACCTAATTATAGCCTTTTGTAACAAGTTTGCTTTGTATCTGAGTTCTTCAACTTCTAATCTTCCTTCTTTTTTCTTGAATGCCCATTTACAACAAATAATCTTCTTCTCTTTAGGAAGCTTCACTAAATCCCATGTGCCATTCTTATGAAGGGATTCTATCTCCTCCTACATAACAATCATCCACTTAGTAGAATTATCATAACTAATAGCCTCTGAGTAAGTAGATGGCTCCATATTATAATCAATGTCCTCTACTACATTTAGAGCATAAGCAACAAGATCTATCCCAGCATATCTTTGTGGAGGCCTAACTTCTCTCCTAGGTCCATCTTTAGCAATAGAATACTACTTGTGGCAGTATAGAAATAAGCTGAGAAATAGGCTTTTTGTAGAACCTGAATCAATCTTAAACTCCACCTGTATGCTTGATTTCTACTGGACTTTGTAGATGAAGTGTTAGAAGATAAGTCATGTAATATAGCAGTTTCATAAAAAATGAGATCTCTGCTGATAATGAATTTCTTCAATTCAAGACACCACAACTCATGTCCCTTTACACCAGGCTTATAACCAAGGAATACACATTCAAGATATCTAAGCTTAAGTTTCTCATTATTAACATGAGCATATGCAGGACATCCAAAGATCTTCAATTTAGAATAATTAGCAGGAGCACCAAGCCATACCTTTTGTGGAGTCTTCTTCGCATTAGCAGTTAATGGAGGTTAGTTAATAAAAAAAAAAACATGTTGTAGAAGCTACTTTAGCCCAGAATGACTTTATCCATAGTAGTTCTATTCATCCGTTCTACTATCCTTGTTTATTTAGGTGTACTAAGAAGTGTTAAATTCCACACAATTCCCTATGACTTGCACAAAACATTAAACTCATTGGAATAGAACCCTAAACCATTATCAATGTGAAGACGCTTTACTTATTTCCTTATCTATTTCTCAATCATTGCCTTCCACTCTTTAAATATGAGTAGAACATCATTTTTCTATTTGAGGAAGAATACCAAACTCTTCTGGAGAAGTCACCAATAATAGTCAACATGTAAATAACACCTCTAATAAAAAGCACTCTAGATGGTCCCTAAAGATCTGAATGAATAAAATCAAGCATACCCTTTGTGTTATGAGTACTTTTGGTGAATCTAACTCTCTTTTGCTTCCTAAAAACGCAGTGTTCATAAAATTTTAATTTGTTAATGCATTGCCCATCAAGAAGTACTCCTCTACTTAATTTAACCATATCGACTTTACTCATATGCCCTAGATGCCTGTGCAAAGTCTAGTAACATCATCATCTGACAAAGAAGAAGTGACGATTATCACCTGTTACTACAAAACACTGTAAAACATAAATTGGCAATCTTTTTTTTTATCCTTTCATCACCACAAAAGAACCTTTACTGATCTTTAGAACTCACCAGTATATTTGTACCCTTTTGTATTAAGAGTATGTAAAGAAATCAATTTTTTTTTCATGTCAGACACATGTCTCACATCACCAAGTGTTTTGATAACACCATAAAACATTTTAACTTTGATGGTACCAATACCTGTAACCCTACAAGAAGCATTATTACTTAACAGAACAATGCCTTTGGATACTTTTTCATATGTTGAAAACGTCCCGATTGGGATACATATAAAAAGTATAACCAGAATCAAGAATCCACTCCTCACTTGTCTAAGGATCATAATTAAAAGTAACAAGAAGTTCTTCACCACTGTGGTCTTTAGCTACATCAGCTTTACTAGATTTTTTTTGTTGTTTTCCCTTTTGATTTTGGGTAGCTCTCTTGTTCTTGTACTGCAATTTGTAACATTCAAATTTGATGTGTCCTCTCTTCTTGGAATCCTGCAAATTTTATATCTATTTATAGATTTTGATTTTCCTCTTGAATTGCCACCAGAATTGTTTTATTGACTCTTACCATGAGTAACGAGAGCTTCTGCTTGAGTCTCAGATCCAATCACAAGATGCTTCATCTTCTTAAATGAGCTTACAGCTTCATAAACTTCATCAATGGTAAGGGAATCACAACTGTATAAAATAGTGTCTCTAAAAATCGAATAAAAGGGAGGTAAAGAACATAAAAAAATCAAACCTAAATCCTCTTCATCATACTTAACCTCAAAAGTTTCCATACTAAAAATCTCTTTAATGGTGGTTAAGTGATTTTCCAGAGACCCAACTTCTGTCAAACGGTGTGAATATAGTCGTTACTTCAAATGCAATTTACTGGTCAAACTTGTTATCATACGCAACTACTCCAATTTCAACCATAACGCAGCAGCTGTCTTCTCCTTCAACATATCATGCAATATCTGATTTGATAAACGAAGATGAATTTAAGAAAGGGCTTTTCAATCCTTACATTATTTTTCTTCGAGTGACCATGATGAAGGCATTTTATCAAACCCTAAAAGTGCATCATCCAAATCCATTTGAGCAAGTACCACTTGCATCTTGACCTGCTATAGCAAAAATCTGATGTTACGATCTAACAACGGAATATCGTATTTCACAGTTCCCATTGTATAGAAAATGAAACCGAACCTTTAGCTCTAATACGGTTTGTTGTAAATGGATAGGCAAACAATCGCAAAACTTATATTAAAGCATATACAATTTACATGGAAAATCCTTGATGGGAAAAACCATAGGCAAAGGAGAGGAATTCACTATATGTTGAAGAAGGAGTATAAAGGATGTGTATAAAAGTGATCTAATTGATGACAACTCTTTTTCATCTCATAACCCTAACAAAACAACATACAAACATATATATATATATATATATATATGAATGATGTGTAAGCTAGCCTAAAGGTCGATAGCTTAAAGGCAAACGATTTCCATTCAACGTTAGCTCAAAGCTAGTGGCTTCGTTGTGAATGCCAGTGGCTTTAGGCATGCCTTGACAAAACATTAGTCTCGAAAATGATTTCAAGGCTAGCATTTAGTACATGAACACCGACAGTGTTCAAATAATGGTTGGCAGCGTTGATCTAAAGCTGGCGGCTTTGACTAAATTCGAGTCACACATATAACAATCATCATTTCTTATTTTCAAACCTTTAGTTTCTACTTTTAACATTAAATTTTCTGTTTCCATATTTTCTTTTAAATTCCTTAAGATTTCACTATCAATATGAAGTACTTCATTATTAGACTTCAAATAACATTTTCAATAATAGGTAGCATTTTTTGTTTAACTTTATGCTTCTTTTGTAAATTTTAAAGTCTTTATTACATCATCTAGTTTAGTTATTTCATTATTGGCTTTTGCAAGAAGTCTCAATAATTTATTCATTCCATTAAAAATATCAACACATATCTTTAAGATAAGAAGATACCTTAGCAAGTGTGCTTAACAAAGACATGAGATAGATACTTACTTCTTCTTCTTTAGGAGCTTTTGTATCTTCTTTTCTATCTCATTCAAATCACTCCATGTTGCCAAAAGTGATTTTCATTTCTTCTTATGTTGTTTAAACTTCTTGACCAACACTAGAAACTCATATGTCTAGTTTTTAATTTTTTAATTTATTTTTTATTTTCATATTTTTTGCACTAGAGTAGATTACCTCCTTCTTTATGTTCTTCATCTCTTTATAATTTTTCCTTGCGTCAAATTTTCTTTTTTTAGATGTTGCTTTTCAAATTATCATATTTGTTAGCTTTCTTTTCCATAATTCTAGTGATTCGTGTAGCTAGGATATTGATGTCTTCATCTTTTACTCTTGAATCTCCATCATCATAAGAGTCATACCATACTTCCTTAGCCTTGAAAGCCATGGTTTTTCTTGTTGCTTTTTTAGCTCACTTATATGCTTGATATGAGGCTCATAAGTCATTATCTTCTCTTTCAGCTAACTCAGGGTCAACTTGTTAAGATTTGGAGCTTCTTCGATTGTCATCTTCTCAGCATCCCATGACCTAGGTAAAATTCTTAACATCTCTTAAACAAGGTCGAAATCACTAATCCTCTTACCAAATAATGCAAGTTGAGTTATAATAGCATAAACCTCTTAAATGCATAATGCTTTCTCAATATTAAAATTTGAGCAATTTATATTGTTGATGTAATGCATTAATGTTGGTATCTTTTATCATTTTAATTCCTTCATAGGTTATACTTAGAGTATCTTGAAGTTTTTTAACAGAAGTGCAAGAAAATATCAATACTATTTTGAAGCAGCAATAGTGGTAAGAAGTAAGTTCTTAGCCTTATTATTTGACTCAGCATTTCTTTTCTCTACTTGAATGAGATTAATTGGATTTTCATTTAAGGTTATCTCCTCTTTACCAAATGAATAATCTTAGTCACAGTCATTGACTTTCACATATGTTTTCATCTTGAGATTCCAATAATAATAATTAGTTCTATCAAAGAATGGTGAATGACTAATAGTAATAAAGACATTGTATTCCATCATTATGGGCTTTCTTACTCAAATATGATGTAAAAGCTTATATATGGTTTGAAATCAATTAAATATCTCAAAGGCATACTCAAAAGAGTAGAGGGCTACACATACGCGAGCTTGGGGAGGTGTGTATGTGTGTTGTGTGTGTGTGTCGGGTTTAGGGGGAGAGGCCGGTGAAGGGGTTATTCTTAGGAGTGATTTGATTGTGATTAACAATTTTGAACTTTTTTGAATAAATAAATGTAGTACTATTTGATTATGCTAGAATATAATGGTGTAAACAATAAATGATTAAGGAACAATATAAATATGCAAATTCAAAAGAAAGTAGGGAAAGAAGAAAATGAAGCATGTTGGTTTTTATAGAGGTTCTATCTTAAGTGTCATTCATCTATTCCAACTTCATTAATATGGATTCAGTCATCTTCAATGCTTTTTCCACTAATGCCAACAAAAAATCTTGAGAGTTTTTACTATCAAGCCAAATCCTTTAGTAATCCCTCATTGTTGAGACTCAGTTGTTTCTTAAGCTAACTTTTAAATAAAAGCAATTGTGGACAAGTATTGATTACCCTGCAATATAAAGTCAAAATAAATTCTAAAATAAACTCTTGAGCTTGCTAAATGTTAAAGAAGAAAGCTTTGCAAAAATTTAATGCATGATTAAGATTTTGGTTGTTATAGCCAAGGGAACATATTTTTATTTCCCTTTCCTCTTCAACAGTAAAAATTTGTTGATATCCTATCTTGTCTTCAATGGCTATTTACCTCACATTTGTGGGATATTTTCTTGAAATATCTTTGAAATTGAAATGTGAAAATTTGAATTTAATAGTCTAGCATTACCTAAAATAATTCTCCTTTGTTCCCATGATTTATGGAGTGAAAGTTTTTGTTATCACTAATTCAAAATTTAATCCTTGGCTTGGAGATAAAAATTGTATATTGTTGAGTTAATATTGTATGAAAATCTCTTTAAAAATTGAAGCTACATAAGGTGAACAAATTTCAAGTGATAGTGTGATTAAGTATTCCTTGATATGTAGAGACCATTATCTTCATACATTTATCCATGTCTTCTTTAGGATAAGCTCATCACAATGGCCTAAAATACTTGGAAACCTTAACAAATATTCTTGAAAATATCTTCTCAAATTTGTTTAACAAATTAATCAATTATGTCTTTAAACTATTCTTCATGACTTTCATAAAATAATTCTTCTAAACTTATAATTAATTAATTAAATGTGATCACCATAATATAAATCCAACTTATTTTGATCATATCAAATGTGTTACTTGAATATATTTAATAAGTAGATTAGGGCCTTCAAAAATGTTAAAAATACAACATAAAATGAATTTTATGAAATTTTGTGCAAACTCATAATATACAAGTACATAGCATCTATAGTTTGTACTGGATGAGTTTGATATTGCCTATGCTTCTTGACCTTCTATAGTTTCTTCTATAGTCTAATCTTCTTAATTTATAAAACTATTTCCATGTCACCAGACCTTCAACCATTTCTTTTGACAAAATTTCTACTTTTCAAATAACATGATGCAGGGCTTCTAAACTTTCTCATTATAATTTTTGCTTATTTAATACATTCGTTAGAATTTATCCACACTATCTTATGGTAAACTTCACCTTCTTGAAACAATGCTTATTGTGAATCTTCTATAGTTTCTTCTAACAACTTGCTTTTTTTTTCCCCTTAGAAAACAACTTCTCTAAATGTCCTTTTAACTTATCTAAATCTTTTTTTATGTTTTATAATTTTTATTAAATAAAAAATGATAAATTAAAATCTTTTAACATTTATTCATTAAAAATTGTTTAGATTACATTAGTCTTTTTTGTTATCATCAAAACTTATTTAGTGTTAACTTAATAATACAACAAATTATTAGGCTAGATATTAGGAAACCAACGAATTATTGGTAATCATAAACCATCTCTCTTATGGATTCAAACATTATTCTTCTAAATGTAATGACTAGATATGCGCACTTATCTGGAGATGGATTGTGAATTCATTAACTAGATTAGAGGTATGGAATTTCAAACTTGATTAAGTTAGTTATTTCATATGATATCTATAAAAGTCATCAGCTACTTTTCCTAAGTCTTTCATAGAGAAGCTCTTACCTAACCAAGCCTTAGGAGACTAGGATAGGTCTATCGTTCCCAATAAGTAAGATATCATCAACATATAAAACTAGGAACATGGTATCTTTCACTTACCTTCTTGCAAGGGAAAAGTTCTTCTAGATTCTTAAGATTGTTGAATTCATTGATTGTCTCTTCAAACCACAGATTCCAACTTTTAAAAGCTTGTTTTAATCCATAAATGAACCATGTGAACTAATAGATTTTACTGACATTCTCAAGCTTCATAAATCTAAAAAGTTGTATCATGTACAATTCTTCCTTAATTTTTCCATTTTGAAACCTATATTAACATCCATGTTCCAAATCTTGTAATACTTACAAGCTACTATCATAAGCAAAATCCAGATAGACAGAGCATTGGTGAAAATGTTTCCTCATAATTAATCTCATGATGTTGTATAAACCCTTTGCTTCTAGTAATGCTTTATACATACTTATATTCCAATCCATGGCATTCATTTTATAAAGACCCATTTGCATCTTATTGGTTTCACCTTAACTAGTACAAGTATCAAATCTCATGCTTGGTATGCACATGGAGTCCATTTTAGATTTTATGTCTTTAGACCATTTCTTAAAGTCAAGTAAGGTAACTGCTTCATCATATATCAATAGTTTTCTATTCTCAATAAGGCTATGAACTAGCCAAGCTTTCAAAAGCTTGGCTCAGCTTATTTAAAAATTAACAAGCTTGAGCCAAGTTAGGCTTTTAACGAGCTTTTTGTTGAGGATTTGCATGCTTATGCTCGGCTTGTTATATTAATATACAATTATATATATAATTATCTTTATAATTATATATTATGTTAATTTATATTATTATATATAATATTACACTAATTATTACTAAAAATAATTATATTTGTGAGTTAGTTCATAAGCTTGGATAAAAACTCGAGCTCAGCTTATTTATTAAACAAGCTCAAGCTACATCGAGTCTAAGAAGAGCTAAGCTCAAGTAACTCAGCTTGTTTACAACCTTAACTCTCAATGAATATTCCATCATCTTGATGCGTTATGAGAAGATTTAACCTTTCAAGTTCTCAATGTACACTTGTTGACTTACAAGTTTCTTGTGTTTTAGGAGTAATCTCTTGTTGTGGCACCATAAAAATTTGTGGTGTTTATTCCACATCCAATTGCTCATGTTTTGACCTTTTCATGGAATCTTGAATTTCTTCAAGATATACTTTACTCCCACTATTGTCTTTGGAGATGAGCTCTCTCCTATATGTAGTACCTTAGTTGAAACATGACTAAGTGCATATGTTACTATATCTATAGTATAACCCTAAAAGGTTAATGGAAGACTCATGTGACTTATCATTAACCTAAACATGCCCATTATAGTGTGGTTACTCCTTTTGAAACACCATTCCACTATGATGTTACAAGAGGTGTTAGTTGTGAAATTATCACACATTCCTTTAGGTGGTCAATATTATCTTGACTAAGATATTCTCCATCTCTATCTCTTTGAAAAGTTTTTATATATTCTTACCAAGTTGATTTCCTACTTCATTTTTTAAATTCTTTGAAGTTTAGTTTGAATTGCTCAAAAGCTTTTAACTTATGCTTACTAAGTAGATACATTTATACGAACTCAAATCATTAGTAAAAGTTATGAAGGAGGAAAATTCACCTTCTATCTTGAGTGGATAGTGCTATCCACCCATCATTGTGCATGAGTTTTGCCCTTGTAAGCCCTTAGATTTTATGCTACCGTTTATGCTTAAACTCTAAACCAGAAGTCAATCGGAAACCCTAAAGTCAACAAATTTATGTGAAACCCTAGTAGATTTGGATTCGGCAATCCCGCGCTCTTAACCCCTAAATAACAGAATTGAAATAATTATGGAAAATAGTTCGTAATAATATAAGAAAGCTTAAAAATATCAGATTCGTTAATTTTTATTGTGTTTCGAATCCGAACGGGATAAGTTTTTGAAAACCATGCCCTGGTACACCTGATGATAAAAATATTCAGATGATACCATTAGTCTCGTAAAAATGCAAGGATTTCAAAAAATCAGTTTTATAATTTTTCGGTATCTAAAAATATCATATATAGCTTAATTACTCGTATTTTCTTTATTACCGATATTAATTTGTCTTATCTACTATTCATAATACTATTTTATACTATTAATCTATTTTTACTTTTTCTACACCTATTCTTACTCTACTATATCTATTTTCCACTTTTTACTTTTCTTATATGCCTTTAATCACATCATACATTACAGCTTATTACTTTTAATTAACAAAAATACAAAATAAATCAAAACAAATATCTCTCTCCCTCTTCTCAAATCGGTGCCCCCTCTCTCTCTTTCAACTCTATTGATTTTCTTTTTTAATTTATTTTAATCACATAATTTTCCCTCTTCAAAACTCCATAAATACTATCTCTCTCTCCATTTCTTTCACACACTTATTTACATTAACGAAACTCTCTCAAATCACTCCTTAAACCTTCTTTCCAAAAAGTCTCCTTCAATTCTCCCATTTTCCTACATTCTTTCTACACACATGCTATATAAACCTCTCTTAAACTATCAACCAAATTTCTATCTTAGATAAATCTCTTAACCATATTTTCTTACCATGTCATGTCATGTAACTTAACATGACCATGGTGTGTTTTCTTAAACATTTAAATGTTATAGAAGCAACACTATGTTCATGTTTTGTTCTTGTTCATGAATAAATTACATTTTTATTATTATGTTGTTTATTTATTGTTATTATGTACATGTTATTATTATTGTTCTAACCCAACCTCTATACTATATTATCTATATTTATGTATCTATATATTTCTTAGAGCATATAAGCTCACTAACATAACTATTATTTATTTATTGATTTAATTATACTTGCAATTTATTTATTTATTTATTACATGCTTTAATATTAAGACTAATCTTTCTAGTCTTAGACTTGTCATCATCAAGTCAAACGATTTTCTTATTTATTTTGTTTTTCTTTCTTTGGACTTGCCCATGACTATGTTCGGAAGCCTTGAAATCAAGCGAAGACTTCCAATACTTAATATTTATTTCTTGCTCATTCTTATATTTTCCCATTCTTCTTCTTATTATTTTTCTTGTGTTACTAGCTACATACTCATTGTACATGCATGATCATATTGCTTGTTGTCTTAATAAGGAATAAAAAGTTATTTCTTAAAATAAAAGAAAACAAGCTCAACTTACTTTAAAAGTGTAGTTTTATCACTTAAGAAAAATGTTTCATTAAGACTTAGAATTTTATTTTAACTAAATACTTTCAAAGAATTTTTTATAAAAATCACCATAGATTTTAGTGTTGTTAACATACAAAGTTTTTACAAAAATAACTAAGGTTCTCTTTATTTTCTTTTTAAACTACCATTAAAAACCTTAAGATTGATAATACTTTTCTATAAGAAACTTTCTTAAAAACTTGACTATATAATCCTTACTAGTATTTTTAGTAAATACAAAGACCAACACAAGTTTTCCAAAATAAATTAGGAATCTACTAACCAAGTAAAGTATACTTAGGGAACAAAATTTGAGAATAACTTAGAAAGACTAAAGTTTTTGAACCAAAAAATTATCTTTAAAGAATTTAGGAAAATAAATTACATCACATATTTAACAACTTGAAAATCCTTAGATATTTCCAAACAATTTAACATAATTTTGTCAAACTTCACTTTTTCAACTACCAAGACAAGATTGTTTTATGGAAAATCTTTAGTTAAGACAACATCATTAGAATCATGTGTCTATTATGAGTTGCATACGTATTAAAATGATTTTTCTACTATATATATATATATATATATATATATGATTTCTATGTAATTTTTAGTTGATACAAAGTTAGAAATATCATGTTTTGAAGGTTAGAACTTTTGTTTTGATTATGTACCGTGTCTTTTGAAGACCCAAATGACTTTTTATGAAGGAAATAACCTTATAAATGGATAGATCTTTTCAAGTAGGTAGAAAATGATATATAATATGCAAAATTCCGAGTTAAAATGAACAAGTTATGACCATTTAAAGTTGGAATTTCATCGCATACGAATTTTGACGAATTTAGTAAAATAGAATTACAAGTTTAAGTAGAACTTCCAATAAATACTCATTTTGGGTATTTCTCTTGTTTAGATGATGCGGAGTCCAAGCTTCCATACCTAATGGACTATTTTGACTAGAAGCTTCTGCTATCATGGCCGAGTGAGTTTAAATTCTTACATTTGCTTGTAGTTTATCGGCACTAGACTTTAGGAAAAGATAAATCATAATAGCGTATGTGCTTTACTTATATGATTGAAGTTATGTTAAATATATCGAGGTAGGAATTATTAATCAATCATTGTATGATTTAATATATGAATGATTTATTTGCAAATTCTATGATCACTTTTAAAATATCTAATATCACTACAAGAAAACAGGCCTTTAGAGACAGAAATTCTACGACGGAAATTAAACAATGTAGTTATAATTTTACAAATAAAATCTGCGACGATGATTTTTGCGACGGAAATTTACGTTTAGAGACAGAATTTTTGTCTTTAAAGCTCAGTTTTCTTGTAGTGTATTATGTCATGATTACTTAAATAAAATAATTCATGCATAAAACGTAGTGAGTCACATTGCATTCATTACTATATCTTTGATGAGACAAAAGCATAGTAATAAGGCTCGTAGAACCCGAAATTCTACTCTATGGCTTTGATTGCCCATTATAAAATGGTAGGTAGACGCCCGAAATAACTACAATTAGCTGCTAGTAGTGGCTCATATAAAAACTACATTAACTTCATTTGCGAACTATGGTCTTGTTGCTCGGAACACCTAACACACCAAATGAAGGGGTAAATCCATTCAAATATATGATTCCCAAAAAATCGTATGTATTGTTTGTTCATATGTTTGATTGCATCTCATATGCTCGTTAAATAACTTGTTTGAATATTGATTCTTCTGAATACTTTATTCGTGGAATTAATTCTCACTAAGCAAGAAGCTTGCCCCCTTATAAATATCTTTTGTAGCACCCCTATCTATGGTTGATGCCTCAAGGTTATTTCTCTCAAGTATTATTATCTTTTGTACTAAGGAGTTTTTAGAAGAAGTCAAAAACTAGTTGTAGACTTAGACTTCTCAATAAATCTCCAGTCTATTTATTTTGAATAGATTTTGATAGTCTATATCTTTTGATAGGGGAATGCCCCTTTGATATCTTGTAAGACCTTTATGTTTCCATATTTAAGATATTATGTTATGATTTTCATTCTTAATTGTTATATGAATGTCTTCTTAAACAACTTGTTTTAAAGATTGGTCCTCTATGATTGTGAATGTATGCCTTACACCCGGTATCAAAGCTTATGAGATGACTAAGGTTATCATACTTAAGCTTTAATATTGAGTGTGGCAGACTGTCGCGTTTAAGGTACCCTTTGGGACGTGATAGCCCTTTCATCTTTCTTGATAAAAGGTGTTTTGTCCATCTTTCCTTGTCTACATGCTCTACACGTATCTATTAATTCATGATCAGAAGAATCCAAATACCTATTAGAGTGAACTTTTGATAAATGTTTCTTATTCACATGGCAAAGTCTATAATCCCATAGATAAGTTAAATTTGAATCACACTTTTTTTTCTCAATGTAATGAATAGGTGTACTAGTATCATGAATATAAGGATTGTTAACTAATGCTCCATTACCATAAAATATAAAAATTTAAATAAAAGGAACAACGCTTGGTTTTGAATTTAAAAACAAATCTCTTGGTATCTAAACATGACACAAAACAATGTTCTTGGTGAAACTAGAATTGCAGTAACAATTTTGAAATTCTAATACAATTCCATTAGGTAAGTAAATAATATAAGTTCCTATAACTAAAGCAGCAACTCTTGCTCCAATAGCTACTCATAGGTCCATTACTCCTTTAGAGAATTCCTTGCTCTAATTAGGTCTTTATAAGTCAACACAAATATATGAACCACATCCTATATCTATGGCATATGTAGTAGAAATAGAAAGTTGAATTCAGTCATAAAGATACATAAAGATTTACCCTCACATGACATCTTTTTCTCAAACTAAATGCGATTTCTCCAATATTGGTCGTTCTCACCATAATGAAAAAAAACTGCATCATTCTCATTAGAGTTGGGCTTTTATTAGTGTTTCTTTAACTTGAGTCGCCTACCTTCTTCACTAGCTTAGCCTTGAATCATGAGAAGTCATTGAGGTACTTTTGATTTAGACTTCACTTCCTTTTATAATGTCGATAATGTAGCAAGAAATTTGTTTAAGACCTCTCCACATTTTTCATGTTAAAATTCATGGAAAATTGGAAGAAAGAATTTGACAAAGAAGATAATATATGATCGATAGCTAAGTTGCCATCGAACTTGGAGTCTAAGTTGTCGAACCTCTCTATGTACCTTATCATTTTGAGTGCATGAGGCTTGGTTTGGCTCCCTTTAGCCATCTTACAAATTAATAGAGCCTAGGGACATATTGTATCACTTATACCTAGCACTCTATTGAAATAAATATTGCAAATCGGTATATGTCTCACCATTATTTATAATATTATTGACCACATCAATAAAACTTGCATAAACCAACAAAAAAAAAAAAAACAACAATAATAATAGCAACAACACAATGATTATGGACCAATTAAAAAGAGTATGTATCAAATGTCACGCCCTAAAAAAGGGTTAAGACGTCTACAGTTTTGCTACGTATAACGCTTAGATATTACATACAAAGGCTACCATTAATTAAGTGAATATTTAACTGGTTTTATTATATGAAATCCTTTGTTTAGATTTTGAAGCAATTTGTATCATAGTAGAAAAATGAAGTTCTGCAAAATGATTTCCAAAAGCTACTTAATAAAAGTAGACTACTCAATATAATTTAATAGTGGTAAAAATATATCAAAAATCCTAAAGAACTAACCAGTAAAATAGTATAACTCATGCATTTGAATAATACTTCTGTAAAAGTAATAATACAATAAAGAAAATCTGTAATAAGTTTTTCATAAGATAAAACCCTCAACAACAATGGAAACCCTTAACAACAAGAAACATCCAGTAGGTTTAATCATCAAACTAATCAAGCTACTCATCTAAATTTGACCCATAGCCTAAGTAATCATAGAAATCCTCATCAAAAGCATCACCTAAAATAGATAAAAAGTGAGTTGAAGCTTAGTACAATAGCAACACAAGAACACACAATATAATCACACACACTTCATTTAAATGTAAATGCAACAAGCAATAGTTTAGATTTTCATTTAAGGTATATCAACCAATAGTGGTGTAGTTAAACTCTAACAACATGATGGAGGACATATGGTCCTGAATAGCAGCAATTGTCACACCTCAAGTGATAACCTAGGGTCTGTTTGGATTGTCTGTTTTTCATCTGTATCTGTATCTTTTTTAAAATGATATGTGTAAATATATCCGATTTGTATCTAAATTTTATCTATATTTGTTCTATTTGATCTTTTGATGAGAACTGTCAACTTTTTTTTATCTATATCTATTTCTTCATAAATAATTTTTTAGCAAAAAGTTTAAAAAAGTGTCTGTATCTGCCGGAAAAAAGCCAAAACAAACAGACCCCTAGTCGTAGTAGTCCACTATGCACTATATAGAAGTCACAGAATAATTCCTTTGTTCGGCTAAGACTTCATATACAATACATAGCTTCTCACAACACGGTTACGCTATTGGAAGTGAAGTGCAATCACAGGATCATAGGTTATCATTGAATAAACAAGCATAACATATAAACCTTTAACATATATTATATATTTACCATAAGAACACCAATCTAACCTACTAGAGGGTCTCATTACTATTATATTTTCTTACATACATATTAATAGAATAACCATAAATATTAAGTTCAACTGTCTTAATAAAAATACAACAAAGCTTAAGTACCTAGCTCTTAGTCTGAACTCATGTAGCTACAGCTACTAATATTACTATAACATACAATTATAATTGTCCTCTTCAAAAATAACTATGGTATCCCTTGAAAAGTACGGAAGTTGTAAAGGTGTGAGTTACATCAACTTAGTGAAATATCTTTCACTATCACATGTGTCAAGCAAATCAAGCAAGTTATATTAGATAAGCATATACAATGCAACAATAAAACATATGAAATACAATAATCATACCTAGATGATTGAGATCCAGATAGAGTACAGATTTATACCCTCCTATACTAGGATTTTGGGAGCAGTGTTATGTCATTAGTGCCTAAGATAAGCTAGATTCCGATATATAAAATGGGGCATGCAACACTTTTTGTTTAAAATAAAGTTTTGTTTAAAATGATTATTAAATACATTTAACCACTTCTTATTAATAACCAACAGAACAAAGCTTCAATTAAAAGTATATTATTTTGGAATAAATTAATTCTAATTCAAAAATAATTTTCCATGATTTTAATATTCCTTTCCTAGTTACGATTGTCTAGCAAAAATTATTAGCCACCTAATGTGATAGAATATTTTGGACCATAAACCACTATAAATAGATTACATTGTAATTAAATATTTAAAAAAAATATCTTGATTAAACCATTGCATATGTTGACCAAAAAAAAAAAAAAAAAAGGTTACATGTAATATCATCTATGTTTAATCATTTTATTTAGCTCCTAAGATATATTAAATTCAATAAAAGCTGTCGTGTCCATCTATTTTATATTACTCTTATCCTAATTAAGAGGCTCGTTGATATTATGATCTTCTCTAATTTAAGAGTGGTGAATTCTTTGTTGACACATCACTATCCTCTTTATATTTCATATCCTAATAGCCATAATATTTACTGTCTATATTAAGGTCGAGTTTAACAACATCAGAGTACGAGATTCTATATATGGGATATATAAAGGTCTAAAATCTAGGGATTATTTATATTCATTCATATAAAAGAGAGACCAAAAATTATATATGTGGTATCATCTATTAATGAATCATATCTAGGATACCTACTGTAATTTTGGACACTCACTTGAATAACTTAGATAATTTTCCCTTATCTATATCCACTATGAATATTTATTTGATCAAAGATAATTTTTAAATAATATGATGTTATGAAATTATGACAGATAATCTACCTTATTTTTATTCACATTATGAAACTTTAGTATAATATATGTTCCAATATATATATACACACACACACAATAAACACTTGCATTTTATCAATAATATTCATAAATATATAAAAAATGCCTTATCACATTATTCACATTACAAGCAATTATTACTGTTAAGTCTATTATTATTGCTGTTATTGTTATAATTACTAACATTGCAGCTGCTATTCTCATTTCTCTGATTTAGTTTTGCGGAAAATCTTGGAGGTTTGTTATCTTGAATACTTTGTGAACTGTAGGTCAGTGTGTGCTGGGTCGCATCCTCCCTTGATAATAACAAACAGGAGGACCAACATTCTCATGGTATGGCTCCACACGCTTTTAAATAATAATTAACTACTATTTTGATTCATTTTCCTTTTCAGTTCCACCTTTTATTATTTCCAACTGTCCAAAAAAAAAAAAACTGAAAATAAATTGTATAATATGGGTTCTATACGACATTTTGGTTGAACAAAAACCCGCGTGCCATAATGAATTCACCTTTTGTAATTTTTAGTGATAAGCATTATCTCCGGATCATCGAAACATAATAATCCATTACATGGGACAACTTTATGTTTTAGCAATATGGTCCAATTGAGATATGGTTCTGAAATAATTTAAAGCACAGCACTTGTGATACGGAAATGGGGCTGCTGATTTTTAAAGCTATTGTATGTGATATGTTTCTATGGTATGTGGTCCTGAGTGTTTCCTTGACGGGGTCCACGTGGCATATCCAGCAAGGGTGGCCATGGGCCACGTGGGAAATGTGGTCCAGTTGGAAGACCATAAAATCCTGATTGGACCACGTGTCTCAAAGCAGGATGGTGACAGTCTGTGTCCCCTAAGGAAGGCCATGCATGGCAGCTGAGTAATGTACGTGCTGTTGGATAAATATTTGTTTTCCGGGATTAATGTATTTATCTTGTCCAAGCAAATAAAGATTTGATATGTGTTAAATAAACTTAAATAATTTTTTAAAAATAAAAAATATTTTTAAAATAAAATAAACAGTCATTATTACTTTATAAACACATGGAGATTATTTATTCATCGGAATAGAATTAGAACAACAAATTTTCATCCCATTGTATCACTACTAGAAAACTAGCCTTTAGAGACAGAAAATTTGCGACGGAAAATTTCTATCTCTAAAAAAATGAATTAGAGA
The DNA here is from genome assembly GCA_024138025.1 of Combretum micranthum. Taxonomy (NCBI): domain Eukaryota; kingdom Viridiplantae; phylum Streptophyta; class Magnoliopsida; order Myrtales; family Combretaceae; genus Combretum; species Combretum micranthum. The sequence goes on along the minus strand of JAMXBD010000897.1, from coordinate 482,039 downwards.
CAGATTTGCGACGGATTGATGATGACATGAATTATGAATAATCTTCTAATTTTTATATGCTTTTGCGACGGAATTTGCGACGGATTACACATTGATTTGCGACGAAAATTTTTCCGTTGCAAATTTGTCTCGGATTTTAGAGGGAAATAAATTATTTTAGCGCCAATTTCTATTTTTTTAAATTCTGTTGCAAATTTGTCTCTAAACTAAATTATTACATATATGTATATATAAATAATTATGTTTAAAATTTATTTTAAATTATACATATCTAATATAATATATATAAATGTGCATTATATAATAAGGACATATATTATATTTGTAAATTAATTTTATATATAATAACTATAATGTATAATCATTTGTTATTTACAACTAATTATATATATTTTATTTATAATATATTTAACATTACATTACATATTTATATATAATAAAGTATAAATTAAAAATAGTACTCAAAACATAAATATTATATTTATATCTTATTATATATTCTTTTACATAATAACTTATATAAAAACTCAAATTATACAACTTAATAAAATAGTGTATAATAATAATATAATATGTTATATGCAAGTAATATCATAAAATACAAATTAAAAATAAAGTATATTTCAATAATAATAAATGTAAAATAAAATAATTAATATAAAATGTAAACTTAGTATATTTAAACATATACAAATATATAAATAATATATTATATTTTAATAATATATTAATAAAAAATATATATATTCATATTATTTATAATTTTTTATTATATATTTATTATGACTATTCATATATTTTTTAATATAAAAAATTTATTATATATATCTTACATAATTTATATTTACATACTATATTTTATTTAAAATATAATAACATATTTCGGGAAAAAATAATATACTATGTAAAAATATAGTATATTTAAGTAATAAAATATGTAATATATAATAATCAGTTAAATATATTTAAATTGGTATTATATATTATTTTATTAATATAATAATGAAAAATATATTTTTATATTGTTTACATTATATTATAATTTATTAAGTGCAACAAAAATGAAATAAAAAAATAAACACATTAATTAAAAATATACAATTTATTAATTTAATATAAAATATTAAATAACTAATGTAAAAAGTATAATTATATTATATATCATTAAATATATATAAATTTATATGTATAACATTATTTATATTTACATAATATATAATATTTTTTAATAATAATATCATATTTGGAAAAAAAATTATAATATACTACTGAAAATATTATATATTTATAATAAATATATAATTTAAAATAATTATTACAAAATGTAAACATTGTATATATTAATATTATATATTATTTTAATAAAATATTAATGAAAAATCCTTAATAAATATGTAAAGTGAAATTATAAAATAAAAATAAACTATAAAAGATATATAAAATGTTTTATAGTTATAATATTGTAAATTGTGGTATCTCTTAAATAAACAGTAGTGGAACTTTACTCATGAAGATACGAATTGGTTTATCGATTTAATGCTTGTGAAAATTTCAATGTTAAGTGTGCTTAGTATGTAGCATTCTATAATGGGTGACCTCCTGGGAATGATAAATAAGAGGCAAATGTGTATTTTTTTAATAATTTGTCTTAGAATCAGAGACAAATTTGCGATGGAATAATTTTATTTAATATTTACTAATTGGATATTTAAAAATAACTAATTATAAAACAGAGACAAATTTGCGATAGAAATTCCGTAGCAAATTTGCGACGGAAAATAAATCTGTCTCTAAAAGAATTAGCGACGATGATTTTGAAACAAAAATTTGCGACGGAAATTCTGTCTCTGAAAGTCTTTAGAGACAGATTTTTCACTTTCAGAGACAGAATTTTTTATCTCTAAAGCCAAAATTTCTTGTAGTGTATATATACGTATTTACAAATGGGTATGGGGTGGGACTTGCGTTAGATCTTTTGAATTTGTATAGCTAGTACTGATTAGCATTTTCTAAATTTATAAAAGGATAAATTACGTTAGAAGATATCAATATTTGGAGGTAATTTTATTTGATGTATCAATGTTTGAAATGGTAAAAAAGAGGTATCAATGTATATAAAAAAAATCAAATAAGGTATCATCAAATATTATCTTTTAGTTCATGGTAGTTAACTACCATGTGGTGCTTACTTAGCATTTAAAAGATAATAATTAAATAATGATAAAATAAAAATTGGAAAAATAAAAAGAAAGAAGAGACAGTCCTCCATGGATCAAATTTCTCTCTCTAACTTCTCATACTTGGCACCAAATGCTAGTGACCCATCAATCGAATATCCCAACCATCTTACCAGAAAAAGGAAGATGAGGAACAATCATCTTCTTCCTTAGAACTTTCTCGCTCTCTCTCTCTAACTGCGTAGCTTCTTTCCATCGCCTAGTCGAATTCATCCACCGAACAAACCATTGCCTATAGCTCCATCCTCTTTACCTTGTCCAACCCAGTAATGCAGTTGATCGAACCATTGAACCAAAGTCGAACAACCCACTACACACAACAACTGCAATACATATTCAACACCACCTACTACATGCCAAACCAAACAGACACACATTCACCAATTCGTCTCCCCCACCAAACCTCTCTCGTGGAACTTGGCAACATCACCGAGTTGACTCATACAATAAACCACCATCAACTGAGTCACTAACTCAATGAGTCATAATACCATAATGTGAGTTACACTACAAACTCAATAAGTCAACTCATCTCCTTCTTTCTCTCTAATGCACTCTCTTTGAACTTATCTTCCTAACTAATCACTACTTTAAGGAACCCAAGCGCCGGCCTTCACTCCATCTCTACCCAAACCCGACTCCTCTATGAAGAAGATGATGATGGTGGTGTTGAAGTTTTGACGGTGATGCATGGAGGAATGTTTTCTATTTTTGTTTTGAATTTTTTTGTTAAATTTTCCAGTTTTTAAATTTCTTCTTCCAATTTTTTATTTTATCTTTATTCATTTATTATTTTTTAAATGCCATTTAAGAATCACATGTCTATTAACAACCATGTCTTAGCCAACTAGTTAGTTGAGTATATCTTATTTGATTCTCTTTATATAACATTACTACCTTTTTTAACCACTATCAACATTGATATCTCAAATGAATATACCCTCAAACGTTAATGCATTATGATGTAATTTACATATTTATAGAGAGGCAAAGTAAAACCCAAAAGATTGGTTTTTTTTTTTCCTCTCTCCCAACTATATTACATTATAATTTTAAGAGAAGAAAAATGAAATCAAATACATTATTTTGAGAGATTGGTGTTTATATGATCAAACCATAAACCTTAGTTGAAAAATCAATTTGGTGGTTAAGATTTAAAACTCTTATATAACTTTTGTAACTTCTTAAACCAAAATCATAATAAGAATACCTTTGAAATCATCTATATAGTGCAATTTATACCGAGTTGATCCATGAATCTTGTATGATATGTAGTTCATGCATTTAGAGAGGACACATAATTTATGCATCTTAAGATGGTGAATCCCAAGAAAAAAAAATAAATGCATAAAAGAGGCAAAAGATGGTGGTCATTAAGTTTATTAATTTGCATCATTTTATCTCATATTGGATTAACTACATATAAAGCAGACAATAAGCACTGCAACTCGTCAAATTTGTTACTTTCAATACATTTTCATTTCTGGGAAATAGCTATTCAATTCCCCCTTCATTCCATGTAAAGTTACTATATCATTATTTGGTTGTATTTTAAATACAAATGGATTGTTATTCAGCATAATAACAAATAACAATTTCTAACCCAACCCTTACAAATTGCTATTAGATGGTTTATGCCCTTTGCTGTCTTAAATACCTCTACCATACTATCTACAGAAGTATTGTCATGCCTCAAGGGATACCTTAAACGTGATATCCTACCGTACATAATATTAAAGCCTATGAGTGACTACTTTAATCATGCAAAGGCTTCCATATTATATACTATGCATACATTACAATCAAGGTGACACGTTGGAGTAGTGCAATTTATATTGATAATAATTAAAGTATAAGATAAGAGAAATACTTAACATAAAACATAAATAATGTCAATTACAATTCTTAGGGACATACCCTACTAATGTCCTCAACGGAATCAAAAAATATTAATGTTTCCTAGAAGTCTCCAAAATAACATATCACATATTGCTCATAAATGTCGAACTTCATCCTAAGCTCAAAGTCCATATGTGATTTCCTTAATGTCTTGTCCTTAAGTGAACCTCAAATATACCTGCTTCAACAAGAATTTGTAGGGGTATAAGCTACAACATGTTTAATGAGATATTTTCCCAACATTTGTACCAATAATCATGGACAAACAAGGTTATTAAGTTCAAACACATGCTATGCATGTTATGCATCAAACAAATGATTACATAAGTATATATAGTTATCTGGAAACCATATATAAACGGATTTACGCCTTTCGTGACAAGGGTTAGGAATGGTTGTGGTAACTCTCTCTAACCTCCTCTACTAGTCCCTGGCCAAACGCCTTCAGCGATTAGTACAGTGCGGCTTCTCCGTGAGACCATATCCCAAACATTTCATATCTCATGCTTGGAGTAGGATTGCGTATAGGTCCACCAATCCATTTGATCTCTCATGTAGGAGTAGTAGCCTTCTAAATGTGACTCGATGTTGTGCAATGCATGAATGTTTGTTTTCTTGATCCAACCTTATTAAGGTTCATTAGGGGCATCAAACAATTTAACAAACATCAAGCAATCATAATTGTAAGTAAGCAAAACATTTAAACAATCAATTCGGAGTTGCGATATGCTTAACTTTTCTTTTCATCACATCCGCATAGAATTACATACATATCCTATGAATTCCCATACATATCCATTTTTATCTTTTCTTATTATACTAGTACACTTAAGCATAGGCAAGGTAATGAAATCATAGGGAAAAACTTACTCATCTAGTTCGCAATTTGCTTAGTTGCAATAATCATCTTGAAGGGAAGTCTCGTATTCCTTGTTATATAGTAAAAAAAAAAAAAAATCCCGAATGAGTATTCCATTGAAGTTCTACTTAAATTTTCTAATTCCATCTTGTTACTTTTGTTAAAATTCGGATTAAGAGAAATTCCAACTTAAGATAATCATAACTTACTATTTTAACTCAGAATTTCGCATATTAGTAGTCATTTTTTACATACTCGAAAAGATCTATCTATTTCTAAGGTTATTTTTAACATTTAAGATCATTTGGGTTTTGAAAGGGGTCAATACAGATATGAACCAAAAAGTTCTAGCCCTTAAACTTGCTATTTTTCTAAGGTTTCACTTCACTTAGACACTTTATATTGATTAGAAATATTTCTACATTTGAAAATCATTTATTATTGACATTTACTCATATTATATGCATGATACTAGTGATATTGTCTCAAAAGTAATTGTGTAAAACATTCTTGGTGGTTAGTAACAAGGTTTAAGTTTTTTTTTTTATGAGAAATCATTTTCTTAAACTTATGATATAAGGCATCATCTTACATTTTTATGTCAATGTGACTTAACAAAATTTATGTTTCAATATATATTTTGAAATCTTAAAGACCTTATATTTGTTCAAAAACCTTATTTAACAATTTATTTTATAATACATGGTTTTACTTATTTGTGGCATAAAATTCTAAGTTTAGTTCTTAAAAAAAATTTAAATTATAAATCTTAATTAAAGGAAATCATGATTCCATATTTATTTTGACTCCATGAATATTTCATTTTCATATTAAACTTCTCTTAATTAATTATTTTCCAACACATGCATCTTTATATGGTTATGAAGAAAAGTCATTTTTAAGTTTTATTCTTCTCTAAAATGTTTTAAATTTTAGTATATGAGAAAAATTAGGATGTGAATGGCTTGTTCTAAACTTTTATTCTCATATTTATTCTTTCTTATTTAATAATTTTTCAACACATAGACCTTTAAGAGTTGCTGGAAGAAAGCTAAAATTTGAGTTTATTGCAATTGAGTGCCTACTTATTATAACTATTATTTTTATATTTCCTTAACTTCATAATTAATAAATTTACTTCTTAAAAGCTTGATTCCTTAAGTGGTTTACCCATTTTTTTAGCTTTTAAGTGGATTTTTAACTAGTGGATTGAAATTAAAGTTCGACTAGAAAAACTTGCTTCGTTCTTAGTGTTCATCAAGGTGTTGATATAAACCTTATAAATAAGTCTTTAAGAAAATATTACATAGCAAAGAATCATCAACATTAAAATTTATATCAAACTTATTTTAGTATATTAAAAAGATTATAGTTGAACCATTTTCCTAAGTTTTAGTAAAAATTTCTCCTAAGTGTTTAAAATCATGTTGATTGAGAGTTTAGTCCTACTTTAAATGAAAGAACATAACTTGTTTTATTTCTTTGAAAACTTTATCAAGAAACAACATTATGATAATGCATGAATATAAATTTGTAATTATATAGAACATAAAAGACATAGAGAATTAAATAAACATATATATGTATATATATATAAACAAAAGTTTGGAAGTTTTAGCTTGCACCAAGGCTTCTTAAAACTTAGATATGGACAAGTTCCATAAAAAGAGAAGAAAAACATGAGGAAGCATAAGGAAAAGAAAAAGAAGAAAATTGTGAAAGTCTTAGATTTTTATTCAAGTCTTCCCAGGACTTAGAAATAGACAAGTCCCATAAAGAAAAACAAGAAAATAATAAGAAAATCATGAGAGTTTTAGATTCATGTCAAGGATCCTCGAGACTTAGATTATGGACAAGTTCCAAAACGTTTCGACTTGATGAGGATAAGTCTAAGACTAGAAGATAACTAGTCTTATTTATTAAGCATGAAATAAATAAATGTTCAAGTAAATAAAAAGTTAGATTAGTGAGTATTAGGCTCTAAGAAATATAGATACATATATATACATAATAGTATATAAAGAGTTAAGTTAGGATCATGAACATAATGCAACATGAACACATTATGAAAATGAACAATACATGAACAATATGTTATTTTCATAATACCATTTCCCTAGCATTAGCATCGTTGGGATTTATCTAGAACCAAAACACACAAATTGTTCATGTTATGTTACATGAACAAAAGAGAGGTTTTAGAATTTTTACCTAAGGTAGATGAAGGATTTGGAGATGAAAGGAACAAATGGATGGTGTGTTAATTTTTACTAAAGAAAAATAGATGGAAGAGAGTGTTTGAAAGAGAATTGTTAGAGAGAAAAGTTGTGGAGAGATTTTGGCATGTAAAATGAGATGTGTGAAAAAAATGGAGAGGGATGTGGTATTTATAGAGAAATGTGGAGGTAAAATAGATGCAATAAAACAAACCGAAAATAAAATAAATTAGGAGAGAGGAGGGATGATTTGCACCAGTTATAGGGAGGAAAGAGAGAGGGAGAGAAAAAAAAAATGATTTGATAATTTAAAGTAATAAAGTTTAAGAGAAGTTATGTAAAAAGTTGTATTGGAAATGATAATGTAAGTTATAGGTCTGTAAGCTGTAAGAAATAGGTTGTAAAAAAAAAGTAAAGATGGAGTGAATAGTAATGAAGAGTAGAAATAGTACAATGAATAGTAAACAAGATAAATAAAATACCAATAGTAAGGAAAATACGCGTAAACGGGCTATATCTGATATTTTTAGAAGTCGAAAAATTCTATAAATTATATTTTAAAATTCTTCATCTAAACACGAGTCTAAATATGTTGTCAGAATATTTTCACCATTTTGTGTGCCAGGACGCTAATTTCAAAAACTGATCCCGTTTGAGCCCGAAACAAGTGAGTTTTGGGTGAATATGATCTTTCTAAGTTATAAGACATTATTATGAACTATAATCTATGGTTATCTTATTTTTATTGTTCTAAGGTTTTGAACACGAGATTATCGGATATAATCATTCTAGATCTTAGGGTAAATCAAGGTTGACTCTTAGGTATCTGATTTCAATTCTAGCTTTGCGATTTATTTGTAAGGTTACAAAATATGAGGGTTTATGTTATACTTATATTTTCACTTCACAACTTAAGTGTACTATATTTTTATGATTTATTTAATATTTTACAGCTTTTGGGATTGTTTGATCAACTCTAGGGGTGTTGACTTGGTTTGACTTTTAGTATAATTTTTAATTTTTTAATTTGAAAATTCACCGGAGGGTCTAAAGTTTTATAATTTTGTTATTGAATATTATTCAGATATATTATCTTGATTTACGTGTAAGAGATCATATAGATGAATTGTTTAGCATAAGGTTTTTAAGTCAAATGATTATTATATTTTCATTTTGTTTTTGAAGGTATTCTTTTTCTTAAGGTTATGAAATCTCATATTTGATCTTGTCTAAAGTTTGGTTTTTACATGGGATGGTTTTAGGGTTTTAGTTTTGGTATTTAACTCCAGATTATTTTATAAGAGTACTGAAAATTCAGGGTTTACAAATATCATGTTTCCCTCATTAACAATTGTTGGATAACAGATATTTTACTGTTCTCAATAATATTTCTTTAATTTTGCCACCAACTAAATAATGCAAGAGGCCTATAATAGTTATTACAACTCTATTATATTTTCATTGAATTGCAATTCAATCCCCCATTATACTTTCACTTTGAATAGTTGTGCTTTGCATAAATCCATAATAAAAACATACATATCTATTGAGAAACTTAGAGTTATAGTTTACTAATGAGCCTTTTTCAGCATTTTCACAATCTCATTTAGCTAAAGTAAAGAGAAACTAACTTATGTGTCTTATAGTGGTGTTTTCTTTAGCAATGGTAGTACGAGAAAAATATTCGATAGATAATATACACTATGTATATGTATATATGGTGGATAACTACCATTTATACTATAACTGTAGAAAAGACAGTAGGTAATTTGTAAAATAACTATTGGTTTAATGGTCGTATAGGAACCAAAATCAATAACAAGTTAAAACTTACACCCAAATCTTGCTATGACCATACTTAAGGCAAGTTACCAATCGATGATAGTAATATGGATTGAGAGCACAAGTGTCGATTCCATAAGGACTAATGAATACAAGTATATGCTATTTTTCTATTGTTCAACCTACAAAAGAGGATGATTAAGCAAAGTATGTGATAATATCGATAAAATTAGAAGAACACAAGTCAACAAAAATCTTCCAAATTGCAAAATTATTCAGATCTTGAATTCCCATTAGGTGATATGTAATTACACAAAAGATAATCATAATGTTATTAATGATTTTCTTGAACGATGAAGACTCCTAATGTAATCCAATACTTTCCTAAGACTATTGTAATCTTATCCTTAGTCGATTAATTAGAATCTCTTCCTAATTAAAACCCCTTAGACAACTTTATCAGTCTAGAATCCCCCTATTAGGTTTCACCCTAATCTTGAAGAATCACGTTGTCCTATATCTGATTCATTCAACTCCTTTGAATTGTGTAGATCTAATCATATAAACAATTTTGCAATTAATTTCCATGAATATCAAATCCAAAATCAATATTTCAAACTATTAACTCAAATAGCAATAAAGCACAAAACAATTGAACTTAAGAAATCAAGCAATATATTAAAATCAATGAAGAACAAATCACATAATCAACCTAGAGTTCATCAAAATCTAAACAAAGAAATTACTCCCCATGGGAGAAGTATTCATCATTTAAAAAGATAGTCAATCAAGCAAAACCCATAATTACAATTTAGAGGAAATTTCCTCATAAAATAGGAATAGATTCACTTTATAAACTACCAAAACCTATTGAATCATAATTAATACTTACTCACTACATTTATATTATATGTGCCTTATATTACATACTAAAGCCTTTCCTAATCGTAAGAACAGTGTTTGTGTTTGTTAGACACATTTGTCACCTAGATAGTGGCAATTACTTCATTCCTTTCCAATTTAAGCCATAGCTGCAACTATTTTAGAATGAAAAATGGTCTAATCTTTTAGGAAGGTTACTTTTCAAGTTTCCCCTCCTTCATCGATCACATTTGGAGTGACTTTCAATTGCATTATCTTCCTAAATTTCTTATATGAAACATTTACTTGTTACCATGATCGATTGGAGCTCACTTTTTATGATTTAATATTTTGAACATTTCATTTGATGCAAAATAAAGCCAATAAACACTATCTTAAGAACTGAAGATTAAAGCTATATCATTTTTACATATATTAAAATATATAGGTTATATGAAAAGGTGAAGATTAGGAATTTGTGAGTAAAAATTAATAATATATGGCTAAGGAAATGGTGGTTTATATTTTGGGCAAGAGAGTCTAACAGGAAAGATAGGCATTACATAGAGTAATGTGAATAGACGTAACCAAACATGTTTGAAATTGCTTGCTTTCCATTTTTTTTTTCTTTTTTTTGTTGAGGGTACCCTACTATCTAGGTGGTTTGCACTCACATTTGTGGTCACTAGCCATTATAACAGGATTGCAAAACTAACATAAGAAAAAAATTATGACACATCAATCACTCATAATTATAGCTGACTATAACAAGCTTAAGGTAGTTGACCACTACCTTCAAGGATTCTCATGATTATAGCTGACTACAACAAGCTCAAGGAAGTTGACCACCACTTTCAAGGATTGAACGATCCTTTTAGATGGCAAGCCATAATTAAAAGGAGGATTTTATTAATTTATTTCAAAATTTTTCCTTTTCATTTATTATTTTAATATCCAATATGCTTCATGGTTCAATATATTTTATAATATTGTTTCATCAATTTTAGGATAAATGTCATATTTGACATACAAACTTTATCTATTTTTTCAATTAATTTCTTAAGGTTAAAATTATCAATTTACTACCTATAAACTTTTTAGGGTCATTTATAATACCTAAATAGGTCAACAAAATTTAGATGGTAATTATAAAAATAAAAAAATTTATAGTACTAAATATGACATTAACCCTTATCTTCATTATAGATTATTAAGAAGTTAACATGTGATAAGGATGGATAGACAGTAAAAAGGATGATGGAGATCTCCGTTATAAAATTTTATATACTGTAAGGAAATAAATAAGAAAATAAGAATTTAAATGTAAAATTTAAGAAATACTAAAGGCTGATTTTATACATTTTCTTATTATATAGTAAATTTTAATTATAAATGTTATAATACCTAAACTTTACCTATACTAATTTGAATTTTGATGCAAAGTTCAAGTACTTAATTTGAAATCTATCATATCTTTTAATAAGGTCAGTATAAGACATCATAAAAATAGAATCTATACCCTCTTATATTTGAGTATAGGATTCAAAATATGTATAGGGTATGGAAATCTTATACTTATACCATATCCTATAAAAGCAAGTTTTAGAAAAACTATATTATATCTAACCATGTAACCTTCAATACCTATGTATATCCTATCATATTGAGTAGGGATAGAGCATTGGTGAGTACTCTACATGGTAAAGTCACTTGCCAACCCTTATAAGAGATTTGAAGCCAAGACCTTATGTTCGTATAAGCATATAATCAATATAAAATAGGAAAGTAAAGGATATGAAAGATCTATCCTTAAATATGACACATCTAAAAAAGAATCAAATTAGTTGTTTCATTTAATCGATATAACATAGGATTAAAAGAAACAACAAAGAACAATGTTGAGGTAAAACTTAATATTACTCAATAGGTTTTGGAAAGGATTCCAAGAGAGCCAACGAGGCAATTAATCTCAACCAATAAAAAAGAAAGGTTCACGTCGCTACTAACATAACCCTAAGGAACTTTATCTACTCTCACAATTTGGGCAAAGGAAAATACGAAACATGAAAAAGTCAAACAAAATAAAATAGGAAAGTAAAATTAATCTTATAAAGTGGAACGTGCAATTATGTTGTAGATCACAACCATGACTCGAGTTGTGATCTCCTTAGCCTCAATTTTTCTCTCCTTTCTTCAAGCAAATTGCAACTGCGGCTGGGCATGTTATGGTCGGTACCACGGGCGTGATGGTGCTTGTGATCTTCACTGTGTCCACAATTCTCTGACAATGAATGCATGTGCTTCATTATGGGCAACATGGGGGGTTATTTCCATCATAACCAACATCACAGCTATAATAGTGAGGGTAATCTATTCTAGTACATGATTCCTATCATTTCCCCTGGGCTTATGATGATTTATCCTCAAATCTTGATCTGGCTCAAGAAGATTTGTCCTCAAATCTTTGAGATTGCATATGCTTGGATCAAAGACGAACCTGGGATCTGAGTAAATGTGTATGTAATTTCAGATACTACTAGCAAGTGTACTGGGTCTTGATCAAGTAATATAAAAGTGAGTTGAGTATCGTTCCCACAAGGACTAAATTAATTACTAGATTGATATTAGCTTTTACCAATATTTAGGCAATCAAAATGTATCAATTAATCAACTGATTATATCTAATATGAATGCAATGAGATTGTGAGAAGTTAATAAGATAATGTGGGAAGGAACAGAATCCATCCTAATCTTTACTAATCATGCTGAATTTATATTATATGAATGATTAGAATTGTGGATTTGTAAGAAATTGTCAAGACCTAAAACTATCAAGTTTTAGTAAACCATAAAATAATCTATTAGCTTCTACTATACAAATTATTAATGGAATCTAATTTACAATCATAAATCCTCTAATTCTATAATTGTCTAATATCCTAAATTAACTTCTCTAATTCCTTAGTGAGAAATTAATATAAAATATTGCATGAATTACATGGAATTTTTAAATTAGATTAAACTCTAGTTTTCACAATTGTTGTTCAATCTCAATTCATGAATTCCTATAAACCCTAATTCTTTTTCAAAATTATTAGAATTCTTATCAATTCAATTTCAATCAGAAATAAAATAGATAATTAGGATTCAATACAAATATTCCATAATTCTAACAATCTATAATATAAGTTCAAGAATCATTTTAGCAAAATTAGGATTTCATCACTTCCCATAAAGAAAAGTTTAGCTACTCATGAATGATGATTCAATAATAAAATAAGAATATGCAATTGATAACATTATGAAGAAAGAATTCAGATAAATGAACTGCATAAGAAAAAGATCAGATATTACCAATTCAATTATCACAATCTTCAATTACAACTTCTTGAAAACTCAATTCTCTCGCAAATCTCTATGAAATGCTAAAATATTTGTATACTAAAGTGTTTTCTGTTTTTTTTCTGCTTGTCCAACTAGAGGAGGGAAATCTCCTTTATATAGAAAAAATTTTGTGAGAAGCATTAATGAAAAATTGCAGTTTCAACTTGTATGCCGGCAGTCACAGATCCTACGCTAGCGGCTTACAGGCGGCGTAAAGACTTTTTCTTCCTTGCACAGGTAGTGCACTAGCAGCTTTCATCTTCGGTTACAAGTGTAGGCCGCTTCTATGCCAACGGCATAGATATAGATCTAGTCGGCGTATATTATGAAAAATGAAAGGTTGGACCTATTTATAAGAAAAGCCATCCCAAAGCCGGTGGCTTTGATGCCGGCTTAGACAATCCATCAAATTTTATCTTTTCATTTGTCACCGATCATGTGATGTCCACTCATGCCTTCTGATCTTTGATCTACACTGCCTCAACGTCGGCGGCGTATCCGGCGTAGGTTGTAACTCCTTTTGCACTGGCAACGTTTGAACTCTGAAATGCCAGCCTTCATTTTACACCGGCCTATTCACCTTCTACGTCGGCAGCTTTCAGACGGCGTATATTTAGTTTAGTTAAGGCTTGCAAAGCTGGCAGTGTAGGCAACGACTTTGAGTAAGTGTAAACATTGGATCTTGTAAGCCGTCTCAACACCGGCGCTTTGACTTGAGAAAAGCCGCGTTGAATGAAACATTGCAGAAGCTGGCTTCTTCTTCCTCCTACACTGGCAGCTTTAAGCCAGTGTTTTTGTCTTCTTCATTCTACATTGCCCCAAGGCCGGCGGTGTAGAGGCAGCCTTAAGAAATGTTATTCTGTTGGATATGAAGGCTGGCTGTACGCCGGTGGCTTTAGCTTGAGAAAAGTCGGCGTACCCCTTGAGTTTTTCCTATTTCCATTCCAAAGTTTTTTGTTTTGATTTTTTTTTTCAAATTAGATCTGAAACATGAATTTTAACCAAAATAAGTACCCATTCTAGCTATTTTGAACATCAATAAGTTGTATATAATATGATCTTATCAACTTGTAAAACTCATAAGTGGTAAGATAAAAATTCTCAATCAAGCTTAACCCATGAACATCCTCTAATATTTTTTCCACAAATCCCCTTTGAAATAGTAACTCCCAAAGCATCTCTAATATGACTCTAAGCACCTTTAGCCATACTATATCATAATCGATGCCATAATCAAAGGTTTCTCAAATAAGTCATACCACTCATTATGGACTCAATCAATTAAAATCTTGTAAACATGAGGAAAGTACTTATCTAACAAAAGTCTTGCAGTCTTAAGTTAATTCCAACTAATCTTTTAAGAATAAAGCATACAAAACTCAAGCTCTTCCCATGCAACATTGCAACTGACTTTAGTCATAAGATATCTACTTCATCCAACATCAAACAACGTATCTTGGCCACAAATATTTTGTCATACAATTTAGCAAAACTATATTTCCACACAATAATAGAACATCTTGATACTAACAGCAAAAAATGAGGAATGTGAGATAAATGAATTTGCCACTTTAGTAAGTTAACACGTTTTGGTAGTATTAAATTCATGTGAAAACCATGCATACACCTCTACATGTTCTACAATATCACTACAAAATAATATAACACCTTTAGTTTATGTAGCTAAACATGCCTTCAGGTCAAGTTCAAATCGGGACCTGGCTTGGACTCGCCATGGATTTAACCCACATGGACTGATTAGGTAGGCAGGTCTTACCCGTGAAGCAAACCCATCGGTCCATAGTCCATACAATTCTACCATGAAAAATAAAAAAAAAATTAAAAATTAATGTAAATAGGGACCTACCTCTGACCCGGTAGGTCCCCGAATGGACCCGCCTCAGCCCCTCCTTAGGGCAGTTTTGGTCCCTTATTTTTTAGACTCGGACCCAGTAGGTTGGGTCACAGGTTAGACTCGACCCGCCTAGGAACATGTCTATATGTAGCTATAAAAAAGACTTCAATGAATCTCCACAAGCAACTCATATGATCTCACATGGACAATAAAATTACATCAATCTTCAATCTGGGTAACCCTATAAATGCATCAAAATATAATGATAAACCTTAGGAAGAGAATATAGAAATACGTATAATGCACAATAATTCCTAATGTAAGTAGAAGTGGCTCAAAATCAAGTACAAATGTAGAGGACTTGTCTTTATTTCAATAGTGCACATCCCTTACAACACTTGTCTCCTCTTTACTAAAATCCTCGATAACATGTCTTCTTTTAACTCCTATTAAGCAAGATTCGTCTCTAACCTAACAATCCTAACTTGATCTAAATTTATAGGTGATAGTACTAACTTTTTCTCCATAGCTATGTTAAACGAATAGCAATTACACTACTCATTATACGTTACTCATCTATCACTTACCAAAGATTGCCTAGCAAACATGAGAGATAGTAGTAGGCACTGCATCACACAACACTTCATCTAAATATTGACTTGGGAGAAAAATAAGCTTCCAAACTTGTTCAGTGACATAATTCAATTCCTCACTATCCCACCACCTAATATAGTAAGGATGTGGATGAGCTGTAGTTGGTAACTTCAATCTATCCACCGTATCCTTTGCTATGATATTAACTTAAAAACATGATCAAAAATAACAACACCAATCACACTATTAACCGAGATTTTCAATTGAAAACAAATCTTTTCCATCCTCATCTCTACCAAATGGATTGGTATTAATAGGCAATCATATTACTCTAGGCCTTGAGATACTATTCCATAAATCTTTCATCTTACAAGGGTTGAAATTCAATGATTAATAAAAATACAAATTTCCACAATCATTATAATCTCAAACAAAATCCTGGATCAATTCACAACTCTCCGTATAGCAAACCAAAACTCTAATACCAAGATGATACGAATGACATTTGTGTTAGAATTACAAGTAGAACTATTAAGATTTAATATATATTTTTGAGTTTTTGATTTATATAAAATATGAAATTAAAAGATATGAACAATCTATCCTTGGATATGACGTACTAAGAAAAGAATCAAATTGGTTATTTAACTTAATTGATATGATGCACAATTAAAAGAAATAAGAAAGCATAATCTCGAGTAAGAACCAATATTACCCAATATGTTTGGAAACAATTCCAAAAATGCCAACGAGGCATTTGATCTCAATGAATGACAAAGAAGGTTCCAAGCTATACTAACATAATCCTAAGGACCTTTATATACTCCCCACATCGGGTAAGGGTAAATACGAAACATAAAAAATCAAACAAATAAAATAGGAAAGTAAAATAAAATTGAAAATAGAGCGTGCAATTACATTATGGATCATAACCATGATTACAGCTGTGATCTCCTCAGCCTCAAATTTTCTCTTATTTCTTTAAGCAAATCGCAACAGTAGTTAGGCATCTCATGGCTAGCATCATGGGTGTGATGATGCCCATGATCTCTATCATGTCCACATTTCTCTAATAATGACGTGCTCATGCTTCATCACGGGCGACATGGGAGGCATTATCTCCATTACAGTCGGCATCATGGATGTAACTGTAAGCCCCGAAAAATTTCAGTAAATAATTCCAAAATAAACATCGAAGATAAACTCTAAAAATGACTCCAAATTAAAACCGAACTTCGACTAGCCTTAAATCACGAACGAATCTAGAAATTTCTTAATCTTGAGAAAATGAAAATCCTTAAAAATAAAATAAGAACTCAACAATCTTCAAAGCCAAAATCACTACGTATGACGAATTCTATATATAACTCTGACTTGTGAGATCGGGTAATATAAAACCCAAAAACAAATTATTAAAAAGTAAATAACGATAAACCTTCAGAAATAAAACCTAATTCAAGAATTCCAAAAATGATAAGACATATTAAATACTTACAAAAATAAAATTTAAAATAAATTTCTCAAACTAAATGTGTTATATAAATATAAACCCTTAGTTTCCAAATTGGCAAAGATCTAAACCGGAAAGTCACCAGGGAACCCTAAGTGGAATATAGTAGTTGTAAACCCCAAATTTTTAGAGCAATATCAAGTTCAAACCCTAAGTTAGAAAGTCAACAGGAAAACCTAAGTCAACAAATTCCTAGGAAACCTTAGTAGTTTAGATCCGGCAATCCCGTATTCCTAAACCAAGGAGTCCAAATATGGGTAAAGGTAGTTTAGTTCGTATTATTACTAGGATGCTTTAAAAGATAAGATTAGCGAATTTTTGACCTATTTCGAACCCGATCGGTATAGACTTCGAAAAGCGTGTCCTAGGGCTCGAAATATTATATATATGATATTAGTACCGTTAGACTAGTAATTTCATAAGATTTCCAAATATATCAATTATATAATTTTTTCGAGTTATAAAAGTTACAGTTATAACTTTTTATCCTATTTTCATTACTACCGGTACTTTAAATGTCTAATCTACTTTTTGATTTCTTCTGCACTTTTCATAAGTACAACTACCCATAACCTATTCCTTACATCCTTACACCCTACTCATACAATTACATCATTTTTCTTACAATTCACCTTTCCAATACAACTTTACCACTTAAATTACTTTAATTAATTCCAAAACTTACACAACACAACTCAAACAACTCATTCTCTCTCTCACTTCAAGGGGGACTGGCGCTACCCTCTCCCTCTTTCCTCTCTCTCAAATTGTTTTACTTAATTTCTTTTATACAACAAACCCTAATTCATTTGTATATATACTCCTTTATACCAACTTCCTCTCATTTTTTCACTTTTCACAAAGCTAAACTCTTGCAAAAAAATTTCTTTCTCTCTTCCTCTCCCTCTCTCAAAATCGAACACTCATACACACTTTGTTTTTCTTTCAAATTTCTTACTCCCCAAAACCAATAGGTAATAGATCTATACCTTACTATCTTAAAAACATGTAATGGCCAGTTCATTGTGTGATTCCACATAAAAATCCCCATGAGCTTCAAGCTAAGGATGTGGAAATACTTGAGCATGAGATCTTTACTTAACAATGTTTTAGATCATGCTGTTTGAAGTTATTTTGCTATTTTTCTTGTTTTATTTTCAAGCTATGTTGTTATTGCTAATGATTTGTGCATATATTCATCATTCACATAACCATCATAGTATTCATGCATTTATAACTTGTATAGTAAACTAGATCTAGTGTTTTAAGTTCATAAATGCATTAGACTTTTGTTTTATATTCATAAATAACTTGTAGTAGGATGATGATAGTAGGAAAGTTTTAGAAAGCTCAAGATCTATTTTATTTTCAACAAAAATCATTTTTGAAAATTGGGATAAAAAAGGAACCATATTTAGAAAAGCTATTTTTCAACTTCAAAATATGTATTTTTCATTTAAAATGAAGAGCTTAGGGAATAGATATCATAAATGAATGATCTTGATGAGTAAAGTTTAGATCTATGAGTTTATATTTTACTACCATGAATTTATTTTATATTTATGTTCATAGAAAGTATAGATCTTGATTTTGAACTTAAACAAAAATGGTGAAATCCGTATCTAGGCAAGATTCATTTTTAAAAACCATTTTCCAAGTGTTAAAATGAAATTTTTACTTGAAATAATGAAGGCTTAAAGGGTATATATCATCAAGACTTCATTTTATATGGTTCAAAGGTGATTTTCAAAGATTATTTTTCAAAACAAATTCCATTTTTGGATTTAAGCCAAGGCATAGTTTAAAAATATGTTTTCCAACTTAAAAATGAAGTTTTTATTCAGGATATGGAAGACTCTTAAGATAAGATATATAAGGATGAATTTTCATATGTTTAGATAGATTTTATCAAAAGATATGTCCAAAAACAAATTTTGTAAATTCGGATATCAACCAAGACCAGTTTTGAAAACCCATTTTTCAAAACCAAAATGAAGGATTTGTTTAAAAACTGAAAGGCCTATGAAATAGGTATCAATAGGAGATGTTTTTGATAAGTAAATGGTAGATCTACTATAGAGATTTTCAAAATAGGAAGAGATCACAAAATATAAAATTTGAGTTTTATCCTAACTTTGTGAAATTCGGATGGTTTTAAGATCATACCTTAAAAACACTTTTACAACTCCAAAACTTGTGCTTTATATGAGAAATGAAGAGTATAGGTCATAGATATCATCGAGTAATGATTTTTATAAGTTGAAATAGGATTTGCTAAGAAAAATGTAGAATAAGGAGTAGAAATAAAGTAGGAAAATTTGAGCTGTTTGTCATTTTAAGAAATTCGTAATAATGGAGTAATGGTATGAAAACCCCTATTTTCAAACTCAAAATGAAAGTTTTATTAAAAAAATGAAGTCCTTAGTGACTAGGTATGATTGAGCCTTAATTTTCTAAGTATCAAATGAGTTTACTTAAAGGAACCAATTTTTGCAAAATTCGGATTTTGAGATGAACCATATTTAAAAACATGCTTACAAAGTGTAAAATGAGAATTTTTATTGAAAAAAAAAGGCCTTAAGGAATATATAAATGAAGGCTTAATTTTAACAAGAATAAATAAATTTTATCAATGAATTTTTCTAAAAACAAGTGGGAATTGTCAAGAATACATGACTAGCCTTTCTAAGTTGATTTTTCATAAAGCCTTACAGGAAAAAGTTTTCTAAAATTTTTTTTTAAATATCATCAAGAATATGTATATATATATATCTCATGAATATCATTTATGATAGTAACTTGTTCATATGTCATGTATACTTGCTTTGGATGTAGAAACTTCATGAACTTTCATAAAATCAATTTTTCCATTTGGTTTTCGCTACTGATCTGATCTGATCAAATCTTTTCAGAGCTTAAAAGTTTTCAAAACTTAGATATAATATTATAATTAGATAGATCTTTTGGAGTAGATAGAAATCGGTATATAATTTGCTAAATTCCGAGTTAAAATGACCAAGTTATGGCCGTTTTAAGTTGGAATTCCTACGTAGGACGAGAATTACGAATTTTCTAGTTTTGTTAAATAGTTGGATTAGTTAAGTGATGAAATACTTATTAGGTTATTCCTTCCTTTTTAGGTGACCTCGAAATCAACGATTCCCTATCATTGGATTACTTTTACTAAGAGACTGGTGATCTAATGGCCTAGTGAGTTTTCCTCTTATTTTATTACCTTGCTTGTGCTTGTAGCTAGTTACATTAGAATTAGGAAAAGATAAAATTGTGATGAGTTGTGTTATAATCTTGGTTGAATGAATGATAAGTATATCAAGGCGAGACTTATTGTAAAATCATTGTATGAGCTAGCATGGACTTGAATTTTCTGAAATTCTTTATGATCGCTCTTAACCTACATAATTAACATGCAACGATTATATGAATAAACTGTACATGCATATCACGTAGTGAGTCACATTGCATTGGCTAATATACCTTTGGTGGGACAAAAGTATATTAGCAGAGGCGAAGGAGCCTGTGTTAACATTAAGGTTACGAGATCGCTTAAGTTAACGAAAGTGGTGTAAGCACTTGAATAAACTACATAAAACAACAAATGTTGTAAAACTAAGAGAAAGAGATCGGGATTATGATTGCATGACTTATGGACCACCCTACTCAAGATTAGAATTATAGTTGCATGTCTTATGGACCATCCCAACCCCGAATAGAGGGCATAAATCCATTCACATATGGCTACCAAAAAGTCATATGCTTGTCTGCTCATGTGTTTGCTCATGCATAGCATATGGATGAATTATAACTTGCTTGTTGTGGTACAAAATTAAGGGAACTCTCACTAAGCTAGTGTAGCTTATAACCCAATAGATTTTTGAATAAACAGGTTGGCGGAAGAATACTACCTGAGGACCGAGATGGTTTAAGCCGAATATGACTTCGGGATTCCGACAGGAAAAAAAGAATACTTGAAGATATTAGCTAGGTTTTTTGAATTGTCTTGTAATAGTTTGTGTAGTGAAATCTGTGGATGAATTGTAATTGGAGTATAATGAATTGTATTTTCTTTACATTGTTACTCAAGTTGTATCAATATAAGATGTATCACTCTGATGTGTCTCTTACATGTGTTAAACACCTTGTACATAGTATGGAAGCCTTCGCGTGACTGAAGCGGTTATTCATAAGCTTTAATATTGTGTACGGTGGACTGCCACATTTAGGATACCCTTCGGGACATGACAGTTTAATTGGTATTAGAGCGACAAGGTTTTGGCAATTAGGTGGAAAGACTTTAGGTGAATAGAATGTTAAGATACGATCTTAGGAATGCATAGGTAAGTGTTAGATAACCCTTAAGTAAAGAAGAAACTAGATTTAACCGTAAGACTTTTAAGGTGTGACTTTTGATTATTAAGGATTTGAATTGTATCTTGGAGACTCTTGGAGAACATAGAAATAGACATACAAGGAAGGAAGATTGAAAATATTAAGGGGACAATCGAATCTATTCTAGCAACTACGAAATACAGGAATAAGTGACCTTACCCGACTCTTGGTTCAAGCTGATAATAGAAATGGTAGATTACCCCTTGATCTATAAGACCACTAGGTAGGAAGGATAAATTGTGCGTTTTCACCGTTTTTTTAAATAAACAAATTTAAAGAAAATAAAAAGTTGTAACTCTTTTTCTAAACCATAAGCAACTTGTGTGTAGTATAACTAAGCTAACGGGACCGTTTCGTCTCGTTTCTAGGAGACTACCTAAGGAGAGCATGCAACAAGTCATAGACATTTTAGGATGTTTGGTGGATGCACAAAAGCTTCTCTTGCAATAAGTGCTTATTAGGAATGTGCCGGTTCAGGTGGAAGGACCCCACCAAGTGACAATGCAAGGAATTGAGACTCCTTCTATGGCTAGTTCAAGCTCCAAAGTCAGGAGGTCTAAGACAACTAGCCTATCTGTTAAGAATGAACCCTTTAAGAGGCATCGGATCCATTGCTGGAAGTGCAACGAAGGTCATTATCTAAAACAGTACCCACAGCCGAAGGTAGTGTGTTACCTCTGTAGGGATCCCGAGCATAAAATTATGGATTGTCCAAGGAAGAAAACCATGAAGTGCTTCATCTGCAAATAGCCGGGACACTGGGAGAGTAGGGGCCCCCAAAAGAATTAACAACTGGATAGTCGCCTTTGTTTGGAAGAAGTTAGTCTCCTAGAAATAGCAATAGATCTTTTGTTGAGCATTAGGAACAAGAAACTTTTTGGGTAAAAAGAACAACGATGTTTTGAAAATGTAAACTGATGTTGTGGTTTATCATCTAGTTCATAATTTGACTCCAATGTATGTTTTGCATCCTTTCTTTGAACTTTTGTAAAGGAAGACTTACATCTTCTCTTGATTTCATGTGTTTTTTTTTTTTTTAATATTATGAAGTTTTTCTTATTGATTTTGATTTTAGTAGAATTTCAATATTTCTTATATATGTTTTGTTTCCGCATTTCTGTGTTCTATATTTCGATAAGTTTTTTTAAGTCTCTTTTAACGCCTTAAGACGTGATAAAAGATTTAGAATTTTTGCTCGAGCTTAATAAAACAGTAGGAGACATACCCAACCAAAACAAAAACCCGTCATGACTCCTTTAGGACCCGAGAACCGAACGATACCTGAACCACCTAACCAAGAGGGAGATGCTTCAATTGAGATTGAACGACTTACTAGTCATATAAGAAATTACATGCAACAGACTCAAGCCAGTTCAACATCTATACCTATAAGACATGTGCAAGAAACGACGCAAGACGAGCCACCATCGTCTCAATTTCACCAAAGCCTCTTACCATGCTTCATAAAGTGTAACCAGTATTTCGACGGAGCTTTTGGAAAACCAAATGAGGCAAAGGATTGGTTAGCACACAGTGAGAGGTCCTTTAATGTTTTTGAGGTACCACACCACTTGAGAGTCAATTATGGGACCTATATGCTCCGCTTATAGGCCCAAGTATGGTGGGAGTCTAAGGAAAGAGAGTTAATGGCACCAGTTATATGGGAGATATTTAAATATGAGTTTGGATAAATATTTCCTTAGGAGCTTAAGAGTCCAGTACAGTGCAAATTTCCTCAATATATCACAAGGAGATCGTAGTGTGGAACAGTATGAAACCGAGTTTAGTAAATTGTTACAATACGCTTGGAATCATATAAACAAAGTGAGGAACTCAAAAGACAAGTGTTTTTGAATGGTTTAAAAGAAGACCTTCGGACTCGATTGGAGGAATGTGATGTTGGAAGTTATCAAGGATTGCTAGAAAGAGCACGGACAGTAGAAAATGCCCAAAAGAGGAGATAAGAAAGAAATAATAAGGAAACGGAGTTTTGTGTTGCAACGACCCCAAGACGAAAAGTTCGAACACTTTACTGGGATGATGACCCAAACAAGGAAGAAGACACAATATTGGATAAGATACAATGTTGGAAATACCCTTGGATTAAATAGCTAGACTAAGAATAGGAAAGCTCGAGACCATTATAAGCTAGTATGAGCCAATGATGGAAACTAAAACAAAACTCGATTAATTTAACGAATTCCAAAACACCCCTCATATAACTTCTTCTAAATAAAGAACTTTGAAAGATAAAAAATCTATGATGACCGTTACATAAAAGTTAAAACTGCAGTAATCAAATCTCAATTACCAAACTCCATAAGATCTTCATAAGTATTAATTATATAATAAAGCAATGAGATTTCTTGATTTCAACCCCATCAAGATGATTACGATGATAAGAGTTTAAAACAATGATGACTTTATTATTTAAAGAAATATGGATCTCAAAGCACAATATTGTATATATAGCTACATAAGAATGGAGAAGCGAATTCACAACCTTCGTTGGTTAAAGTAATTGAGTCATGAAAGGTTGTATTGTCATGAATCGTCTAGTGTCGGTCAAGTCAGGTCGTTTGTGGTCACGAGTCAAGTCCGTGTCGTTTTCCAAAAGAGTAGTGTAAGTGAAGATTGGAATCGCTAAGCCAAATCTTATTAATTTGTATGTGCTTTATTTCATAAAATAAATATTACTAAATTTAGAAATGATACAAACCAAAGCATAAACCGGTGCTAGGGATATAACTCAAACTTCACAATCTTTTCTCAATAAATGATACACACGTAACAAGTTTTGCGGACAAAACTTTCTTTAAGATAGGGAGGATGTAAGCCCGAAAAATTTCAGTAAATAATTCCAAAATAAACATAAAAAATAAACTCTAAAAATGACTCCAAATTAAAATCGAACTTCGACTAGCCTTAAATCACGAACGAATCTAGAAATTTCTTAATCTTGAGAAAATGAAAATCCTTAAAAATAAAATAAGAACTCAACAGTCTTCAAAGTCAAAACCACTACGTATGACGAATTCTATATATCACTATGAATTGTGAGATCGGGTAATATAGAACCCAAAAACAAATTGTTAAAAACTAAATAACGATAAACCTTCAGAAAAAAAACCCAATTCAAGAATTCTAAAAACGATAAGACATATTAAATACTTACAAAAATAAAATTTAAAATAAATTTCTCAAACTAAATATGTTGTACAAATATAAACCCTCAGTTTCCAAATTGGCAAATATCTAAACTGGAAAGTCACTTGGGAACCCTAAGTGGAATATAGTAGTTGTAAACCCCAAATTTTTAGGGAAATATCAAGTTAAACCCTAAGCCGGAAAGTCAACGGAAAACCTAAGTAACAAATTCCTAGGAAACCCTAGCAATTTAGATCCGGCAATCCCGTATTCCTAAACCAAGGAGTCCAAATATGGGTAAAGGGTGTAGTTTAGTTCGTATTATTACTAGGATGCTTTAAAAGATAATATTAGCGAATTTTTTTACCTATTTCGAACCCGATCGGGTACAGACTTCGAAAAGCGTGTCCCAAGGCTCGAAATATTATATATAAATATTAGTACCGTTAGACTCGTAATTTCATAAGATTTCCAAATATATCAGTTATATAATTTTTCAGGTTATAAAAGTTACAATTATAACCTTTTTATCGTATTTTCATTACTATTGGTACTTTAAATCTAATCTTTTTTTTTATTTCTTCTACACTATTCACAAGTACAGCTACCCATAACCTATTCCTTACATCCTTACACCCTACTCATACAATTACATCATTTTTCTTACAATCACATTTCTAATACAACTTTACCACTTAAATTACTTCAATTATTTCCAAAACTAACACAACACAACTCAAACAACTCATTCTCTCTCTCACTGCAAGGGGGGCTGACTATGCTCTCCCTCTTTCCTCTCTCTCAAATTGTTTTACTTAATTTCTTTTATACAACAAACCCTAATTCATTTGCCTATATATAATCCTTTATACCAACTTCCTCTCACTTTTTCACTTTTCACAAAGCTATACTCTTGCAAAAATTTTTCTTTCTCTCTTCCTCTCCCTCTCTCAAAACTGAACACTCATACACACACACACACACACTTTGTTTTTCTTTCAAATTTATTACTCCCCAAAACCAATAGGTAATAGATCCATACCTTACTATCTTAAAAACATGTAATGGCAAGCTCATTCATATGTGATTCGACATAAAAATCCCCATGAGCTTTAAGCTAAGGATGTGGAAATACTTGAGCATGAGATCTTTACCTTAACAATGTTTTAGATCATGTTGTTTGAAGTTATTTTGCTATTTTTCTTGTTTTATTTTCAAGCTATGTTGTTGTTGCTAATGATTTGTGCATATATTCATCATTCACATAACCATCATAGTGTTCATGCATTTATAACTAGTATAGTAAACTAGATATAGTGTTTTAAGTTCATAAATGCATTAGACTTTTGTTTTATGTTCATAAATAACTTATAGTAGCATGATGATAGTAGGAAAGTTTTAGAAAGCTCAAGATCTATTTTATTTTCAACAAAAATCATTTTGGAAAATTGGGATAAAAAAGGAACCATATTTAGAAAAGCTATTTTTCAACTTCAAAATGTATTTTTCATTTAAAATGAAGAGCTTAGGGAATAGATATCATAAATGAATGATCTTGATGAGTAAATTTTAGATCTATGAGTTTATATCTTACTACCATGGATTTCTTTTATATTTATGTTCATAGAAAGTGTAGATCTTGATTTTGAACTTAAACAAAAATAGTGAAATTCGTATCTAGGCAAAACCCATTTTTAAAAATCACTTTCCAAGTGTCAAAATGAAATTTTTATTTGAAATAATGAAGGCTTAATGGGTATATATCATCAAGACTTCGTTTTATATGATTCAAAGGTGATTTCCAAAAATTATTTTTCAAAACAAAATTCCATTTTCAGATTTAAGCCAATGCATAGTTTAAAAACATGTTTTTCAACTTAAAAATGAAGCTTTTATTCAAGATATGGAAGGCTCTTAAGATAAGATATGTAAGGATAGATTTTCAAAAGCTTAGATAGATTTTATCAAAAGATATGTCCAAAAACAAATTTTGTAAATTCGGATCTCAACCAAAACCAATTTTGAAAACCCATTTTTCAACACCAAAATGAAGGATTTGTTTAAAAAATGAAAGGCCTATGGAATATGTATCAATAGGAGATGTTTTTTATAAGTAAATGGTAGATCTACTAATAGAGATTTTCAAAATAGGAAGAGATTACAAAATATAAATTTGAGTTTTATCCTAACTTTGTGAAATTCGGATGGTTTTAAGACCATGCCTTAAAAACACTTTTATCAACTCAAAAGCTTATGCTTTATATGAGAAATGAAGAGTATAGGTCATAGATATCATCAAGTAATGATTTTTATAAGTTGAGATAGGACTTTCTAAGAAAAATATGTAAAATAAGGAGTAGAAATAGTGTAGGAAAATTTGAGTTGTTTGTCATTTTAAAAATTTGCAATAATGGAGTAATGGTATGAAAACCCCTATTTTTCAAACTCAAAATGAAAGTTTTATTAAATAAATGAAGTCCTTAGTGACTAGGCATGGTTGAGCCTTAATTTTCTAAGTATCAAATGAGTTTACTTAAAGAGAATCACCACAAGAATAATTATTGCAAAATTCAGATTTTGAAATTAACCATATTTAAAAACATGTTTATAAAGTGTAAAATGAGAATTTTTATTGAAAAACAAAAGCCTTAAGGAATATATATAATGAAGGCTTAATTTTAACAACAATAAATAAATTTAAGGAATTTTTCTAAAAACAAGTGGGAATTGTCAAGAATACATCACTAGCCTTTCTAAGTTGATTTTTCATAAAGTCTTACAAGGAAAAAGTTTTCTAAAAATTTTCTTTATTAAATATCATCAAGAACATGCACATATATATCTCATGACATATCATTTATGATAGTAACTTATTCTTATTTCTTGTATACTTACTTTGGATAGTAGAAACTTTATGAACTTTCATAAAATCAATTTTTCCATTTGGTTTTTGCTACTGATCTGATTTGATCAGATCTTTTCAAAGCTTAAAAGTTTTCAAAACTTTGATATAATATTATAATTAGATAGATCTTTCGAAGTAGATAGAAATCGGTATATAATTTGCTAAATTCCGAGTTAAAATGACGTGGCCGTTTTAAGTTGGAATTCCTGTAAGCCCTGGAAAATTTCCGTAAATAATTTCAAGATGAACTTCGAAAATAAACCCTAAAAATCACTCCAAATTAAAACCGAATTTCAATTAGTCAAAAAACACGAACGAATTCAAAAACTTCTTAATCTTGAGAAAAATAAGAATCTTTAAAAACAAAGTAAAAACTCAACATACTTCAATTGTCAAACCACTACGTACGCTAAACTCCATACGTAACTCCGACTTACAAAATCGGGAAGTATGGAACCCAAAAATAAATTATTAAAAAGTAAATAATGATTAACTTTCGAAATGAAACCCAATTCAAGAATTCGAAAACATTAAAAGATATTAAATACTTACAAAAATGAAATGTAAAATAAATTTCTCAAATCAAATAAGTTGTATAAACAAAAAATATCAGTTTCCAAATTGGCAAAGACCTAAACCGAAAATCACCTGGAAACCCTAAGTGGAATACAATAGTTTAAGTCCGTCAATCTAGCGCCCCTAACCCTAGAGGCCGAGATGTAGTTTAAATATGTAGAATAGCTCATTGTAATATAAGTTTGTTTAAAAATATCAGATTGGTAAATTTTTGACCTATTTCGAACCTGTTAGGATACAGACTTCAAAAAGCATGTCCCAGGGCTCGAGATATCAGAAATATATCATTAGTACAGTTAGACTCGTAATTTCATAAGATTTCTAAGTATACCAGTTATATAATTTTTCGGGTTATAAAAGTTACAGTTATAACCTTTTTATCGTATTTTCATTACTACTGGTAATTAATTAGTCTTTTGCACTATTCATTTTTATTTCATTACAAAATTTTATTATTCTTATAAAGCTTATATTTTTAGATAAATATTTTATATATAGAAAAATTTGTTTTTTTAAAATTTAGTTAGTTCGGGCTTTTACGGGATCAGATTCTGTTTAAGACTCGATACTAAAAATAAAATAAATTAATTTAATAATTGAAAAATATTTTAAAAATATTTTTATTTTCATAAATAATTTTTTAGAATTTTTCGAGTTATAAAAATATCATTTATAACCTATATTCGAGTATTTTGATCATACCGTAACATATTTATTAAAATACTAAAATAATTCAAATAATTATTTAATTTTAATTATGAAAAATTGCTACAAATATTTTGAATAAATTTTCTAATTTTATTTTATTTTATTAAGAAAGTACTTTTACAACCCATACCTTTACACCTTACACATATCACTTCTTTTCACTTCAATCTTTCTGCACTCTATCCCTCACTTCATGGTAGATTTTTCCCTTCTTTATGGCTGCCATTGTCCTTTGTTTACTTCTATTTTGACTAAATTAATTATATTCTACCCCTTCTTAAGAAAGATACATTACACATTTATTACATAATTCAAATTCAAGTCAAATTTCAACAAAATTCCCCTCTCTCCCTCCCACATAATTCATGTGCAGCACACACACATTGGCTGCCTTGTTTTATTTTTTTCTTCTTTTCTTACAATTAATACATTCATTTTCTCTCTCTTCTTCATTTACTATTTTTCCTTTTTCATTCCTTAACTTTTCTCTCTCTTTTTCCTCTCTTTTCTTCTTCTTCTTACTCTTGTTCTTTAAGAAACAAGCTGCCCCCTTCTTCTTCCATGAGCTTCCACATATTTTTAAAGATTTCTAAGCAAATCTTCTTCCAAAGCTCCATAGGTTTATATGTAAGTGTAATGAAGTTTCATGCATCAAATGATCTTTCATAAGCTTAAAAGCTTAGGATGATGATGCCAAAAATGAAACACTCCTCTTCTCCACTATTATTATCTTGTATCATAATTATTTTCTTATTTAAAGTTGATATATTTTGTAGATCTAACTTTTTAGCTTTGATTTTTGTTTATGCCATAGATCTTGCTATTTGAGTTACTATTTTTGTTATTTCTTATGATTTAGCATAGTTCCATCATCACATGTCTATCTTAGTGATTCATGCATTTAAAACTAGTTTAGAAGACTAGATCTAGTTGTTTTAGGTTTATACATGCATTAAACTTTGTTTTATATTCATGGATAACTTGTAGTAGCATGATGATAATAGGAAAATTGTAGAAAACTCAAGATCTATTTTATTTTCAACAAAAGTCATTTTTGAAAATTCGGATGAAAAATGAACCATATTTAGAAAAGTTATTTTTCAACTTTAAAATGTGTATTTTTCATTTGGAATGAATGGCTTAGGGTATGGATAACATAAATGAGTGATTTTGATGAGCAAAGTTTAGATCTATGAGTTTAAAGTTTATTATCATGGCTTCATTTAGATGTATGTTCATATTATGTGTAGATCTTAGATTTCAACTTGAACAAAAATTGTGAAATTCGTATTTTGGCAAAACCCCCATTTAAAAACCACTTTCCAAATGTCAAAATGTAATTTTTACTTAAGAAATGAAAGGTCTTAAGATATGATATGTAAGGAATGGATTTTCATAAGTTTAGATAGATTTTATCAAAAGGAATGACCAAAAATAAATTTTGTAAATTCGGATCTCAACCAAGACTAATTTTGAAAACCCATTTATCAACTCAAAAACTCATGTTTTATGTGAAAAATGAAGGGTATAGGTAATAGGTATCATTAAGTAATGATTTTTACAAGTTGAAATGAGTTTTGATGAGACTAATGTATAAAACAAGAAATAGAATCAAGATAGAAAATTTTGAGTTAGTAGTCAAATTGTGAAATTCGTAATTTTGAATGAAAGCCATAAGAACACCTATTATCCAAGCTCAAAATGAAAGTTTTATGTAATGAATGGAGTCCTTAAGTAATAGGTGCCATAAAGTCTTAAATTTTAATGCATTAAACAAGTTTTTCCCAAAGGAATCATTCAAAAAGTGGATTTTCTAAAATTCGGATTTTTGAGTAAATCATATTGGAAAACATATTTGCAAAGTGTAAAGTGCAAATTTTTGTGTAACAATGAAGTCCTTAGTGGTTATTATGATTTAGCCCTAATTTTCTAAATATCAAATGATTTTTACTTAAAGGAATCACTCAAAAACCAATTTTTACCAAATTCGGATTTTGGAATCAACCCTACTTGAAAACATGTTTACAAAGTGTAAAATGGAAATTTTTATATAGAAATGAAGGTCATAAGTAATATATACATAATGAAGACTTAATTTTAACAAAATATAATTTATTTTCTTAAGTAACAAATCCAAAACAAATGGAAATGATCAAAGTTAGAAAACTAGATTTTTCATAAGTAGTTGTTATTATGGTCCTGCAAAATAAAAAGTTATAAAATTTCCTTTTAGCAAAAATCATCACGATCATGCATACATTAAGCTCATCTCATGTCATTCATGTTAGGAAATCACTCATATTGCATGTATAGCTAATTTATATAGTAGGAACATTACAAACATTTACAAAACTATTTTCGGAATCGGAAATCGTTATGATCAGATCAGATCTGATCCCTCTGTTCCGAGACCTAAATGTTTTCAAAACTTAAAAATAATATTATAATTAGATAGATCTTTCGAAGTAGATAGAAATTGATATATAATTTACGAGATTCCAAGTTAAAATGACCAAGTTATGGTTGTTTTAAGTTGGAATTCCCGCTTAGGACGAGAATTACAATTTGATAGTTCGTATAGAATCATTTGGATTAGTTTGAGTTGAAATACTTATTAAAGTATTTCTTCCTTTTTAGGTGATCCCGAATTCGACGATTCCCTACCAATGGATTACCATTACTAAGAGACCGTGATCCAATGGCCGAGTGAGTTTTCTCCTTTTTGTTACCTTGTTTGTGCTTGTAACTAATTGCATTAGAATTATAGGAACAAGATAAAAATTGATATGAATGGGGATGGGATATATGATGAGACTGTGATGAATGCATGCCAAGGAATACTAAAGCATATCGAAACCACGATTCGATTGAATAACTGCATTGTTCATATTAATTCTGTTATGTGTATGATATTGGTTGGTCACTCTAAAGAATGTATGAATATTTGGACCTAAGCAAAAATTTAAATTGGTCATGCATCGCATTAGACATATTGCATTTGGTAGTGTGCTACTCCTACACAGGTCGATCGGTATGGTCCGAGGACTCGTTTGGATAATGAGATCCGGGATCAGAGCTCATTCATAGGAAACTAAGGTGCACCGGGGATGCATTCCATGTGTGAGCCTAGCCGAGTCGAGTGCTATGAGCCGAGGGCTTGGGGACTAGCAACGGTCGTGTAGACTTCAATACCATCCCTAACCCAAGATACGGAGGGCGTAAATCCGTTCTGTATGTGGATTCCGAATACCCATACATAATTGATTGCTCATGTGTTTGTTCATGCATAGCATATGATTGATTATAACTTGCTTGTTATGGTACGGAATTAAGGAAATTCTCACTAAGCTAGTATAGCTTATACCCCAATAGTTGTTTAAATGAATAGGTTATCTCAAGAATGCTAAGTGGGGACCATGATGGTTGGAGCCGAGAATGACTTCGGAATTTCAGCAAAGAATAAAAATGTTTGAAGTTATCAGCTAGTTTTATGATTTGCCTTGTAATAATCTATGTAGGGAAGTCTGTGGATGGATGTAATTGAAGTTGAATGATTTGTATTTGAAAAATAGCGATTCGTATATGAAGTATAGTAATTTTGTTTCTGGAGTATAGTGAATTGAAATCCCTTTACATTGTTACTCAAATTATATCAACATAAAATGTATCATTCCATGTGCCTCTTCTATGTGTTAGACACTTGTACATAGTATGAAAGCCTTACGTGACTGAGGTGGTCATTCTTAGGCTTTAATATTGTGTACGACAGACTGCCATGTTTAGAATACCTTTAAGGGCGTGACAATTCCCGCGTAGGATGAGAATTACGTATTTTCTAGTTTTGTTAAATAGTTGGATTGGTTAAGTGATGAAATACTTATTAGGGTATTTCTTCCTTTTTAGGTGACCCCAAAATCGACGATTCCCTACCACCAGATTACTTTACTAAGATACCAGTGATCCAATGACCGAGTGAGTTTTCCTCTTATTTTGTTACCTTGCTTGTGCTTGTAGCTAGTTACACTAGAACTAGGAAAAGATAAACTTGTGATGAGTTGTGATATAATCTTGGTTGAATAAATGATAAGTCTATCGAGACAAGACTTGTTGTAAAATCATTGTATGAGCTAGCATAGACTTGAATTGTTTGAAATTCTTTATGATCACTCTAACCTACATAATTAACATGCCACGATTATATGAATAAACTGTACATGCATATCACGTAGTGAGTCAATTACATTGGCTAAATACCTTTGGTGGGACAAAGTATATTAGCAGAGTCGGGGGAGCCTGTGTTAACATTAAGGTTGCGAAGATCGCTTAAGTTAACGGAAGTGGTGTAGGCACTTGAATCAACTACATAAAACAAAAGATGTTGTAAAACTAAGAGAAAGAGATTGGGAATTATGGTTGCATGAATTATGGACCACCCCACTCAGATTGAAATTATGGTTGCATGTTATAGACCATCACAAACCCCGAATGGAGGGTAAATCATTCGCATATGGCTACCGGAAAAGTCATATGCTTGCCTGCTCATGTGTTTGTTCATGCATAGCATATGGATGAATTCTAACTTACTTGTTATGGTAAGAAATTAAGGGAACTCTTACTAAGCTAAGTAGCTTAACCCAATAGATGTTTGAATAAACAAGTTGACGGAGAATGCTACCTAAGGACAGATGGTTTGAGCCGAATATGACTTCGGGATTCCGACAGGAAATAAAGAATACTTGAAGATATTAGCTAGGTCTTTTGAATTGTCTTGTAATAGTTTGTGTAGTAAAATCTGTGGATGAATTGTAATTGGAGTATAGTGAATTGTATTTCATTTACATTGTTAATCAAGTTGTATCAATATAAAATGTATCACTCCGATGTATCTCTTACATGTATTAGATGCCTTGTACATAATATGGAAGTTTTCGCGTGACTGAAGGGTTATTCCTAGGCTTTAATATTGTGTATGACGGACTGCCACGTTTATGATACCCTTCTGGGCGTGACAGTAATAGTAGGGGTGATCTATTCTGGAGCTTGATTCCTACAAAGCCACCACTTCTCCGACTCTTTAAGGGTTTTAATGACTTCATTTCAACAAACACTAGATTTAGCATAATGCTTAAGCCAATTCTAGTTCTTCCATTGCTTGCGCAATGTATCCCACTTGTTGCACAATTGCTTGGTCTCTAATAATCTTCCCCTATGTTGTTGGAATTTCATACCCATTTCTCAAAAAGTTGGTATCTTAAAGCAGTCATTGGCACATCTACTCAATTTGACTTGCTTTAGACACAAGTTAATGAAAACAATCGTATCCTCATCACTGTGCAACCTATCAAACATAGTTCCCAACAAAATGGATATTTTCATTATGTTAGCATAGTAGCTATTTTCACTTACAATTTCCATAACTAGCTGAAACAAGACTTATTGGACTAGATTGCTTGACCTACAAATAGATGAATACTCTTGTTAGATAGGTTTCAATAGCTAGTTAAAAACAATACCACATATCACTTGCAAACAAAATTGAACTTTTCATGCTTCCTAATAATTTTTCCTAGTTCCAACATAAAATCCAATAATAAGGCTTTAATATACTTCTTTTTCCACTAATTTTCATCCTAATACATGAACAAAACAAGAAAAAACCCTAATTCAATTCCAACATAATCATAAACTACTTTAAATAGATACTTATACAAATTTATTATCTTTATGAAATCTTTTTATCATACCGTTGGTGAATCTATTTAACCTATCAACAAACTATTAGTATGGAAGTGAATCGAACCACTAGAGAATCTATGTAAATTTTAGGGTCTTTTTCGCTTTACCCTTTCTAAAAGGAACATTTTCATAAAAAGAGTAAATTAGTATTAATCGAAGGAAGAAGTACCATGCTATCAATTTTTTTTTGAGCTACTTTGCAAGTATGCCACTAAATTTATTTTTCTATTGTTTGTGCAAGGTATTTTTAATTATACCTAGTACATACTAGAAAGATGGTAATCTGAGAAGATAGTAAACAAATTCTTAAGTAACTTCTTTATTTTTCATTATTTTCTTATTATAATTCTTTTATCTTATGTTTCAAACACAATATAACAAATGATTTTTGCCAAATACACATAACAAAGAGTAAGACTTGACTATACACCAATTGCCACTCTATGACACACAAAGTAACAATGGTTTCTTATAATCTAAAACCCCCAAAAGAAAACCCATTTATCAAATGCACACAAATGCTACAGACTTCATGACTTTACGAAAAATTTAACAATAATTTAGTGTCCAAATGTAATCCACACACATAGACTATCTGCATTACTGCTGTAATCTCCTTCTTCATAACGATATTGATGACCTACTCACTCCCTCTCTAAATTATAGACCTTTTAGAGTAGCTAAACAAATTACAAAATTTATCACTGGAAACCATATAAAACACTTAACATAAAAATCAGATAAATGAAGAAAACATGAGATCTTCATAGAACTAAGGATGAACAACCATTCTTGCTAACAACAATTCAAACCTAATTAAAACAATTACAAACAACATTATACCTTAAATTGAATCCTCTCTCAACCATTGTTACAATTAAGAAATGCTCATTAAAGAGGGTAAATTTCACCTCAAAATAAAAATTTAACAAAATCTAAATCAAAGTAGTAAATAGAAAGGAAAACAAATTTACCTCGAAATCTAATGAAATGAGTTTTCTCTCTATCTCTCTCCGTCTCTCTAGACACGCAATTGGTGAAGCACTATGAAGCTAGCTTGTCACTGTCTACCATCCTTTAAACACAACATCTCTATTATTTTTCCCCATAACTATAATAAGAATGTACAACACAAATAGAATCTTCACTAGAAAAGGCTGATGGAGGTAGCAAGAAATGATAGGGCCTAACTTTAGAAGAGGTAGGTATAATGAATGATTTGTTGAATGGTCAATGATGTGTAGAAGAAGAGAAGGATATTACGATCAACGAAAAAGAGTGTATAAAGGGAATTCACTTTTATTTTTAAGGGTATCATTGTAATTTCAAGGACATTTTCTTTTCAGTAGTTTCCTTCCAAACACTAAATTTCGGGCTGACACAAAACATACTTTCTACCAACCTCTAATAGGATTGAATTACTCTATTCATTTAAGGATTATGTGATCTCAATTTGCATTTTTTTTATCAATTATCCTATAAACTTGGTCAAAGAATAAGAAACGATCAATAAAAACAGGCAAAACATGGGCACTAAGCACAAAATGCAGCTGTGGTTAAGGATGGATAAAAGAATATTCACTCACGAAAGACTATACGGTCTTAGGCACAGGCATGTTTGAAGAAAATTAATACACAATTGAAGACACGGTTGTGAGGGCATCAAGATCACAATTAAAGGAATCATCACAGTTGTCATGTGTCCATGAACATGGCTATGCTTTATCAAAGTATTTATCATAATCGTTGTCATGTTAAGAAGCATGGCTATGGGACAAATGATTTGTAGTTTAGTAAGGAAAACGTGGCTTAAGGCACAGCCACATATTAGGACGTTTCTTGTGTGTCTAACATAGATTATGTTATTTTTGTGCCTTTTTTCCATGTCTGCATCTAGATAGTACTTTTAGTTAGAAAATACAGAGAATTTAGAGAATATTTTAGATATTGTTCTTTGCATTTAGAATTCATAGTTGATCTTGGAGGAGATTGCTCATTGGACATTATTGTGTTCTGATTAGAAAGGATTATGGTTTTAATAGGCTTTATTCTATCATGATCTTCATTTACTTCTCTGAATATTTAAAATATATTATTAAATCCTTGGAGTAGTTAAATTATCTTAGATTTTATGTTAAAATCATCTAGCTTATTGTGCTTTAATTGAATTAGTGTTTATTTTTTGAATTCAATAGCTTGAAATGATTAAATCTTGAATTTGTATAGTTCACGATATAGATTCATGTCTGATTTCATTAAAATAGATTAAGAATTCATTTTAATGAATAGATCTAAGCTATTAATGAGGATTGCTTATAACTTTAAAGATAGAGTAGTAAAATCCTTCTGCAAGTATTGTATAATCTATTGAATTTTGGTTCTTAATGTAATTCTAAGTTTTTATTGATTAGGAAGAGAATCTACTTGATAAACTTAGGGCTAAAAGTTGGTGATCTCAAGAGGAACTTCAACATATCTTTGAGAATTCAAAATTCAAGAAGTCTATACAATACTTATTGAGATTTTATTCAGTTACATGATAAAACCTACTAGTGGAGCTTGATCTAAGCGCTTTGTGATTTGGATTAATTTTAATTCATGTGAAACCATGCTATTATGAATTTTGCTAGATTAGTTATAGCTTTTAGATTAGTTAATTGAACTCCCCTAATTTTCGTAGATTGGATAATAGGAAAATGATAAGTAGGAGTAATCGCTAAGTTTCCTAAGGAGTACAACCTATATCTACTTTTTATGCTATTTTGATAGATGTGCTTACCTTTTAGATCATAGTTAAAGAGTAAATTTAAAGAGACGTCATCATTTTAAAACTCAATCTCTACAATCAACACTAATCCCAAACTAACAAAACAAACAAACCTCAAATTTGGTATCCAAATCCTACTTAAAGGCATCTTTTACTAACCCCGTACCTTGCCCTCTATAAAACTTATGGGTTACAAGGTACCCTATGGAACCTATTGATTCACTTACAAAATCTTTATTTTTTTCTTTTTGTTTTCTTAAATTTCAAGTTATAGTATTTGATATGGTTTCCTGTAATGCATAAAACCACCTTAATTTCATATATTCACTGTACCAAAACATGTGGGAAGATATTTCCAAAGTAATTTGTTAATAGCACAAGCTTTGCAATATACGAAATCTATTTATTCGAGAAAGTTGAAACTTATAACAAATACATGTGGAACTTGCTTATATGATGTTAAACAAAATTGTACCAATTATAGTAGATTCCAAAATTAAAAAAATTTTGGAGTTATTTCCATATTAATTGGTGTTAGAAAATAAATAATAGATCTATATAATTTAGGAGTTCAAGTATTTACATACAACTATAAAATCAAATAATTTTTTTAAATAAAAGTAAAATATAAAAATAACAAGTGTTTTAAAAATAAAATAGTATGATTTTTTCTATATTAAATTTTTTCAAAAA
Organism: Combretum micranthum; assembly: GCA_024138025.1. NCBI lineage: Eukaryota > Viridiplantae > Streptophyta > Magnoliopsida > Myrtales > Combretaceae > Combretum > Combretum micranthum. The sequence continues at coordinate 443,903 of JAMXBD010000897.1, read as the reverse complement.
ATAAATTACAAAATAATTATCTTAAATAAAAAGTAATCGTCAAATAAAAAATGAGCTATCGTTATTTACTTTGTGTATATTAAAATTATTTTATAATATTTAATAGGATAGCTATAAGATACTTTAAAATCCTTACCCTTTATATATTAGAATATAGATTCTAGGGTGAGTACATGTATGGAAGCTTCGGTACTTTAAAATCTTTACCCTTTATATATTAGAATATAGGTTCTAGGGTAGGTACGGGTATGGAAGCCTTATAATTGTACTTGACTTTATAAAAGCAGGGTCTTGAAAATATGTACCCATATGCTACCCAGTGACCATATGAGAGTAACGATAGGAAAGGATTAAGGATCAAATAGCATCATGTCTTCGAAATAACAAGATAAAGTCACGATAAGCTTGATTGAATTTTGTGGGATATACTCAAGTTCTCAATTGTTCAAATTTCTAGAGGATAGAGTGTTGATCTTTTAAAAGATATTTTTAAGAAATTTCTTAGATTCCTTCAAGAAGAATGTTAGAAAAACAATATATCAGAAGATGAAGTTCAAATTTAAAGATATACCTATGCTTTCAATTTTGAGTTTACTACTGGTATATTGCTAAAGGTTTCTTCAAAATTTTAGTAAGAAGTTGCAAAATGTCCATATTAATTTTTACTTCACAAATTGCTCTTAAACTTTGAGAACCTATGATATCTCATCTTAAACTATCTTAACTCTTTATTTGAGAGTCAAGCTAAGTGATTGGTTGAGAGGATTACACTTATTATCTTGTGGTTTTGTGATTAGCCTAGGTGTGGGTGCATGAGACTGAGCAAGATAGAATTGGTGTTTTAATATCTCATTTTGATTGAATTAGTAGAATTACCGGTATGGATGACTGGATCCCCAGTAGTGGAGTTGGAAGAGAGGACTGACAAACAAGGAGGAACCTCTATTAATCTCGAGCCTTATTTACTTTATGCACTTTAAATTTTATTATTTCTTTATTGCATTGCATTCATTAATCATTTGTATAGGTAAAGATTAAAAAGTTAAAAAGTTTTCAATAACAAACAATTCACCACTTCCCTTTTGTTCGCTAACTAGGACCTACATTTGGTATTAGAGCAGGAGCTCTTTTGACTGAAGAGTTTGATCACAATGGCTGACAACACGACCACTATTGCATTAAACTACATTCCAATCTTTGATGGCACTAATTTTCTGCATTGGAAATACATGATGGAAACATATATCAACGCCATACGCTTTACTTCATGGAAGATCATTGATGTTACGTACCAAGTTCGAAGAGAGAGCCCAACCTAAAAGACTAGCCTATCAGGTAGAAAAGCTCTTCAAGCTTAAGTGTGGAACCGATGTAGGATCATAACATTGCCTATGCCTTATAGGTTAAGGCTAATTCAAGAGAGGCTACTCGCCAGTCAAAAGACTCTATTTGATTTAGGGTTTTGAATACTTTCCCCCTTTTACTTTCATTTATTTATACTTGTGTAGCTACAATGCTATTATGTTACAACAGTTGCTTGTATGCCTATATTAACTATTTTAAAATAATTTTGTTATGCTACTACAAAATCCTTGTATTTGTCTGGAAAGTATCTTTGTCTTATGTTGTGTATTTGCTGAGTTGTAACATTTTTCTCTGTGTCTTCAGAAACAACCTTGTCCTTAAGGTTGTAATGAGGATAAAGTTGTTGAAATTCCTCATAGTCTTCCCAAGTAGTATCCTCGAGCAATACCCCTAACCACTAAATCAAACGTTGTCGAATAGTCTGACCATGTCTTGTAATAACCCTAGATCCCAAAATAGACAATGGTCATAATAAAGGATGGTTACGCATGACTTATCTGGTAATTCCAAAGGAAAAATGGAGACTCCTCTAGCTAATTTTAAAGTTGAGACATGGAAAACATTGTGAATTTTAGTTATGGGTGCTAACTTTAGTTCATAAGCTACTTCTCTAATTCATTACACTATACGAAATGGTCCATAGTACTTCGCACTCAATTTATGATAGCCTTGAAAACCAATAGCTTCTTGTAGGGTCGTAGTCTTACAAAGACTAAATTACCCTCTTTGAATGCAATATCTATTCTATGCATATCTGCTACTGCATTCTATGGTTTTATGCTTCCAATAATCTGGACCTTAGTGCATTCAAAAGTTCGTTCTATTGCATAACTCAGTGTCCAATACTTTCAACTTAGAATCAACTCTAAAATAATATGGTAAATTCGGAGGTGCTCTAGCATGGACAACATGAAATGGTGTTGTCTGTGCTCATCGATGAGAACTCTACCTATGGTAAATATTTTACCCATTGAGTCAAAAACTCCATTACAAAACTTCTCAACTATTGTTGAATAACTTGATTTAAAACTTCTATCTATCCATCTGATTGTAGGTGATAAGCACTTGACATATGTAATTGAGTATTACTAAGCTTAAATAGTTCCTTCCAAAATTTACTCATGAAAATCGGATTTCTATTTGAAGATATGGTTCTTGGAAATGCATGTAATTTCATCACCACATTTAAAAACAACCGTGTAACCTTACTTGCTATAAAGTGTTGATCAAGTGCACCTAAATGACAATATTTGGAAAGTTTGTCCACCACTACTAATGTTACTGAAAACCTATGTGAAGTCGAGACGGATAAGTAAAATCCATACTAATGTCTTCCCAAACTCTCTATGGAACAGGTAGTGGTTGTAGTAAACTAGTTGGTTCCTTGGTCATATATTTGACCTAATGACATATTACGCACTATTGGACAAAGTCTTCTATAGTGCGTTTCATTCCCTCCCAATAGAAAGACGAAGCTAACCTTTTATAGGTTTTTAGTACACCAAAATGACCACCTAGAGCAAAACTATGGAATTCATGCAATAAAATAGAAATGAGTTAAGATTGAGCCACAAAAAATAATCGTACTCCATGGTAAAGAAGCCCATTTCTCTAATATAAAGAGTATTTTGTAGTTTTCCCTTGGTTTAAGACAAACAAAATCAATAGGAAGGCAAGAAACACTTGATATTCTTGTTTCAAGTCCTCAATAAATTTGAAATAAGGTGCTAAAATGCCAAAATACTCTACTTTATCATTCCCTTGTTGTGACAATGCATCTGAAATAAAGTTCTCACGGCCTAGTTTTTAAGTGATCATATAGTCATATCCAATTAATTTAGACAAATGTTTTTGCTGTTCTAGAGTTTGAATGACTTGATTCAATATCTCCTTTAGACTTATATGATTTGTTCTGATAGTAAAATGTTGACCCAAAAGGTATTGTCTCCATTTACGCTTCTACTATCGCATACAATACTCTGACATAAGTAGAAACCTTACGTAAATGCACTAGCATCTTCTTACTGAAAAATACCATCGATTGATTTTGTTGTAACAACACTATACCTATACCATGGCTTGAAGCATCTGTTTCCACAACAAATGGACATGAAAAATCTAGAAGTCTTAAAATAAGGGCTGAACACAATTCTGATTTCAATCACTCAAAAGCCTCAAAAGATTGTGTAGTCCACTCAAAACAATCCTTTTATAACATATCAGTCATGGAGTATGCAATTGAAGCATAACCCTATATAAAACGATGATAATATCCCAGCAAGCAAAAAAAAAAAAAAAAAAAAACCCTTAATTCCTTAACCGTCTCAAGTTTAGGCTAATCTTTAATAGGTGATAGCTTTGTTGCATCTAGTTACAACCCCATTTTGTCCTATTGTATGACCTAACTATTCAATCTTTTACTGGCCAAATGAATACTAAGATTTTTTTAAAAATTATTCTCCAATAGAATGTGTAGCACAATAGTTAATTGTTCATGATGTTGCTCCTTTGTTTTGCTATATATCAATTTTTCATAAAAAATACAATGATAAATTTTCTCAAAAATGGTTTGAACAACTCATTCATAATAGCCTAAAAAGTAGCTAGTGCACTAGTTGATTCGAAAGGCATCATTAAGAATTTGTAGTGGCCTTCCTCAGTACGAAATGTTGTGTTCTCAATATCATTCTCCAACATCCTAATCTGGTGACTTGACAGTAACATTGTTTAATGCTATATATCATGTACAGAATCTCCACGATTCGTCTTTCTTTTTAACCAACAAAACCAGACTAGAAAATGGACTAGTACTGTTCTACAGGTGCAAACGAGCTGGGTCGAGCCAGGCTTTTGCCAGCTTGGGCTCGGCTCGTTTATTTTTTAATGAGTCCAAGCCGAGCCAGGTTTTTAACGAGTCAGGAATATGCAGGCTCGGGCCCAAGCTCGTTAAGCTTTTTCAAACCCGAGCTAAACCAGCGGAGCTCGAGCTTGTGCTCATTTAGTTAAACGAGCTGGAGCTTAGCTCGTTTAGCATATATAATTATTTTTTAATTATATTTATAATATTAAATTAATATAAATAATTTTATATAAAATTATATAATATAAATCATATTATATATATTAAACAAGCCCTTCACGAGCTTGACTTGTGAGCCCTTAACAAGCCTGTTCACGAGCTTTGTTTGCAAGCCCATAATGAGCCTATTCGTGAGCCGGCACGAGCCTGAGATAAGCTTAGGCTCGGCTCGTTTAGCTAAACGAGCCTGAGTTGAAGCTCGAGCTTAGCTCGTTTAGCTAAACGAACCGAACTGAGCCGAGCTGGGCCTGAAATGAGCCGAGCTCGAGTAGCTCGCGAATAGCTTGTCTTGTTTGCAGCCCTAAACTGCTCCTTATAATTTCTTGTTCCAACATATCTCTTACTTGATTTTTCTATCTCATTTATTTGAAAATGTCGATAACGATAAGGCTTTACATTGACATCACCAGTACCTGGATTTAAACGGATACACTGTTAACTTCAAGCGGTGGACAATGTTACGATTTTACGTTGGTTCTATAAGAAATTGTGGTAGGGTACTTAAGCCTAGAGAGCTTTCTTACCTGATAGGCTAGTCTTTTGGGTTAAGCTCTTTCTTTGGGTTTAGTACCTAACATTTAATGCTCTTGTTGAGAGTGTCTATGCCAGTGGAAGAGGCAACTTAAGAAAGGGCTAGCTAGCAAAGAAGGCTAGAGTGAAAGCTATATAGAGTGGGCCACCAAGGTCATTGACTTCTCAAGAAGTGGGTAATTTTATGATCCCACATCGGTTCCATAAGAAATTGTGGAAGGATACTTAAGCTTAGAGAGCTTTCCCACCTAATAGGCTAGTCTTTTTGAGTTAGACTCTTTCTTCAGCTTGATACAAAATAATTGAGTATGGCAATCGGTGATTTGTGCTTGGTGATAGTTTAATGCTCACTGATCTGAAAAATTTTAATGAGCATATTACCAGCAAGTATACTGGTTGATCAAGTGATATAGAAGTGAATAGGGTTATCATTCCCACAAGAATTATTTCAAGTACTAGACCGATATCAATTTTAATATTATCCAAGCAATCGATATTTATATAAAACTACTTTAAAACCTATTAAACTACAAAAGCACTATTAACGATCATAAAGAAAAAAAGCTTTTTGAATCCAATTAGATAAGACGTGGGAAAAATTGAATCCATTATAATTACCAATCATATTGTTAACTAAATTATAATTATATTTAGCGGATTGGTTATTCTTATGAATTTGCTAAAGCCTTTATTTTTCTTCTGATTCCTAAAGTCTTTTTAACAAACCATATCTATTTACTAGGTTTCTGTAATCAAATTAATATGGATTCAAATTTACAATTACTAATAATTATTAATCTCCAAATTTATAACTGCCTAGTGTCTTAATTACTTTTTTTAAATTCCTTTAATAAAAAATTAACAAGAACATCGCATTAAGTCCTATATGCATATTCCATTTAATTAAAATTAGAAAATCTTCCAATTTTTACCAGTTCAGTTAAACATGAATCTTGAAAAACCCTAAATTGTTTTTCAGTTCATTAAGATATCCTATAAGATAATGTCTTGAAAATCAAGAACACAATATTATATTATCAAGTTCAAACAAGAATAATATAATTTCTAAATATACTACAACAAAGAAACAATAATCAATTTAGTAATTAGGCTTCATCAATTTTACCACATGAAAAGATTTAGCACATAATTGAATTAAAAGACACAAACACATATAGAAACAATTCATAGAATGATCCATTAATTTGAAAAGTATTAAAAGAACAATTAAAGATTCAATTGTTTCTAAAGTGTTTGCACAAGAAATTACCAAGTATCGACTAAAGAAATTAATTTTCAAATTGAATTTCGATGCTTGTCCCTGAAGGTCTCCGTATTCACAAATATATGTTCTCTTCATGAGTCGTCCGTGTGATTTAGGAATGGCAGCTCCTGTTCTATCAATTCCCTTCCATGGTCTCCGCATTTGCGATTTAAGTTCTCTATTTCCAAGTCTATATATCCAATATATCTTCCGTGATTTATATGTATCTCTTACCATTTATATTTATCTATATCTCGGCTGCTTATCCTTTTACGGCTTCCTCTGCAAGAAATATTCCATGGTTTGGCACGTGGTTTGCTCAACTTTCCTAATGTATCTTTAAATGGACATCACCAATAGATGCATGGATATTGACTCAAGTATGGAAATATGGAAATTGATTTACTACAATAAAATGGATCATATGGTGCCAATGTAAAATATTTGGCAAGTAAATCAAACATGAATAAAGTTAATTCTGTATATATAGCTGGTACGACTTCATACATATTTATTGAATCAACATATCTTTCCTCATAAATATACAAATTTAAATATGAGTATAATAAAATTTAGTTTAAAAAATTATATAAAATTAGAATTTTTCAATTGTCCCAACTTAAAAGTTTGTTTGTCCTCAAGTAAAAAATATATCATAAAATACAAGAGGACATTTTCATTACACTCGCAAATTCATATCATATACATGATTTTAATATTGGCATAGATGCAACGCCCTAAACTGAGAGTATTAAAAGGCCACCACGTGTCCACACTATAGATAGATATGCTAAGGCTTGGATTGTACTAAACCAAAATATAGTATATTATAACTTCAAATTTTCACATTTAAAGGTATTTTTAAAATATTTATGTCATAATAAAAACTTTTGAACAACTTAGTTGGCATAAGCCAAACATCAACTTATATTAAACTTAAAACATCAGAATGAAAAGGTCACATAACTTCAAGAATCATAAAAGGATCTTAAAACTATTCAAAACTCCATAAGCCTTCAAATCTAGTTGACTCTAACTTTAGGCATCTAATAATCATAGTAATATAGTAACATATGCAGCAATCACAAGTTATTATCTTTAATTAGCTAGGCAAACAACATAGTTTAGAATCATTTGCAACAAACCGTAAACCTAGAGTAACTCATGACTCTATGAAAACATATACGTATACATGAATACTTACATATATTGGTGTTAGGTACTCCTTACACACCTTGGGAACCATACTCGTACCACTCTTAAACTATCAGAATCATCTCTGTGCACAACTCCATTAAGGACAACACCACACATAAATCATTAGTGCCGTCCTAGTGGCATTGTTACTTCTGATCCACTAGACCCAACCAAACACAGGTAACAACCAATTTAAAGTTAGATATCATTAAGTTCATTTGTAGTTCCTAAACCCACATTCACAAACAACAACCAAGGTAAGGACATATCCAATATAACTTTTGGAACTAATAACCTTGCTTCACAAGAAATTCCTTATCACATAAAGCAAAACTTACTCAAAACTTGTTTTCAAAAGAAAAACATATTTCTAAAGTTATCTATCCTCCTAAACTACAAGAACTACAACTATTCTAAATCTAGATAGGCCTTACTACTTGAATTTAGGAGTACTACATATAAAACTAAGGATTAAGGAGATTAAGAAGGTAAAAAACATGGATTGAAGAAAGCTACAACATCCCCCTATTAGTCATGCATGTGATAGGGGGGGTGTGATAACCTCGAGAAGAAAAGAAAAACCAAAAAGCTCCTGTCATGCCCGTTATGGGGGGCGTAATCTCCATCGTGGTCGTAATAGGGATGCTGATGGCCATCATAGCCTTGGTCATGACTGTGATCGACTAGATTTGCCACACCTGAGGAGATCATGGCCTGTGTCATGATTGTAACCCTTTGTTTATACCCTCTTTGCTCCAAAACTAGAAAAACACCAAAAGAAATCTTTTTTCTTGATCATAAACCATGCCAACTCCAAAAAGAAAACATCTTTTCACATATGAAGCATTTCATAAGTGTGATACCTAAAATTTTCCTTGTTCCTTTAGAAATCAACAACTGCAACTACCAATAAGAAAACTTAGAAAAGACTACTCTTTTAGATCTAAAGGATTGAAAAAAAGAAAACTTACCTATTGATTTGCCTACACGATTCCTTAGAATGAGAGAGAGAGAGAGAGAGAGAGAGAGAGAGAGACCTAGGGTTTGGCTCCTTGTAAAACTATTGAGAAAGAGAGATACGTTTCTTTTAGATGAGGGTTAACAATACCTATTTTATTAAGAAAGACTTATTTGTCCTCTTATTTAATAACATATGACATCCTTTCCCTTCATTGTAATTTATTTTATTTTATATTACAATAGAAATTTAAAGCAGTTTTTCATCCATAATAGTCAAAGTTCTAGCAACCTGAGTACACAAAAGTATATGCCCAATCTTTTATAAGATGCACTAATAAGACCAATATATGACTAAAACAACTAATCTAAGCTCTGCAATATTTCATACAATGTAAATAGAAGTTCATTGTCCTTGAACTGAGTTTAACATTAATCCACTTAGGAAAAGTCATATACACTTTAATAAATTTGAACTAAAACATATACACTTCCTATTCTATCTTATTAAACATTCAAGCTCATGTTTAATCTGCTCAATCTCAATAATCTCTCTATATAAAGGAGGACTTTTTTTTTTTTTTTAATAAGCTTCAAAGGGAGAGGTTTTTGCTTCCATCTTTTTTTCTTTTCTTTAAAGGGGTTTTGCCATTATCTTTTCACTTTATTTATTAAGAGGAAGGGATTTTTCCCCATCTTTTGGTTTTGATTTAATATATATATATTTTTTACTCCCCAACTTTACTTTTAAGAAAGATAACTAAGAAAAAGCTTCATATGGTCACAAGTGAAAGAGTTTTTCATGCTTTTCAAAGATTTCCTAGGAATGAGCATACAAGAAAGTGAATCTAAAAAGTGCACATGGTTAGCCTTTTATGAACAACATTACCCTAATCTAAAGCGTTTTGACCTTAAGTTTAAAAAGTACAAAACCTTGCACTTCAAAGATTCCATCATTTTACTCAAATAAAGTGATAAGAGTTCACAAAAAATTCAACCACAATTTTGCATAAAATCGAAAAAATTAACACAAAGTTGCTAGTTGATGCAAAAAGAAATACAACTTGCTAATTTTACAGATGATGTAATTCCAATTATATCCCATGACATAAAATAAACCATAGATTAAAAATTATCATCAATCATCACATACAATCATCACCCACTTAAAAACCAACATTGTCCTCAATGTGCAAAATTAAAACAAGAGAGTAAAAATTAAAAAAAAAAAAAATACTACCCTAGAGTGCAAAATTAAAACCAACATTGTCCTCAATGTGCAAACAATTATCATCAATCTTCCTTGTGCACACTTTCTTGAAAATGTCAAACTAGCCTAAAAAGAAAAAGAAAGAAAAACAAAGAAAGAATTTTCTATATTTATTTATTATTTTTTTGTTTTATTTATTTATTTTGTATAGGTTATCTCCCTTAAAGTGCTTGGTTTATAGCCGCTAGCCCGACTTCTCTAACTCTTGAGAAGGATTTCTCAAGTCTATGATGGTGGTATTTCTATTAATGACTTCCCCATCATAAAAAAGTTTGAGAAGATGACCATTTACTTTAGAAGTGTGATTATCTTCTATCTTTAGTTGTAAACCCTCATATTTTTTGCAATTCTTAGAAAATAGTTTCTCAACATCTCTCTCCTTCATTCTTCACACACATCTCATACGCATAACAAAACTCTACTAAAATCATTTCTCAACTTCTTTCTCCAATTTTTCTCTCCCAAAATTCTCTTCCCAACTTTCTTTCCTTTACACAAAAACCATCTTCCACATATCACTACCAACATATTCTTACAACCATCACTTTCTTTCTTCATCAAATATATACCTTTAGGTAAAAATATCTTACTCTTATTTTGCCCATGTCATGTAACTTAGCATGACCATGGTGTTGTTTCTTAAAGCTCATGTAAGTTATAGAAGCAACAAGTTCATGTTTTGTTCTTACACATTTCAAGAATATTGATTATATTATTTTGTTATATTATTATGTAGTTGTTATTGTTATGTTATTATGTTGTTGTTATTATCCTAACCTAAATCATATATGTTAGTAAATATATTTATATATATATTTCCTAGAGCATATGAGCTCACTAACATAACATTTATTTATTTATTGATTCATGCTTTGCAATTTATTTACTTGTTTCACCCAAATTATTAAGACTAGTCATTCTAGTCTTAGACTTGTCTTTATCAAGTTAAAATGATTTTCCTTTTTTCTTTTCTTTTCTTTTCTTTTCTTTTTCTTTTGGAACTAGTGCATTCTTAGTCTCGGGAAGCCTTGATGAAACTAAGGCTTTCAATACTTGACCATGATATCTTGATGAAGCTAAGGTTCCCAATACTTAACCATATTATTATATTTATTTGCTTATATATTTCTTTCCATCTTGATATGTATTATTCTTACTTTTTCATTGCTGCATAATCATATTTATGCATGATTAGAGTGTTGTTGTCTTAATAAAAAATAAAAAAATGGGTCTTTCTTAAACAAAAAAAAAAAAAAAGAAAACTAAAATTCTTAACAAAGGATTTTTCAAAAAGAGATCTAAGTTTTGTTTTTAATAAATTATTTTCAAAAGCTTAGACAAGCTAATCATAAATTTTAAATTATTAGTAATGAAGATTTCTTCACATAATAAAGGAAACTCATTTCTTTTATAAGTAGGAACTAAATATTCTATAAAAGTATAATATTTATTATTGAACTTGAGATTTTAACCTTATCATATATTTTATAAAACTTAAATAGATTCCTTATAGAATTCGAAAATCACTTACTAAGAAAGCTTATACAAGACTGAGTTTTTAATATTGTTATTCTCTTTTCAAAGTTAAAATGAAATTTTTGCTAAGTCCTAATATTGATAATTCTTTATTAGGAAAGCTTTTCTTATGAACTTATCTAAAAAGATTATGCCACCACTTGATAAATATTAGGAATAAAACAAGTTTTTCAAATTAAGGTAAAATCAACTCACTATTTTAAAAACCAACTTAGAGAAAAAAATTTGCTAAGAAAGTGAAGTTTTAAAGGTAAACTTATTTTCTAAAGAGGAAAAAGAATATAAAAATGAGAGAAAAACATATATTTAACACAACTTCAAATATTAAACCACACCACAAACTTAAGGAAAATTTTGAAAAGCTTATTACTTTTCAACTACTAGAAATAATGTTGGTAGATAACTTAAAGAACAAAATTTTTGGAAATTAATTTACTTTTGAAAAGTTAGGAAATGAAATTATAATACAAAATAAGTGAGAATTTTTAAGTTTCCTTCTAGCAATTTAAAAAGGAAAATTTTTCAAATTTTCATTTTTTAAAACTCTCAAAGACAAATTGTTTTGTGAAAAATCATTGTTGAGACAATGCTACAAAAATCATGCATACAATATGAGTATATATATATATGTTCAAATGATTTTTCAACTATACAAATATCCATATATTTTTTTTAAGGATTTTTGGGTAAAGAAAAGTGTGGAAAATCATATTTTAAGAACTATGAAATTCGTAACTATTTTGTATCGTAGTTTTTTGCAACCCGAATGGATTTATATGACAAAAATAACCTTATTAGGAATAGATAGATCTTTTCGAGTAGGTAGAAAACGGTATATAATATGCGAAATTCTAAGTTAAAATGAGTAAGTTATGACCATTTTAAGTTGGAATTTCCTCTTATCCGAATTTTGACGCAAATACTAGAATAAAATTAGAAAGTTCAAGTAGAAATTCCACGAAATACTCATTCTGGGTATTTCTTTCATTTAGGTAACGAAGTTGGGAGGATCCATATTCGGAGGACCATTACGAGTAAATGAGTATAGCAAGGATGGCCGAGTGAGTTTATCTTCTACCTTTACGTACTTATTTATGCTTGTAGCTAGAGGCACTAGAAGTAGGAAAAGATGAATATGAATTATACATGATAATATTGGTTGAAAGAATGCTAAGCATACCGAGACATGAATTATTGTTAATTAAATTGTGTTTTCTTATTATTATGATGAAGTGTCTACAAATTCTGTGATTGCCTTAAATTACCTTAATTACATATTTCAAGTTATATGTTAATTGATTCATACATATCACGTAGTTAGTCTCAATTTATTAGCTATTATACTCGATGGGACAGGCGTATAGTGTGGGTTTGCGGGAGCCATAAGTCTGCAAGATGGGCAAATAGGAGCCTGAAAGAGCTATTTAAAGATGGACGAATAAGAGCCGGAAAGAACTATTTCAGGATGGACGAGTAGGAGCAAAAAATAAACTACATAAGTTAGATTTCAAAAATAGGTTTTAGGGAGCCAGAAACACTTAACCACCGAATGGAGGGCTAAATCTACTCAAAACATATAATTTCTAATAGATCATATGTATTGCTTGCTCATTTACTTGATGCATTCATATGCTTGTTTAATAACTTGTTTGAATTTATTGATACAAGTATATTAATCCAGAGATATTCTCACTAAGCTAGTTAAGCTTACACTCCAATAGACTTTTGTTGAAACAGGACTGATATCTTTTATAGCCGAAGACTTCATATACCCGAGTGGGATTATGTTTTGGGAAGCATCTGGAAATCCTTTGAAATATTAGGCTAGATATCCTTTAATATCATTTAGATTTATTATTGTTTCCTTATATGAAAGGCTAAATTGATATTATGTTCTTTGAAGATTTATCGAGGGAATGCCCCTAAGATGATGTAAGGACTATATTCTTATTATGTTGAAGCTAGATATTTATCTTGATTTCTTGTATGCTATATTTACTATCTCGAACTACATATCTCACCGGTGTCTCCTACTGTTGTGCTAGACACCTTACATATGGTGTTGAAGCTTTTGCATGACTTTGAAAAATCATTCTTAAGTTTTAAGATCGTATGTGGCGGACTGCCACGTTTAGGGTACCCTTTGGGGGCGTGACATTAGTTCAACTGCGCCATAAAGAAAAACATTAGTAATAACAAAAGGTCTAGACCATCGAAGTCTCAGCTTAGATGGGAATAATCTAAGTCAAGAGTTATATAATAAAACTTTCTATCTAGGTAATAACTCTCACTTTAATATGTTCTTATCATGCCATCTCTTGGATTGCTCTTTGTAGATGTGAGCATTCTCATAGGCCTCAACTCTAAACTCAGCCATCTGGTTAAGTTAGAGTAACCTCTTTTCACCTATAGTTTGCATATCAAAGTTAAAAAATTTAATAGAATAGTATGCCTTGTGCTTTAGCTCTATAGGTAGGTGACATGATTTACCAGAAACAGTTTTATATGAGGACATGCCTATAAGTGCCTTAAAAGTTGTCCTATAAGCCTATAATGCATCATCAAGGTTCATAGATCAATCTTTTCTAGATACATTAACAGTCTTTTCAAGAATGCACTTTAATTCTCTATTTGACACCTCTACTTAACCCCATTATTAATGATTTCTCTAGGTACTCTAAATCTAGTAAAAATGTTCTTTTTCAAAAATTTTAATATAACATTGGCATCATTAGTTTGTAGAGCAACTGCTCCTACCTATTTGGAAGCATAATCAACAACCACAAGCCTGTATTTATTTGAAAAAGATGAGGGAAAGGGGCCCATAAAGTCAGTTTCCCCTACATCAAAATGTTCAATTATCAGAATCTTATTTTGTCATAATTCATGTCTCCTAGACATATTTCCAATTCTTTGGCATTGAGGACATGACATAATAAATTTCTTGCAATTATTAATAGATTAGGCCAATAACATCCACATGACAAAATTTTTGCTACAGTTCTTTCAACACCAAAGTATCCTCTTGCCTCTTTTGAATGACAATGCTACAAAATGCTAAAAAGTTCAGATTTAGAGACACATCGTTTAATTACATGGTTAGCACAACATTTAAAAAGGTACGATTCATCCTAAAAATAAAATTTAACATCATGTGAAAGCCCTTTTCTCCATTGATAAGACAAACCATAAGGAATAAATTCGCCAACCAAATAATTGATTTTATCAGCATACTAAGGTAATTCTTTGATGTCTATTGCATGCAATTCCTCATCATGGAACTTTTCATTAATAGATGGCTTAGTACAATCAAATTTTAAACAGGATAAATGGTCTGCCACCAAATTTTTAGTTTCCTTTTATCTCTAATTTTAATGTCAAATTCTTGTAGTAGCAAAATCTAACAAAATAACCTAGGTTTAGCATCAGTCTCAGCAAGGAGATATTTAAGGGTAGCATGATTTATATATACTATGACTTTAGAAACAATTACTTAAGGCCTAAATTTATCACAAATAAATAATATAATAGCTGAAAGTTCTTTTTATGTTGTAGTATAGTTTCTATGGGCCTCATTTAAAGTTATACTGGCATAATATATAACCTAAAATAACTTACCTCACCTTTGTCCTAATACAACACTGTAACATAATCATTGGCATCACCCATGATCTCAAAAGGATGCTCCCAATCTATTACAACTATTACTGGTGCTGAAGTGAGCTTCTCCTTCAAAAGATTAAATGCTTGCATACATTTTTCATAAAAAACAAAAGTAGAATCTTTTAACAATAAATTGGAAAGAAGTTTAGAGATTTTAGAGAAGTCCTTGATAAATGTCCTATAGAAACCAGCATGTCCTAAAAACTCCTAATTCCTTTCATAGATATGGGTGGAGGCAACTTCTCTATAACCTCCACTTTTGCTCTGCCAACTTCAATACCTCTAGCAGAAATTTTGTGACCTAAGACAACTCCCTCCCTTACCATAAAATGGCATTTTTCCCAATTAATAGTCAAATTCATTTCCTTACATCTTTTAAGTACAAAGGATAAATTATTTAGACACATCTAAAAGGAAGTTCCAAACACAGAAAAATTATCCATAAAGATTTCAATGAAGTTTTCAATCATGTCTAAAAAAATAGCTATCATGCATCTTTGAAATGTAGCAAGTGCATTACATAAACCAAATGGCATTCTCCTAAATGCAAAAGTTCCATAAGGGCAAGTAAATGTGGTTTTTCTTGGTCCTCAAGTGCAATATGAATTTGATTATAACTAGAATAACCATCCAAAAAGCAATAATAATCATGCCCAACAAGTTTTTCTAACATCTAGTCTATGAATAGGAGGAGGAAGTGGTCCTTTTGGGTAGCATCATTTAATTTATTATAATCTATGAAAACTCTCTACCCTGTTATAGTACGAGTAGGTATCAAGTCATTATTATCATTTTTTACCATAGTTATTCCACCTTTTTTATGAACTACCTAAACAAGACTAACCCGTTTACTATTAAAGATATGATAGATAATATTTGCATCTAGCAATTTAAGTACCTCCTTCTTCACCGCATCTTTGAGGGTTGGGTTTAATCTTCTCTATGGTTACATTATAGGTTTACATTTTGACTCCACCAAAATCCAATGTGTGCAAATTAAAGGGCTAATCCCTTTAATGTCAGATATAGTCTAACTAATTTCCTCTTTATGCTCTCAAAACTTTTAACAATTGTTGCTCATGATCACCTATCAAGAAGAAGATATGATTATTGCCAATGTATCATTTGCTCCAAGAAAAACTATATTTTAAAAGATAAGGAAAATGCTTAAGTTCAACCACCGAGGGTTTTGTCATTGATGGCATGGGTTTTGTTTCACTAGTGCCAAGCTCTCATATTATCTAATCTTGATTTCAGGCACCTTCTCGGTACATTCTTCTTCCTGCTTATCATCACTCCACTCATTGATATCCTTGAAAATAGATTTCATGGTCTCTAGACCTATTTCGTCTTTGACAAATGCAGATACAAGCTCATCAACTACATGAATGGTATAATAGGATTTATAATTATCAAATTTTTTCATTGCATCATAAACATTAAATGTTACCTGTTCATCCATTACTCTCAAAGTAAGCTTATCTTATTCCACATCAATTAAAGCTTTACCTATTGCAAGGAATGGTTTGCCAAGTATCATGGAAACCTCTATGTCTACCTCCATTTCCAAGACTATAAAGTCAACTAGAAATATAAACTTATCCACTTTCACCATAATAATCTCTACTATGCCCTTTGGATGTTTGATACTTCTATCAATAAGTTGTAAAGTAACAGGTGTCTCCTTACATTCTCTTAATCTAAGTTTCTTGAAAACATAAAGGGCATCAAGTTAATACTGGTCCTAGAATTAACAAGAACCTTATCAAAGTGGAAATTTCCAATACTGTAAGGAACAATGAAACTTTCTTGATCTCATGGTCTCTAGGAAGATGATTATCATTAACCATTCTCCTGTAAGCATCATAAGCTCTATATCATTATTCTTCCTTTTCTTTGGAAGTAGCTTCCATAAATTTGGCATCATAAGCTCTGTATCATTATTCTAATTTGGAGCTTGATTCTAGAATCCAGGTGGTGGTCTCAAAGTATTGTTTTCATTCTTCCAAGAAAAGTATGGATTATTTTGCCATATGTGATTATAAGTGTTGGAATAGGGTCTTTGATTATTTCTGTGGAAATTGTTCCTAAAATTGGCTTGCTTAGGACCTTTAGTTGATGATGATGGGGCAAAAGTGTTTCTAGCTAAACATTCATTAGTTGCATGTGGTCATGCACACAACTCACAACAAAAACAGGATTAGCATTAATAGAACTAGATGTAGTGAGTTTCTTTACCTAGGCCATGACTGTTGAAACTTGAGCTATCAATTGAGAAATCTTGTCCATGTCATTAACTAATGTAGGTCCTGCTCTTGTCCTCTCATTTGCTAGCTAAATGCATTGGAGACCATTTCCACTATCAACTCATAAGTTTGTTCATATGACTTACTCATTAATGTGCCCTTGACTACAGCATCCACTATAGATCTTGGTGTTGCTTCTAAACTATTATAGAATATCTAGACAATAAGCCAATTAGGCAGCCCATGGTGTGGACACTTCATGAGTGCTTCCTTATACCTCTCCCAAGCATCATAAAGCGATTCCCTTTCTATTTGAACAAAATTGGTGATATCATTTCTAAGCTTTATAGTTCGTGTAGGTGGAAAGAAACTTGAAAAAAGACTTTGCTAAAAGCTTAGTCCAATTAGTTATTGACTCTTGGGGCATGGTATTCAACCAGCTTCTTGCTTTGTCACTTAGTGAGAATGGAAAAAGTCTTAGTCTAATGGCATCTTTAGATATTCCATTACTCTTGAGTGTGTTAAAAATTTGGGGAAACACTTGCAATGTGTTTATTAGGATCCTCATGTAGAAGTCCTCCAAAATGATTCACTTGGACCATCTAAATAAGTGTGATTTGAGCTTAAAGTTATTGGCATGAGTTGTTGGCCTCCTAATCACAAGACTTGTAATTGTAGGCACTACATATTCTCATAAAGCTCTACCAACTTGTTGTACCTGATTATTATTCTCCGCATTCTCAGCTATTTCTAAATTACCTCTATTTCTTTTCCCTCTTAATTACCAGTAGAAAGTATGTACTATCTCAAGATCAAATGGTAGAAGCTCAAAACTTTTACTTCTTCGCATAAACCTCCTGCAAAAGAGAACAGTGAAAAATGTAGTAAACTATTTTTCTCAAATCAATAATAGAATCAAAGTGGTCTAATATCAATGATAATCCCTATAACGATGCTAAAAACTTGATGTGAAAAAATTTAATGAGTGGATTATGAGCAAGTATATTGGTCAATCAAGTAATATGGAAGTGAATAAGGTTATCATTCTTACAAGGATTACATCAAGTATTGGAACGATATCAATTCTAATATTATCCAGGCAATCGGTATTTATATAGAACTACTCTAAAACCTATTAAACTACCAAATACTATCAATCAATCATAGAGAAAAAGATATTAAATCCAATCAGATAAGATGTAGGAAAAACTGAATCCACTATAATTACCAATTATATTATTAACTAAATTATAACTATATTTAGCTAATCGTAATTCTTCTCATTTTCTAAAGCCTTTATTTCTCTTTCGAGTCCTCAAGTCTTTTTAACAAACCATATCAATTTCCTAGATTCCTCTAATCAAATTAATATGGATTCAAATTTACAATTATCGGTCTCCCAATTTATAACTATCTAGGGTCTTAGTTAATTTTTACTAAATTCCTTCAATAAAAAATTAACAAGAACATCTCATTAAGTCTTATATGCATATTCAATTTAATTAAAATTTGCAAATCTTCCAATTTTTACCAATTCAATTAAAACAAATCTTGAAAAACCCTAAACCGCTTTCAAGTTCATTAAGATATTCTATAAGATAATATCTTGAAAATCAAGTGCACAAAATCATAGTATCAAGATTCAAGCAAGAATAATCAATAACCTAAATATACTACAACAAAGAAACGATAACCAATCTAGTAATTAGGCTTCATCAATTTCCAACATGAAAAGATTTAGCACATAATTGAATTAAAAAGACACAAACACGTATAGAAACAATTCATAGAATAATCCATTAATAGGAAAAGTATTAAAAAGAAAATTAAAGATCCAATTGTTTTTAAAGTGTTTGACCAATAAATCACCTAGGACGAAAGAAATTAATTATTATAATCGAATTTCGATGCTCGTCCCTGATGGTCTCCGTATTCACAAATATATGATCTCTCAGTGACGTCAGTGTGAATTAGTAATGGTGACTCCTGTTCTATGAATTCCCTTTCATGGACTCCGTATTTGCAATTTAAGTTTGTAGAGTCTTCACTGTTTCCAAATCTATAATCCAATATACCTTCTGTGATTAAATATATATTTATATATTGCCATTTGTATTTATCTATATCTTGGCTGCTTATCCTTCTATTATTGAAATTAGTCTTCCTCCATAAGAAATATTCCATAGTTTGGCACATGGAATGCTTAACAAATCGGCTAAACACATGTGATGGACAATCTACTAGCCACATCACGTAACTTGATCAACTTTCTTAATATATCTTTAAATGGATATCACCAATGGAGGTATGGACATTGACTCAAGCATGGAAATATGGAAATTGATTTACTGCAATTAGAATAGATCATTTGGTGTCAATGTAAAATATTGGGCAAGTAAATCAAATATGAATAAAGTTAATAATATATACAAATATATATATAGCTGGTACGACTTCATACATATTTATTGAATCCACATATCTTTCTTGATAAATATATAAATTTACATATGAGTGTAATAAATTTTGGTTTAAAAAATTATATAAAATCATAATTTATCACTCACAGAGGATAAAAAGAAAAAGATTGAATTGAACAACAATGCCAAGAACAAAATCTTAATGATTATTTTCCAATCTATGTTTACTATGGTGTTCTCATGCACAACTATGAAAGAGATATGGGACAAGTTGTGAGAGACCTATGAATGTGCCACCATGATCAAAGACACCGGAAGAGGAGTTTTGATGCAAGACTATGAACTATTTCAATTAAAAAATGGTGAAAGTATCTCTTATGGCTTTAATCGCTTTACTTTAATTACTAACAAACTTGCTTTGCTTGGAAAGAAATTTGATGACAGTGAGTTAGTAAGGAATATCTTGAGAATTCTAACTAGCTTGTGGGATTCCAAGATCATTGCGATAGAAGAAGCCCATGATTTGGACAAACTTTCTCTAAGTCAATTAAGAGAGAAGCTATAAACATATAAATGAAAACTAAAACATCAAAATGATCAAGAAAAGAACAAGAATCCCATTGCATTCAAGGCCATTGAAAATGATCCAGAGTCCGACAAAGATTTTGAAAGTGATGATGAATGTGAGATTGTAGGCCTGCTGATGAGAAGACCCACAAAGCTATTAAAAGGAAAAGGTAATCACACTAACCAAAACAAACATTTTGCTAATAACATTATAAGCATGATGTAGGAAAGTGTTTATAGAAAAAGATGAAAGGAAGAAAAAGAAAAAGGAGATACTATAAGAATTTATACTTATAGTAACGTTTACATAGTTTTGCAAACGTTACTAATTTGTAATTGCATTAGTGATGTTTATTAAACATCATATAAACTAATTTATCAATGACGTTTATTATCAGAGTGAAAATATATAAATAAACAATATGATTTGTGACATTTTCAAATGTAAAGTCATTAAAAAAACTAATACTCCACCTAACTTTATTAAAAATTACCTTATTTCCTTCAACATGAGGTCATATTGAAAGAGTATATTTCAATAAAGTATTTATTAAAGAACACTACCTATTATCTTATATAACCTAACTTTATTTTTTACAATATTGCTAATATTTTATTATATTTTCATGATTTCTATAACATTTCAATTTGTTTTTTATTTAGTGATCTATATTATGATTGGTCACTTTTTCATTTTTTAAAAAATTAAATTTGTTGGTTTTTCATATCTATTTCTTCTTATTTTCTTTTTCAATACTTACAATGTGATTATAGCATTGTATAATAATAATAATAATAAAGAGCGAATATCATTAAGCATTTATATACATGTATAAACGTAATTGTGTGTAAGATCTGTAATATTAAATTGGTTGAAAATTTTAATATATTATTATTTGTATTCTATTATAATAAATAATCATATGAAAATTTAGACTAATCATTTTTGGCTTTAATCTACGATATTACATTAATTCTTGTTTGTAATAGAATCTTATGTTACTCATAATTTCAATACATGTATTTTTTAATCTGCAATTAATACCAAATCCAACGAGAAGTTTAGCATCTCATATGTCTATATTTATTTCGACATTAATAAAATGAATGAAGGAAAGTAAATAAAGTATAAATAAGTTAGATAGGAGTCTTCTTGTATTACTAATAAATAAGTAGAGAAAAAAAATATTTTATAGTACAAGTATATACAAACTCAAAATAATTAAATAATTATGCATTTTCCCAATACAAATTCCTGTAAAAAGAAATAATTTAATATATATTTTTAAATATTATCTTCGTTAATAAAGAATAAGTCCTATTGGTGGAAAAGAAAAACTATACTTCCTCAATATATTAAATAAGTCATTTATTGACACTAATAATTATGTGGCATTTACTAGTACTAAAATAATAGTACTAAAATAATATAACATTTTCTTTCCCACCAATTCTTAAAAGATTACATGCCTTTGTAATTGTAACCAAATTTAGAAATCCTAGTTATTCCAACATTTTCATTTAATTATTCATCAAACATTGTATTCTATTTGACCCTCTCTCCCTTAGCAATCTTTTGTGGGAGCAATTAGAGACCACCATATTATGAGGTTTCTTCACCTCTTCTCCTCTCTTCTTCCCCTTCCCCCACCCCATCTCTCTTGCTCTCTCTAAATGCAATTAGTATTATCTCTCTTTTTTTGTTCATTCAGTATTCTTTTATTGTAGTTCAATTATTTAAATATTTTATATCTAAGGAAAATACCCGTGTATTTTATTTATAAATTATCATATTATGTAAGACATTATTTACAATTTATATGAGTTTTAAATAAATTATAATTTTTTTAAGAATAACCATTTTGATTTTCTCTCCTATTAGCTTTTGAAATAAGAAATTTTGTCAAAACAATCAAAGGAATTTGAGGTGTTTCTATATCTATGATTTGTGAGATTATATATAGATATATATATATGTATATTGTTCGTTGTCACATTTTTATTCTGATGAAATTATTTATTCAATGATTCAATGTTGTTTTGTAATCATTGTTAATGAACATATTTCTCTTATTAGATTGTGAGGATTTTATTTAATTTTTTTTTATATTAGTAACGTTTAAATGTCATTAGTTGTTGGTTATTAATAATGTTTAAACGCTACTATTTTTTTATTTTGTAATGTTTATTTGTTATTTGTAATGTTTATAATTCAAACGTTGCATATAACTTTCTGTAATGCATTTATTGTAATGTTTGCTAGTAATAATAAATGTTACTACAAAACTTTTGTAAGGTTCAATTTACTTCTTATAACATTCATGAAACGTAACTAAACATCAAATTTGTTATATTATGAATGCAAAAATGCAGGTCATATCAAGTATAAGTGTCCTATATTACTAAAAAAGATGGAAAAGTACATGAAGAAACAAAAGGCTTTCATGGCAACACGAAGTGAACTTGATGTATCAAAGGCAGCATCAAATGTAGAATCAAAAGATGATGAGGAAGCTAATAAGTGCTTCGTGGATTCATTAAAGATATCATTTGAATCTGAAAATGCAATACCTAATAGTTTTAGAAAACAATGTAAACAACTTTTAAAGGGTTTATCTAAGGTTAATGAAAACATTGATGCTTTGAAAAAATGAAAAGAAAGTTGTATGCCAAACAAATCAATTATTGCTTGATGAAAATGATATGCTTGAACATGATATTGAAGTTTTGCAAATAGATAATCAAAGTTTGAGTGAAGGTCAAGATATGTTATCTAAAGAAAACATAAATTTACGAAAAGAAATCAAAGGATTTAAAGTAAGAATAGATGAAGTTTCATAGGATTTAAGTTCAATATTTAGTAAGTTTTTTGAAAGTGATAAGAAGTTGCAAAAACTAATATCATCTCAAAGAATGAGTAATTCAAAGGAAAGACTAGGCTATAACAAGCCTAAATCTTCAAATCAACCTAAGAAAACCGTATTTGTGAAAGGAAATGAACCAACTACTAAAGACAATGTTGGTACAAGTAGCAACAAGGAAAATAACAATAAAAATGATAAAGTACCTACAAATAATAAGCTTTCTGTGGAAAATAAAAAGTATGCTAGAATATATCCTAGAAAGAATTAGAAATGATATTATAGAGGAAATTACAAAGGAATTGTTAGAGGATATCCTAAAACATATCATTACCAACGAAAAATAGCAAGTCCATCAATATTAAAAAAGACTAGAAAGACCTAACCCATATGCATGCTTTTTTTACAATAGATATGGACATATTGAAAAATATTGCTATTATAAAGGTTTGATCACTTGTTTATGAATGCAAAAACACAAAGCAAAATTTAAAAGACTTTGGTACCTAGATAGTAAGTACTCAAAACACATGTCAGGAGATGCTTCGTTGTTTACAACAATAGAGTGTAAAGATGGAGGCTATGTAAATTTTGGTAATGATAGTAAAAGAAAGACAATTGCTATTGGTACAATAGGTTTCCCCCAACAATAATTGAAAATGTTTCTCTTAAACGGGTTTGAAATATAATCTTTTAAGCATAAGTCAATTATATGACAAATGATATAAAATCATTTTTGATGAGGATAATATTGAAGCTTATGATGAAAACGATGACAATTTGTTTGATGGTTTTCATAAGAGAAATATTTATATGGTTGAACCTATAAAATTTGATGTTGAAAGATGCTTTTTGTCTTTGCATTATAATTCTTTTGTATGACATAAGAGGCTTGATCATGTTAATGTTTCACAACTTGAAAAGCTATCTAAATTAATACTAGTTAATGGTATTAATCGGTATGAAACATTTTCTTTTTAAAGAAAACAGATGTTCGAATCCCCTCTTTTGAATGTCTCCACTAAATAAAAGTAAAATACCGTCTTAGTTACAAAAGAAGGAAATGATAAAGGAAAAGGAAAAAGAAAGCGACCCTTCCATATCAAATTCCATTTTCGATTTCCTTCCTTTTTCTCTCCTCCTTGTTTTGGTTTTTTCCCATTTGGCATTTGAGCTGGCAAACATGTTATAAGATTCCGAACCATTTTATATTGCAATATAATAGCAGTAGGTAAAAGGAGAAGTCCGCGTCTAAAGTCTCGTGGTTTTATTCTTATTCTAATATTGAGACTTGGTAGTTGGTAATGGTCGCTATAAGATGTGGGTCGGAAGGTTTTCCATTTTCCTCCTCATGAGAGAGAGAGAGAGAGCAATTTGTATTCGTTGATTTAGCTTCTTCCACTCTGTCTCATGTGCTACTAATTAAGTTTCTCCTTCCATCTTCTCGTTTCATCGAGTTGCCGACTACAAACTGGAAAACAAATAGGTGAGTATAAGAGCATTATATTTTTATGCTGATGGATTAGCCCCTTCTCTGTCTGTATTGCTATTGCGTTTGCGTTTGCGTTTGCGTTTGCGTTTCTGTTGTGTTTTTTTTTTTCCCCATAAACCATA
This sequence comes from Combretum micranthum, assembly GCA_024138025.1. Classification (NCBI taxonomy): domain Eukaryota; kingdom Viridiplantae; phylum Streptophyta; class Magnoliopsida; order Myrtales; family Combretaceae; genus Combretum; species Combretum micranthum. Next base: position 419,333 of record JAMXBD010000897.1, on the reverse strand, counting down.
GAATTTTCCTTAAGATAAATACCCTAATATTTAAAGTGAGATCGACTTCACTAAATTATCATAACTTTCAAAAATGTTGATGCTAAAATCCAACGGAATGAAAGATATATATATATATATATATATATGTGTGTGTGTGTGTGTGTATAAATAAGGAGGTAGAATCACACTTTAAGAGTTCAAATAATTTATTGTATCAAATAAAAAGGAGTTTACACAATTTACTTTTTTTTAATATTTATTTTTTAGCATTGTGTTCTTTTCCATATCCAATGTAGACGAGATCTGCACAACAGATTGATATGATATATCAACATTTTTGCGCAGTTCCATAAACTCTGATGAAAAATTTAATAACAAATACCAAGTCCTGCATACTTATGGAGATAATAATCGTAATACACACACAACTAAAAAGTAAGTTTTAAATGCGATCTTTTATATTTAAAACATATCATCATAATGACGAAGCGATTTGATAACAAGAAATCAGTGGTTATGTCATTCAGCATGTTTATTCTTACCAAAAAAAAAAAAAAATTGATTTTCTTTTGATAACAAGAAACACTAATCATCTGATTTGATTAAATAATTATACCATTGAGTACATGCACTCAATAGAATAGCGTATTCATAACAACAATGGTAGAACATAAAACTAATACACAATATATATAAATATATATTCCCATTAAAAGTACTATATGATTTAACTAAAAAATGAGATTATTTCTCAGTTTAATGTGTTTAGTTTGACCTATATATATAATTCTATAATATTTTGGACATTATTTCACATATCTCTGAAAATTTTCTCAGCTAGTTAATATCATCGTGTTGGATGTATTATTAGTGAGAGATAATAGGTTGAGAGTGAAATTAAGAGTGGGTAAATTATTTAGTATATTTGCTTTAAATTTAATTAAGCATTTATTTCCATTGTATGTTTAATAAATATACATTAATGGGGATTGACGCAGAAAAAACACCGATTTTGGAACGATTTTGTTTCAAATGGGTTGGTTGAGCAAAATATTCGAAGGATGCAAGCATAAAAGACAATCCCATAAATATAATGCTGATGATGAATCCTCAGATGATGAGTCTTCTCCAGAGGTATCCTTTATTTTATAGCTAATTTGCTTCAACGGACAATCTATGTATGGTGAAACACCGGTTTATATGGGGGTAAAAGAAGAGCAATAAAATAGCTATACCTGAAATTCACCTTTTTATCTTGCTTATCTCTAGAAACAGACTTAGGAGTATTATTTTCTAATAATATTTCTTTTCTGTAGAACAAATAATTAAAATCACTTTATAAACTTTTTTTTTTTATTAATATCTTGTAACACTCGTATTCCATTCCAAGTTTTATTAACGATAGGGAAAAGCTGGATACTATCTTCCACCTTCAAAATTATTATTTCACTCAATAATACACAAATTTATAAAATCATATTGACGACCAGTTCCAGTTAAATTTATATTTTATTTGTGCCAAAGGTTGAGGGGAAATTTTTATTTCACTCAATAAAATCTTTTACTTGCTCAATTATTTTCTCCTTGTACACGCTTTCTTGTGTATAATTCTACGTATACTGTCCATCTTTGACAGGACGGATCGGTTGATTATGTCGCGGGAGGAGTTGGTGATGCGACATGTCATTTTTCTCCCAATAATGGCTGTAGATGGAATGATGTTACAGGTAATATGCCCCTTATCTGCTTGTCATCCCATTATAAGAAAGTTGGGCTTTAGTCCAAAACATTTAGTCTCTAACTGTAAATTCATCTGGCAAAAATTATAGTTGCTAATTGTTTTTATAAAAATATGACTTCTTTATCAATTTTCTAATCCAAAAATTCTATCCATAAAGGTTAATTTTCTTATAGTATTCCGCATTTTCAATTATTATGCATATTCTCTTACTTTATTGGAATTTACTTCATTTGACTTTGAGAATGACTTGGCATTGAATGTCGGATGGCATATATAGTAGCATTAGAGCAGCAAATTTGTGTAAACAAATTGTGCTTGATATTAGGTTCAGACACTTCCCTGTATAATAATATGAATTCATAATACAATCCACTTAACTAAGACAAAAAGCAAAGATTTTTTATGAGGACTAAGGAATCTAAGGAATAAAAAGGAGGAGAGAGAATTTATTGTTCTAAACCAACTAAATAAAATTGCATCCTAAAAGAGTATGCCATTGTATTCAACTAGTTTAATGCTTATGATATATAATATTATATTAGACACCATAAAAATGTTTATGATATGACCTTCTATTTAGACTTAAATGTATGGACATTTTAAAGACATTGTACAACATAAACAAAAGGATTCTTGCTCAACCATAAAGAGGAGTTTTCTTTTGTGGGAGAGAAACCAATAAAAAACATTGCTTCATAATATAAAAGATCTCTTATAAGAAAAGAGAAATTATAGATACTTTATTGACAGTGATTTATTGACTATAATTAGATGTATGAAAGCAATTGACGGCAACACAGACAATAGTTTATTGACTATAATTAGCTATAACACTCCAAAGGAAATCAATCTCACCTCAAGTTACTATAATTAACCATAACTTTATGAAAATAAATGCTCTTACGTATGCTAGTTTAGGCTAATGTAATTATTCTTTTAGCTAGTTATGCACTTATGTACTTCAGAAAACTCTCTCTATAACATTCATTTTTTAGCTTCCTAGGATATCATATTCACTCCTATGCATGTTAAGGGACTCTTATGCACACAAAAAAGAATAGAGATCTACCGATTAAGTTATGAATAGAACTCTTGTACTCAAATTCAACCATTGGCAATTCCATAGCCCATTGGTTCGGCTTTTTTTATCAATGCTTCTAATCATATTGCCAATTATCTATTTCCAACAGCTTCCTGCCTATAAGCTCGACAATACTACTAACATTGATTGAAGAATGAAAGCTTTTCCATAAAAATCACCAAATGTGACTCATGAATTTGTCATTCCAATATGAAGTAATAGAGCTTGAGGAGCCACGTAACCACATAACCTCCTTATAATAAACACTAGAAACAAAAATCATGATTATAGTCATGCTATACGGAATAAACTAAATCATCTTTACAAACTGTGTGCTGCTACAACAACAAAAATCACTATATTGAATTTACATCAAAATGTATCAATATTTTAAGATAAGTTCATTTTAGATATTAAAGTTTCAAATGATTAAAAGAAAAAAATAAACGATTCGTAAAGTAAGTAAAATGATAAATCAATGTTTCACAAAATTTATTTATGGTATCAACATTTGGATATGTTTTTATTAATTTTCCTCAATGGTCCATTACAAATACATCTTTTTACTCCTTTTACAACTTATTGATTTACTTTTTTAACCACTTAAGATATTGATATCTTAAACAAACTTACTTGCAAATATTGCTACCTTTTGATATAATTTAGCCTGAGGCATTAGTCGTGGTATTTGTATAACCCTGTATATAGTAGTACTCTTTTCTTTATTTGGCAATTGTAGAATTGTTTGATGAAATTCTCCATATCATTTTACATATGTTGTGAGTGGTATCTTAGCTAAACAACTAAGTAAATCTTATCGCTCTCAAATGATCTCTTCATCTCCCACCATGTTACCCTTAGATTACTCCTTTTAATAGGCAACTGCAACTAGCTTTTATTATAAAGTATCATGTGTATGAATATCTCTAACTTGTTTGTGTTAAACTTATTTCTTCGTAGTAGCTCTAAAATTAAAATTAGTAGAGCTCATTCAACACCTAGAATCCGATAATTTCACAAGACAAAGTTAATATTAAATCAACAAGCCTACTTAAGAAATTTGCAACAAGATTTTGCATCCTTACCTTATGCCTCAACCTAAAAGGAAAATTTTACAAATATTGGGACCTTCTAGCTTTCAGCATCATTACTCAACCTCTTTTCAATTCATAGGTGTTTCATGGCCTCATGATTAAAATATGGTATAAATTCCTTTTCCACTAAATAATGCCCTATATCTTGAGCACCCTCTCCACTAAGAAAATCTTATAATAAGTGTACCACTTCTTGCATTACTAGCCTTCTCATTATAGAAGGCTTTTGACCTTCTCTCCTATGACAACATTGCACTACCCAATAGTATGAGCATCACACTCCACTTTAAGTAGCTCGTGAAAACATAGTATTGCTTGTCATAGTTACTCTAGTAATTAGCTCCTATTAGTTACTCCATTCACAATTACCCTTAAACATTCTAAAATTAATATGATAATGCTATCAAATTCCCAATAAATCTCATGTGAAATGTATCCAAACCTTAAAAGATTCTAACTTTAGTAACTATTAATGCAGTAAGTCATATTTTTATTCAATTGTGTTGATAACATTAATAACAATAAAACCCCATAACAACTAATATACATGGCTATACAAACACAGTTCTTCATGTTGTTATATAGCTTTTAGTTTATAATTACGAAATAAAAAAGAAAGAAATTTTCTTTACCTAATTTTTAATGAAATAATATATAAGAATAGTATTAAACAAACAATCACAAGCTTTTTAGGGAAGGGTTTTGTTACCCTATCAATTAATCTCACAATGGTATAACTGCATTTAACCTAAGTGGTAACATGAGCCATGTAGACAAACCCTTCTTAGGATTAGAAATTGGTTTGTTCTATAAAGATCACTGATCAAGTTTTGAAATTTGTATTTTCTTTTCTAAATCTTTATCTACTATGGTCTCAACAAGCTAAGCACACCTATTAGAGTAGCATACTTGAAGATCTAGATTGTATTCTAAGGGAAAGCTGGTGATTACTTCTACTCACTCTTTTCCTATCATCTAACCTAAACAAAATAGGGAGAAATTATAGACTAAGAACTAAACTAAGCCTAATCTAACAAGTATCAAACGGTTTCACAGCAAGCATGTAAGAGATAAGATATATCAATTCACAAGGTTGCTTAAGTCATGCTTTACCTTAAGTCTATTCATGTAACTCAAGAATTTCTCAGTAAAAGATTTGCTGATTTATTAAACTGTTGGATTTGCTAATGTAAGTTAATGTCTCTCTCAAGGTTAAAATCTCTAAATCTAGATTAGACCACATGAATCTCTTCTCAAGCTATCAACAACCTACATCCACATAAAGTTTGAGAATCTTTTATTTTAAAATCAATCTTATGAATCTTAAAACAAGCAACAAAAGATTTCACCATCCCTATTTTTAGGTGATTATGAGCAATCTCATAAATAGCCTTGATCTATTTATTAAAATGACCTTTCAGTCTATGTTAACGAAATCAAACATGAACCCATGTCATGCACTATATAGATTCAAGATCTATTGAGCTCAAGCTATTGAATTTAATAAATCAACACGTATTCAAAATAAGCATAGTAGAATTATATGAAATTAACCCAAGGATCCACAAACCCAAGAAAAATCAACTACTCTTCCATGAATATAACAATAAAAATCAATGAATTAGAGAAGTAATTAAAACCCATAATAAGATAAAGCAATAAAAAATGATATCCTTGATGAATTCAAGCAATGAAGCATAAAGCTATTGTGAAACCCTAAAAATCCATTAAACTCTCTCTCTACAAGGGAATATTTCTTTGTTCGTTTCTCTCTATTCTCTGTACGTATCATCTTATCTATTCAATCTGTACATGTCTAGCTGGATGCATAAAATGAAGGCAAGATAGGTATTTATAGCCTATGATTTCATCCCTCCTTGTTTTACCTTGGTTGTACTGAAGGGAGGGCTGAAATGTAGAGGCCTTATTTACTGCATAAACCAGCCTAAGCATGCATTATTGCATTCATTTCTCTTAAATTGTCATAAAATCATGCAAATGAGCTTTTTGAGACCTGATATGTCCAAATAAGCACAAAGAATATAATCTTTTGACACTTCTCATAAATTGAACTTTTACTTGTCTTCATTTTTCATATGAATCTAATGATAACTATTCTTAAGTTAAATTTCAAGAAGATAACTACCTTATTCAACCTCTCTAGAATGTCATATCATCTTCGAAGAGTATTTCTATAACTCAATGATTTTTGGGCTACTAAAGGACATTCTTTAATTTCCATTTTTCTTTTCGATGTCAATAAATGTGGTACTTTGTTGGCATTCATGCTCTCCAAGATGTGTTCCTTTGTTAACTCCCTTACCTACTTCCTTTCTTCAAACTCATGCAATTATGTAGGCAATTTGGTTAACTCACTCGTAGAACAAGGTCAATATAATGCTAGATGTCATGCATATATAGGAAACTCTCTAGTAATACATCTTATGCAAGTGGCCAAAAACTACCAATCACCTTGTGTTCCATCTTTAGATATGCCTACTCTTAACTCTCCTTTTTATCCTTGATAAATCTTTCACTTAAATAATTATGCCTATGTTCCCTAGCTTCTTCATGGTTTCCTCCATTACAATATGTGAAAGTGATCATGTTCTCCTTAATTTTTGTGATCCCTTAGCCTTCTTAGGATATAGCATATAATTTATTCCTCTTCAAACGACCACTATACATTGTCCTTGCATAAGTGTTCATCATCAATATTGTATTGCCATGGCTAATGAACTAATAAATTATGTGCTTGCATATGTACTATGGCACCATGTCTTTGTTCCTCTCTATATAGAAAGGTACCTTGCACCATTGACACTGTGAATATGCTTCTTTCTTTGATCCATTTTAAAACCCTAGGTTATAAATTATATTCTTGCCAATAATGCTACAGTAACTACTACTACCCATTAGTAGCTTAAAAATGGCTTTATTGATAGTGCAACATGTGGAGTCTGGTCCTCTCTATAAAGTTAAAACATTTTAGGTATCATAAATCATTTTCCTCACTATATCCACCTCTTTCACTACTACTAAGAATAAATTGCAATAAATTTTATCATCATCAACTTTGTAACTGTAAGTATTCCTTACCATCATATAGGGCACTCGTTGAAGAGATAATCCAATTACTTAATAGTGAAATCTTCTTAAATATTATATTATCTTTATACTTGATAGTTTTCTATTTATGTGCAACCTCTTTTTTCATCCGCCATTGCTTGGCGCATAGGTTAATTACTCTTTTACCATACACACCTAGATAACACATTACTCTACTAGCTTCGCTCATAAATCTACTTTTATTTTGTAATTGCTTATCTTAGCCTTGCATTCATCTTGATATTTGCAATCATGAAAACCACATCATTTTCTATAACACATACTCTGAACACATCCATGTCAACTAAAAGTACTAATACTTACATTAGTGAACATCCATCAATATCTAGTTAAAATTATAAGCAATTAATCTCTTAGTCTTAGGTGCATTGGCAACTCATGTTCAAAGAATAACTTCCTTAACTTCAAAATTATAACCTTAGTTACCTCCTCATAGTCCTCAATTCAATGTTGTGCTCCTCTAAATGAGTCATGCAATAAATCACTTACTTAAGTCATTAATCATCTCCCCTAAGAATTATAATATCATCCTTCTTATTAAGAGTATAGTCTCAATGACATGATAACCACACTTACACTATAATTTGACACAAATAAAAAAGTGTGAATAAAGTTTAAACCACATGATGCAACTGAAAAGTACTTCTTCCGAATTAAGAAGAAATTATTACAGATTGATTGATCTTTACTAACGTCACCTACAATGTATCTTAACTGCTCAGGGAAGAAATCGTAACAAAGGGATACTTTTTATAATTAGGAAAAAAATAAAAGCATAAAATAGTGAAAATCTAAACATCATAAAACAACCTCAATTGATTGTTTAATTCATCAGTCAAATGCATTGTTGATTATTTGATAAAAAGAATAGTCAAGCGCTTAAAGGTTATTTACTTCTAGTGTTCCTAATAAAATCTAAGTCCTTATCGATTGTAAACTGGACAATAGGTTTGTGCCATCATATCAAGATCATTTGCAACCATCTACATACTATAAGAATATTTGTAGATAGATTCTATTCCTAGCTCAAATGTATCAAGAAGTTTGGTGAAAATATAATAGCTTATAATCAACATCGGTTTATAATTGATTACTCTATGAGTAAACTTAAATCAATAACATAGTCATAGTTAACAAAAATCGTAAATAAGTGTACAATTCCATAGGTCTCCTTGGAGTTAAAACATACGAAATTGTTTTGATGTAAACTCTTGGAAGAATTATAGTTTAGTTGTAAAAACAATACTACAAATTTATGGTTCTACTCAACATATAATTTTGACAAGTTTATATGGTTTCATGATTCTATTTGATTAGGCCTAGTAAGTTTATAGAAATTAAAAAGAAACTATGCTTCCACAAATGAAAACAAGTTCATATCAAATTAATTAATTGATATGATTTTTTTGGATCATGTATATTTCAAAGGTTTTAGAATCAAAGGATCACGAACATTATTATAATAGTACCAACAGTGATGTTGATAAAGAGGATGATTATAATGAGAACCATTTTATTATTTGGAGAACTCGTGGTAGTTTTTAAATGACAAATTGTATAATTAACGTTTTTATTGTAATTTAATTTATATCAATGGTAATATTTATATTTCATTTTTTGCTAATGGTAATGGTTTATATTAATTATTTTATATTATAACTTATGTCGTGATTAAAAGTTATATTGTATTTTTTTTTTTTTTTTTTTTGCTTTAGTAATGTATTTGGAGTTTTTTTTTTTAATTAAAAATGTAGGGATTTACATAGTATTTGAACGCCAGTTTACTCAAATTATAGAAACACATGCTTTTATATTTTGATTCTATTGATGCTCTATTGATTATAGGTAAAATAGCGAGTTGTGGCCATAATTGCTTTACATAATCAATATCATCATAAGATAACTACAAAAGACAAAAACCAATTGATGTATTTTGTCATTGTAAACAATTCCAAATTATTTTGATGATAAGACTGAGACTTGAATAAAGCTTGTCCATGAAATAGATTTTTCACATGAAATTGAGACTTACAGTACTCCATTAATGTGAATCATTACATTTCCATTATTAAAAGTAAATAAATTTTTCTAAGAAAGCAATTTAGGTTCCGTTAATTTTAAAGGAATTTTTTTTGTTAATTGAAATGTTTTCCATTAAATATTTTCTCAAAATAATATGTTTGATTGTATAATGTAAAAATATAGTGGAAAGTGTACGATAGTGTGTAGATAAAGTTTCATTGTTGTGGATAGTTGTTTGGAAATGAATTTCCTTTTAAAAAGCATTAGACGTTTTCCTGAAAACCATTGCTATTTTTCATATAATAGGAAAACATTTCTACTTAAAAGGACATTTTCAGCCTAATAAATAAATGGAAATAGGAAAAAAAAACATGTGTCAAAAAATATTTTTCTCTAAATGAAAAAACAAGAGCCTTAAAAATTGCTTTTTGAAAAATCCGCTATACCACCAAAGGAATGAGGATACTGTTGCTAACGACTAAATTAGTGAGCAAGTGAAAAATGTGATTTTGATCTGGATTATATAATGAATTATGTTTTAGTTTACAAAAGTTTACTTGGAACAAAGAACAAGTATATATTGGAATTTTAAATACAATTATTTGAAATAGAAGAAAGTAAAGATATGCTAGATTGTTTTGCCTTATTTAATTGTCATGAGATTTTGTAATAGACAGCAGATATTTATGGTACGTTGTTAAATCTGTAACTAACAGAACAAGGATAGCTCATAGATCTAGACAAAAGCCCAAGTGGCTTAATGATTTTGCATGTACATCACAACAATAAGAGTTGTATACGGTTGTCATAACAGAAATTAGTTAAATCTCTTGTACATGTATAAAAATCAAACAGATGAATGGAATAGGGGCATTCCCCAAATCTTACAAAGAAATATTAGAGTAGGAGTTGGTGGCCTCCTCGAATAGCCACAATACATAATCCACCTGCTTAGCTAACAAAGATCAAGTGTTAGTATCCATTTTTATATTTTGTTCATTAGATCAGAAACAGAGAGATAAAAGAGAGTTAGGGTTTCTATTCTTATCCGTTTGGTAAAAAGCCGCGCGAGAGAGAGAGCAAAAGGACTAGGGCTTCTTTGAGAGGCTTTTATAGTGAGGCTTAGTAGACAGGTGGTAATATACGTACTGGACAATTTTGAAGAAGAGTAGTAAAAGTGAAGGATGAGAGAAATTCTTATATCACTGGATAGTATGATGCTTATCAAATGCAATACAAGTAAATTGTGTTGTTTAGTAAATCTGATACTGTGTTGTCCAATTTCTCTTATCTTGTCTAATTTTTGTAATCAAATGCTACCTATTGAACATATGATATTGAAGGATAGTAGACCATAACCTAGTAAATTTAATAATGAATATCAACTTTATGAAATGCAAATAATTAAGACTTTCCTATAAACATAATATTGCATGATGCTTAAAACAATACTAAGGAAAAAATTGCTTGTCTTTTAGATCTTTCCCCTTTCTTGACTGCCTATTAACTTTAATAAATGGAATAAGGGTGTAATATAGCTGCTATTACTGCATAATAGATTAGAGCTATGTTGAATTTTTATTTGTTTGTATTGCAATGAGGATATTATTGAAATTAATATCAAATTCTATATTGAATTACTGTTCATATATTTAAATCATTTTAATATATATTTTTTACAATAGAGATTCTTTATAAAATTATTATTATAAAAAATTAATTGCATAATAGTTTATCCTTGAGAAATAAGGGTGTAGTAAAATTACTATTACAGCTAAGTGGATGTGCAATCAATGTTTGTGATATCACTTAGACTGTCCAATGATGATAAGTTAAGGTGTTAGACACATATGGAAAAATAAAAATTTCGAAGTGGGGCTTATAAATACACAAGTCTTCTAATCAGTTATATTCTAATTGTCCCTCCCTGCATTTAAACTAGCACCATATTGGCCTCGATATGGTATGTATGCCAACATATATCTAGCTATTACATATAGATTCGGCTATAAACAACTCTGAGCTCCATTACCTTTTCTAACTTAACCGAAGAAAAAGCGTTATGAAATGGATTTTCTGACCATGACTATGGTTTTGTTGGAATATTTTTTTCTCTAGATCACCGTAATCATCACAATTATGGATATGATAGCTACACTGAAGCGCATTGCTGGGGGTATGATTATGAAGAACAATGTAAAACACCTCCTTATTCCATGGAAGAAGAGCCTCTGTCATTAACTTTTCAGCAGCATTATCATATTGACTATCCTGATGATGGTGGAAATACATTTCAACTTGATCCATTGTTCTTTCCTAGTTACGGGTACGTCTACCATTCATATATTTCTCACATTCCTTTGACTAGGTACGTTTGATAGAAACTAGATCATACCTATGAAGATATTCTTCATTAGTACAGCAGCCCGGAATAATACTAATCCCCTTTGCATGGTTTTTCAAATGTTAGTTTCTGCACGTAATTCTCGCCAAACATAAGTCATCCTGAACAACCCATTAAAATGATTCTAGGGCTGCATGGTTCTCTCTAGGGCTACAATCAAACTTAGTCGAGATGATATAATATCAAGCTTGAGCTCAATCTCAACTTGAAATTTCAAAACTTGAGTTCAACCAAGCTTATGATTTTAAGCTTGAGTTTGACTCAAACAAACATTACATAAGCTTAAACTTAACATGGTTAAACTCATTTAGATTCGATTTATTAAAAAATATTTTTAATTCTAATTTAAATAATATTAATACTCATACTCGATTTGAATTCTATTAATATTTATACTCAACTTGAGCTCGATAAAACTCGATTAGGCTCATGACCTAATCAAGCTAAACATATAAAGTTCGAACTCAACTCGACTATTCTCGAATTGAACTCGAGTAAAAATCAAGCCGAGTTTGAGCATTTTTTTCAATTAGCTTAATTCATTCGCACCCTCTACTTTTAGGTTTTCTCTTTTTGTTCTATTGTACTTTTATTTTTGCTTTTTTTTTTTTAAATATCATCTTTATATGAATTAATTCATGGGTTTTTTTTATTTATTTAATGAACATTTCAATGAAATTAAAATATTACATCATTACATGATTCACAACAAATATAAAAATTGCTAAATTGGTAATTTATATGTTAAGAGTTTAATATAATTAAGAATTATTAGGTAGAAGATGCGAAAGGCATGTTGCTCTAGCTATATGTTACCTTAATATATTGATCCTATCATGACCTACAACACTAGGCTCCACCATAGCGAAGGGGGGCACCCCTAGGCCCTCAGGCCATCCTGAGTAGGGATCGTAATGCCAAGTATATTGGCTCTCCTAGTATACCCTCAGGCACAACCAGGGCATCAAACGTACTGTGTAATGACTTGGAACTCTACCCACCGAGGTATTATCCGTTTTAGCCACACGCTGTACGGTTTTGTCCCTTTGGTGCCACTTTCCCAGGGGTTACCTATCCTGAGGTTGCTTTAACTAGAGCATGCTTAACTTTATAGTTCTGACAAACTCTAAACTATTACACCGAAAAGACACCTTGATGATTAGAGTTCTACCATCTATATTTGAGGGGTATTACATACTCCCTCACTTATAGAACTGACGTCATCGTCAGTTTCATTATACAGGTCTAGAACTACTGCTCTGATACCATTTGTCACGACCTATCACCCCAGGCTCCACCGTAGCGGAGGAGACACTCCTAGGCTCTCGGGCCACCCTGGGCAGGGATCGTAATGCTAGGTACATTGGCCCTCCCAGCACACCCTTAGGCACAACCAGGACACCAGAGGTACTGTGTGATGACTTGGAACTCTACTCACTGAGGTATTGTTCGCTTTGACCACACGCCATACAGTTTTGTCCTTTTAGTGCTAGCGCTTCCCAAGAGTTTACCCATCCTAGGATTGCTCTACCCAGAACACGTTTAACTTTGGAGTTTTGACAAACTCCAAGCCATTACACTGAAAAGGCACCTCTGTGATTAGAGTTTCACCATCCATATTTGAGGGTTATTACAGATCCTATAATATTACGATTGAAAAACCAAAGGATTGATCATACTTAGGGTTTGTTTGCTTCTTCGATGTGCAAAAGGCACATAAATGTTTTCAAATAGATTGTTTATCAATAAATCAAATGAAAAAAGATATCTTTATTCATAAATAGATTAAACAAACTAAATACAAATCAAATACAAATACAAATGAAATGCAAACACATAGGGTTGAGCAAATTCTAAGTGGATAGGGTATGAGTACTGCTTGTACCCTACCTTATAAGCCATAAGATATTAAATTTGGTACTCAAATCCTATATTGTGGTACTTTTTACCCACCATGAATCTTGTACACTATCCTATAAAATTTATGTGATATAAGATATAAGGTATAAGGTATAGGATACCTATGAAACTCGTTGGTTTACTTACGAAATCTTTTTTTTTTCTTGTTTTCTTAATTTTCAAGTTTATAGTATTTAATATGGTTTCGTGTAATATATATAACTACCTTAATTTCATACATTCACTGTAAACAGCAAGTAGGAAAAGAATTTTAAATGTAATTTGTTAATAACCCAAGTTCTGCAATATGTAGAATTTGTTTACATGAGAAAGCTAAAACTTATAACAAATATCTATAGAACTTATTTATATGATATTAAATAAAATTGTAGAAATTACAGTAAATTCTAAAATTAAAAACTTTAAAGCTATTTCCATATTAATTAGCTTATAAAATAAATAGCAAATATATATGATTTAGGAGTTCAAGTATGTATATATATATATATATATATATAACTATAGACTTTCTAAAATAAAAATAACTAGTGTTTCAAAAATAAAATAGTACAAATTCTTCTATAGTAAAAATTTTTGAAAGATAATTTACAAAATAATAATCTCGAATACAAAGTGATTATCAAATAAAAAATGGAGTATTTTTTTATTATTTATATATATTAAAATTATTTTATAATATTTAATATGATAGATATAAGATACCTTAAAACATGTATTTTCAATATATTAGAGTACAGATTCCAAGATTGATACAAGGTATAAAAACCCCATACTCATACCTTTACTTTACCTTGTGAGAATAGGTTTCATAAAATCTGTACCTGAATCCTACCTAGCCAAGCAGAGTTTGGATGGATATCCTACATGATATAGCTGCCCACTCATCCCAATGAATACAGATGTAAATGAAAAATAAATAAGCTGAACAAACTCTTAAGTCAGGAAGTTTAAGGATTAATATGAAGACTTAAGTCAGATGGCACAAAATGGGAAAAGTAATAACAACTTTTATGTGGTTATGATGGTACTAGATCCATTATGAATAAAAAGAACAAATTTTAAAAATTAATTAAATTATTGATTTTCAAAAATTTTATTGGGTATTTTGCTAATAATTGAGAGGGAGTTATGACATTTGAGTGTAATTGCAATTTCAGAGAGCTATCCTATCATGAAATATATGAAATAATGAAAAACAAGGACATTAATTAATTCTAAATAGAATTATAAATTTGGAGAACCAGTTTTCGCTTGTGCTTTTTTTTTTAATTATGGATATTCGTATTTATAAGCAAATTATTAATAAAAAGAAACAATAATTAAAAACAAGGATAATTTTGAATGAGTTATTGTAAATATGTGTGCAGACCTGCAAAAAATGAAAGGAGTCTTAGAAAAGGGCCAATGTAAATGTAAAAGACACCAATAAGAAAACAAACAAGGTTGAGATAGACAATAGAGTTAAATGGCAATTCAAATAAGTGATAACTGATTCGCGCTTACATTGAATGGTATATGAAAATAATAATCATTCAGGAACTCGGTGAAATGATATAAATTATAAATGGATATTCTCAAACTTAACCAAAGATTATGACATGATCGATTGTTACGATTATTTAGAAAAGTTACAAAATAAGGCATATGCCTTTTTAACATCACACCAATAATATTATGATAGCCTAGTGGACTATTATCCTCCTTATGCTACCGTTAGACCATTCTAGATTGGTCTTAATGTGAAACTAATCTCTTTTTCTATGGCAAAACTAATATTCTTGAATTTCTTTTTTTTTTTTATTTCTCCCATCTCGTTGGAATCATACAACCATATAGAGAAAATTTACATCATAATAAAAGAAATACTACATCATAAGGAATGAAGAGAAGTGGTTGGATCCCTACAAATGACCTAGGAAAATTGAAGTGCCTATAACAAATAATGGCGAAGATAAAAGAAAATATTGAAAAATAACAATGAAAACGAAAGTAAATAGCAATGTAAAGAAAAAGAGCAAAATCTCACGAAAAAAGTAATAAGTAATTTACAAAAGAGAAATCACTCAGACCCTAACCCCAATTATACCCAAACTCTCACTCTTAAAACACTAACACTGGAATTGATATTTTGTTATTGAGTATATTTTCTAATAACTCGCACGGACAAAAATGCACATAAGAGGATCTACTTATAGGATATTTCTAACACGTTTTGGTAGTGGTAGTTAGTAACAACTTCACAAACTATTTTTCCTACTACATAACCTAGAAAAATCTCAACTAATACTTCTCAAAACCTCAACTAATATTTCTAGATAAGTGTTACCTAAAAATTCTAGAAAAAACCTACCTACAATACTAGAAAACTCTATAGCAAGTATAAATAAGTTACTCAACTTTAGGCCACATTACAAATCTCCACCTTGGCTTTCCTAAACCTTGTATTGTCCTTTATGACCAATTGCTTAAGTAATATTGAGATTTTTCTTCTCAAGATTATTCTTTGTTGTTTCGTTTAATTGTGCATAATATTCATTGATTGGAACAACTAGTTCAATTGATTTTTTGGTGCATTATATCTAATGATTGATTGTTCATGTCTGTTAATTTTCAATTTTTCCATAAATCTTAAAACCCTAAATTACACTGTAAGTCCTTAGATTATAATATAACGGTAGAATTATAAAATACACGGATTCTCCAATCCAAAACACCTTGCTTGATGCAATAAAACCTTATAGTTCCTGTATATGAATTCATTCCTCTTAATCGCGATACAGAAAAATAGTTTTGATATCCAACTACTCTAATTCTAATACATAAATGACTACCAATCCAAGAAATACTCGAATAGAATTGTGTTTTACTACAGGTGAAAAAATATTGTTAAAATCTACTCACGGCACTTGAATATATCCCTTTCCAACTAGTTTAGCCTTATACCTAACTCCTTCATCTGTTGGAGAGGACTCTTTCCTTTTGAAGACCCTTTTGCAACCACTAGTCATTTTCCTTTATGGCAGTTTGACTAGTTCCTAAGTGTTATTGTTGTGTAAAGACTCTATTTCTTCTTGCATAGCCATCATCCATTTTTTTGAATCAGCAAAGAGATAGCCCCTGTAAATTTGGATGGTTTACAATATATATTAATCTCATTTGCTACTAATAAAGCATAAGAGATCAATTCTACATAATCAACATACCATGGTAATGGTCTAATTTCTCTTTGTCCCTTTCCTTTAGCTATATTGTAAGGGAATTGTTTCTTAACTCCACCTAAATTAGATGATCCATATGATTAGGATGTCTCTGGAGCAATATCTTATTTGGTTACTTCCAATTCCATCTTCTCTTCACTATTCTCTACCGGTTCTCCTTGTAAAGACATTGATTCTAGCTTAAGTATTGATTTTTCATCAAACGTTACATCTCTACTTATTACAACCTTAGGTGGCTTGGAGTATGGGTACCACAATATATATCCCTTCATACCAGAAGATATACAACAAACTTGCATTTATTAGCACGTGGCTCTAATTTTCCATCATTAACATGCATGTAAGGTGGATAGTAAAAAATCTTCTAATAATAGTAATCTACAAGATTGCCAAGACCATACTTCCTCTAGAGTCTTGGAACTAATTGGAATCATTGGAGATTGATTTACTAGCTAGGTAGCAAACCATAGATGCAACTTCAGCCCAAAACTCCTTCAGTAAACTGGCATTTGAGAGAAAGCATCATGCTTTCTCAATGAGAGTCCTATTCATGTATTCTATAACTCCATTCTGTTGAGGTGTGTGTCAAATGATTCCCTTATCTTTGCAAAACTTGTTAAATTTTTTCGTTATAGAATTCCAAACCATTGTTTGTTCTGAGTTGCTTAATCTGCTTCCCCCTTTGTTTCTCAATCAAAGTTTTCCATTGCATGAAAATGGTGAAAACTTGATTCTTATGCATCAAGAAGTAGATCCAAAATTTTCTTGTAAAATCATCGATATTAGTATCAAAGAGTGACGAAGATACAATGTACTAGTCTCATATGCCACAATTTTGTAATTTCATTATCAAAGAGTGATGAAGAACTTAGTAGGAGCATCAGTAAATGTATGCCTATCCAACACATATAGCTTATGGACCTTGAGGCTTTCATCACAACCAGAGCACCTTTTGTGATCTTCATAATTCTACTTTAGCTAAATACCTGCACCTATTGACATGAAGGGTGCCTAAAGAAATGAGATTCTTCTTCAAGTTTAGAACGTGACAAACACTGGTTAGTGTTCTCATGATGCCATCATGTTCATATTGGTTATTCTTTAACTTAAAGCAATTTGCCTTAATGTGCCCCTTCTTATGACAAAAATTACAAGTCAAATTATTGTACTTGGACTTTGACTTAAACCTTGACCTTACTTTACTATTATTTGAGCCCTTCCTCTAATAATTAATCATTCCGCTGGATTATCACCTTTGTTGCTACCAATGGCTCATTGTCAATAACATGTTTAGATAAGAGAGCGGATTTAACATCTTCTACAATTACATTTGTTCTTGCTGTAAAGTAAGGTACTCAAAAGTAAGAGTACGAAAGTGGCAAGGAACACAACAACTTAAGGGATTGATCTTCTTCACTAATCTCAACACTTACATCTTCCAAATTGAACATAATGGACGTAAAAGTGTCAATGCGAGATTTAACGAGTTTGTAGCCTTTAGAACTAAAGCTTCTTATGAAGCTTATTGGTGAGAGATTTCTCCTTAATGACCTCCTTTTAGACTTAATTGAAGAAACATAGTCAGATTGTAGACACATCCTTCTCATTCAAATCATTCATTTGCTTTTCTATTAGAGACTTTGGAATGTTTTCCTTTCCTAATAAAGCATATGATATCTATACTAAACTAAGGTATCATACATCTTGATTTGCCATAAGGCAACGCCAAAATCATGATCAAATTTTGCAATTTCAAACTTTGTTGCCATTATAAAAAAACAACACATTCTCCTAGTTTTTATACTAGTTTGTTATGATCCAAGAAGATTGAAGTGCTTATGATAAACAATGGCAAATAAAAGAGAAGATGATAAATAATAAGGCAAGAGAAAGAAAATTATAATGTAAAGAAGAACAATAAAATCTCAATAAGAAAGAAGACAAATAATTTACAAAAGAGAAATTACTCAAACCTAAATCTCAATTACACCTAAAATGTCACTCTTAAGACACTTACACCGGAATTGATTTTGTTATTGTGTATATTTTCTCACTACTCACATTGGCAAAACTATATATGAGAGGATCTATTTATAAGATGCTTCTAACATGGTTTGGTAGTGATAGTTAGTAATAACCTTACCAACTACCCTTCTTACCACATACCTTAGAAAAATCTCAACAATATTTTTAGAAATCTCAACTAATATTTCTAGATAAATCTTATTTAAAAATTATAGAAAAAGAAATTGCCTACAACGACTAGAAAATCATACAACAAGTATAAATATATGGCAAAAGTTTAAGCCACATTAAACTTGCCTTCAAATTGTTCCTCTTCCACAAGACTGTGATCATGATTTTCCAGTCATCCTCCACTATTGTACCTAAGGAGAGTCATGTAGGGATTGATGAACTGGAAGTATGCTTGATGTAGTTTAGCAAGAGTAAAATTGAGTGGAAAAGTAAAGGCATAAAGGGTAAATTGGATGCAACTTTAATCATTAATTTTAGACTTGATTTCTTAGTTTTTTTTTTTTTATCTTTTATTTATTTTTGTCATTATAATGGGAGAAGGGAGATTTAAACCTAATACTTCTCACTTGAGAGCTAATGTCATGTTTAGTATGTGGAAATCGTCTTAGAATGGAATGGATTGGAATCGAAGGAATGGAATCAATATGGGAATGACAAATCCATTCCTTTGTTTGGATACAGACATGGAATGGAATGGATATGAATTAGTTTATATTGAAATTTATCAAAAATACCCTTTGAAAAAATAAGATAATAAATTTATACAGGATAAAAAAGATAATTTAAGTAAAAAATCTTAATGGAATATGGAATGGAATTGCGATTCTACCTTCTCAAAGGTGGAATCGAATTTCACCTAAAAGCCGAAATCATCAATTCTAAGAAATCACAATTCCGCCTTCTTATGATGCTTCTAAACGCAGGAAAAGGAATGGAAGTCGGAATCGCGATTCCATTTTGGTCAATTCTTCCATACCAAACAAGCCATAAGGGTGATGCCACTAGGTTATAAGGCCATTAATAACTTGATTTCTTAGGTTAGGTTATACATTATAGAAAGTCTAATCCACATCATTACACAATTTAAAGAGATTTGGTTTTGTAGGGTCTATAAAAGGATCACTAAATATATCCATCAATTATTATTTCTCAAATAGGTTACTTAATTAATAAAAGAAGTTACTAGTTATATGTCCATAACAAATTATTGGGTTATAGATCCAACTTATATGGGTTGGAGATCCTAAATATTTATTGTATATATTTATAAAACATTGAAATCAATGATATCCTAAGTACATAGCATATATTTGGAAGAGGACTCATAAGGAGATTTGTGTGACAAAGGAAGATGAATTTTGTTGTATGCTGGCATTGAGGAAAGATACACAGTCGGGCTAAAATGAATATTTGCCAACATTGAAATTGAAGAATTTTGCCAGGAGCATAGGATTGCTAAGGCTAGCTGCAAAGCTGCTAACCTTAGAGGGCTACATAACCAATGTAAGGCGGGTAGGCCGCCAGCATAGGAACGCCAATTTTAGCACCTATTTCCTATGTCGCCTCCTATATTTTATCTGTACTAACTTATGTTTTTCTATAAATTTCCCTTTGTTTTCACATATATACTTCTTATTTGTCCTAAGGTTTATATGAGATGAGGAGTGGAGGCTATCCTAAAACCTAAAGAGAGATTTTAGAGAAAGAGAGGTCTATTCTTGTTATAATCCACCGAATTGTGGTGATGATTGAGTGATCCACTAGCATTATCTAGTGAGGAAAGTCTATATAATCCCCTTATTTAATAGTGGAAGATTTGTGCATTGCTGGTCTAATGGTTTTTCCCTAAATTGGGGTTTTCCACGTTAAATCCTGGTGTTATTTATTTTATTCTACAATTATTTGTTATTGTTTTTATCGCTTTAGGCAAGGGGAGAATTAACTTGTTATTTCAAATTGATAATTTGATTTAACTAAAATTGGATTAAGGTTATTTTCTCCTGAAAAGTGGTATCGGAGTGCCAAGTTTTAAAAAGAAAATTAGGATTTTATCGTACCACAAACATGGTAGAATCATTAGGTACGATGATTGAATTGAATTCATCGAATTACTCCATCTAAAAATTCATGATGAAAGATTTATTGAATTGTAAAGATCTATACTTGCCTTTAGGCGATGATAATATGAAGCCAACAGATCAAACTAATGCAGATTGGATAATCATGCATGGGAAAACTGTCCGATATCTCCAATAATGAGTTGATCACAGTGTGTATCACCATGTTGCCTAGGTAACCAGGGCTGATGTCTTATGGAAGAAGTTGGAATCCATGTGTGAGAGGCATGCTACCTTAAATAAAACCTCTTTGATTAGGAGAGTAGTCAATTTAAAATACAAGGATGGATCCAACATAGCAGAGCACTTGAATGATTTTCAAGGACTTGTGAATCAGTTGTCTACCATGAAACTGGTGCTTGATGATGAGATCCAAGCACTGTTATTGCTGAGTTCTTTGCCTAAAAGTTAGGAGACACTTGTTGTGTTTGCCAATAACTCTGCCCTAGAGGGAAAGCTCACCATAGCAATGGTGAATGATAGCCTAATGAATGAAGAGTCTAAAAGGAAGGATCTTAACACAGTTTATGAGTCTAGAGCAGTTGTTAATAATAAGAAAGGAAGATATGGTAGAAGCAAGAATAGAGACTCATTTGAAAAGGATGGAAGATTGGACATATCTAGGGGAAGATCTAAATGTATAGGAAAGAAGAACGTTAAATGTTTTTATTGTGACAAGCCATGGCACTTTAAGAGAGAATTTAGACTCTGGAAGAGAGAGCAGGGTAAGGATAAAGGTGATGAAAAGGATGAAGACACATCTACTATAGCAACAGATAAAGAGATTATTGTTGCCCGAGAGGAGGACTTTGTTAGCCTTGCATGCCATGACAATGATTGGGTCATAGATTACGGTGCCTCCTTTCATGTGATTTCACATGATGAATTCTTGTCCTTGATAATATTATTTTAAAGACTAACACTGGTTGCAGGCTCATTTTTAGAGATGTCAAACATGTTCTAGATATCCGCCTGAACCTTATCTCTAAATAACAACTTGATGATGAAAGCTATAAAAGCCACTTTGGTGAAGGAAAATGGAAGCACACCTATGCCTCTCTCATTGTGGCAAAAGGGAAGAAAAGTAATACCCTTTACTTACTGTTAGCAAAGCTAAGTAAAGGAGATGTGAATCCGATTGATGACAATTCTATGGAATTGTGGCATAAGTGACTTAGTCACATAAGTGAGAAAGGGCTTTAGGTGCTTGTCAAGAAGAACTTCTCCCTGACGCAAAAGGTACTACTCTAAAAACTTATATTGACTATCTAGCTAGAAAACAGCATCGGTTGCATTTCATACAAATACACCTGCTAGGAAATCTTATGTGTTGGATTTGGTTTACACAGATGTATGTTACATGAAAGATAGAATAGCAGGTGGTGCTCTCATTTTGTTACCTTTATTGATGATCTCTTTAGGAAGCTATGGACCTTTGCTTTAATGTCCAAGGATCATGTGTTGGATGTGTTTAAGCAAATTCACACTAGAGTAGAAAGAGAAACTAGAAGACAGTTGAAATCTGTCAGAGCTAACAATGGTGGTGAGTACAAAGGATCTTTTGAGGAATACTACAAGGAACATGGGATTAATCTATCCCCCACTTATGTTCTAGATGAAGATATACAAGAGAGAGTCTGGAAAGGTGAAGGTATTTCCTATGAACACTTACGTGTGTTTGATTGTAGAATTATTGTGCATATTCCCAAGGATGATAGAAGGAAACTTGATGCGAAATCAAAGGAATGTATTTTTCTAGGTTATGCATATAATCGGTATGGCTACAAGTTGTGGGATCCATTGACAAGAAGGTTGTTAGGAGCAAGGATGTGGTATTTATTGAAGACCAAACCATTGAAGATATAGAAAAGCCTAAGAAGTCAAAATCCTCAGATGAGATCCCGATTAATGTAGACGTAGTACCCTTACTTGAAGATTCTAATAATGATTGGGGTGATGTAAAAGATTCAGTTGAAGAGCCTCATGAGCTTCATCAGTAAATTGAGTTAAGGAAATCTTCAAGAGATAGAAGACCATTAGTGAGGTACAGTCCATATGAGTATGTGATGCTGAATGACGAGAGAGAATCAGAGTGTTATCAAGAAGCCATGCAAGACGGGATAAAATCCTTGCATGAGAATCACATACATGACTTAGTGAAAATGCCTAAGGGCAAGAGACCACCGAAGCACAAAAGGGTATACAGACTGAAGATTGATAGAAAGAGCTCACAATCAAGGTACAAGGCAAAAACTTGTTATGAAATGTTTCAATCAAATAAAATATATATTGTATGAAGACAACAGGTGTGATAGAAAACACCATATAAGTTAAAGGAGGAGTTTGTTAGGTTATAGATCCAAATCATATGGGTCTATAACCAAGGAGACCCTAAATATATATCATATGTATTTAAAAGATATTGAAATCAAGGATATCCTAAGTATATGGCATATACTTGGAAGATGACTTAAAATAAGGAGATTTGTGCAACAAAGGAAGATGATTTTTGTTGTACACTGGCACTAGGATAGATACAGCATTGGCCAAAAATGAATATTTGCGAGCATTGAAATTGAAGAATTTTGCCGAGAGCACAAGATTACCAAGGCTGGCTTTAACACTACTAGCTTTGGGGGCCTACACCACCAGCGTACGGCGAATAGGCCACCGGCGTAGGAATGCTAGTTTCAACACTTATTTCCTATGCCGATAGCCTATATTTTATCTGCACCAGCTTATGTTGTCCTACGAATTTCCCTTTGTTTTCACATATATACTTCTTATTTGTCCTAGGGTTTATATGAGATAAGGAGTGGAGGCTATCTTAAAACCTAGAGAGAGATTCTAGAGCCAGAGAAGCCTGTTCCTATTGTAATCCATTGGTTTGTGGTGATGATTAAGTGATCCACTAGTGTTATCTAGTGAGGAAAGTCCATATAATCTCATTACTAGTGGAAAATTATGTGCTGCTGGCCCCATGGATTTTCTCAAATTAGAGATTTCTATGTTAAATCCTAGTGTTATTTATTTTATTCTGCAATTATTTGTTATTGTGTTTATCGCTTTAGGCAAGAGGAGAATTAACTTGTTAGTTCAGGTTGATCATTTGATTTGATTGAAATTAAATTAGGGTTATTTTCTCCTGACACAGACTCATTAAGATTAGGCATAAAATAAGTAAGACCAAGTTTATCTTTTGGTGTTCAAAATAATCTAATGATTACCATTAATCTAAAAATACTCAACTATAGCTTCACATTTGATGCTCATTTGAAGCTCCAAAGGTTAGATAAAGTGCAAGGTTAGATAATTTATATTCTCAAAGGTCAAATACGATTTACGTGAAAAAGTGTCATCTCTAAATCGTTGCCTCATGTGCTATCTATAAATCATTGCTTTAAGGCTACATATAGTGTTAAATTCACATGACATGTAGTAGTTAGCACACATGTGACAACATCAAGTAGAATATGACCTTTATATAAACTAAATATAAAGGACAAAAGCTAGATTATTGTTTGTATTAATAAGTTTTTTCAACTAGGTTTTCTATCTTATAATGGGAATTGCAACTACTTTAGTTTATTATGGCTCTCTCTCCATGTATATATGTGTGGGTCTATGTGCGCGAGCATGTTTTCTAATAACTAAAAAGAGTAAATGTCAAATTTGGTATCTAAATTTTACATGAGAACTCAATTTAGTAACTAAACTTTTAAGTTACCAATTTAATAACTAATCAAATTTTTTTATGGCTATTTTACTACCTCTTTAACAAAGTTTGCTCTATTTGTTAACGTAGAATAGACAACATATCTTTGGTGTTTTACGAATACTCCTAACATTGTTTATCTTTGATAGACTGCTTCTTACATATCTAGAAACATAACAAGTGATGTTAATGGGATAATAAAAATAGCTACGAAAACTTTAATTAGGTATTCAAAAGTCATGTACCAAATTTAATTTTTATGCAAAGTTTAGGTACCAACTTTGACATTTTCTCAATTAAAATGTAATTGGAGCACAAACTCAAATTATAATTTATAGTATTACGGAAACTAATTGACAATTATTTAATAAATTATAATGATGATGCATAACATTGGAAAAGCCAATATGCATTGTGGATATTTACTCATAACACTAGTATATTATGGCAATACTAAGTTTTATTTTTCATTCTACAAACCTAAGAAGGGCTTAAAATCAACTTAGTAGACCAAAACAGGCAAGTCCACCTTCCTTTTATGTTTTGAAGACATTACGGTCATATGAGACATGACTTGCAGTTGCAAGTTTTGCCTTATATGAACCTATTTTAATTTAAATTTAAGCATTTCAGTTAATATATATAATGTATTAATTGATATGGATAAAATTTGTATCTGAGCTACATGATGGAGCTCTAATATCAAGATGATATAGATAAATTGCTGTGATACAAAGATGATATGGGTTGGATTTCGTATAATAATCGATCACAATGGTTCTCTCAATTAGCCTCTTGCAACAATGTATATTTTTTTCTTATGACTTTTAGAGTCTTAATACAAACCAAAAATGAAGGATACAAATGATCCGTTTTTTGGATATAACGTACCAAGAAAGGATTATACTAGTTGTTTTGACCAATTGATATAACCTATGGTTGAAAAAACAACAAAGGTTTTTCAATTAACTTTTTTCTTTTTGTCATTACAGTGAGGGAGGGGGGATTCGAATATGGAACCTCTCAATTGAGAGATCAGGGTGATGTCATTAAGCTACAATGCCATTGATAGGTTTTTCAATTAATCACAAAGACTAAAAGAAAAAGGAACTAAAGAAAACTCTCAATTATATTATATGATTCAAAGTTGATAAAAATTATTCAAACAGTGCACAATAAATCCCTTAATGTCCCATAACTAAAGCAGGGGTAAGATAGTCAATCATTAAAATAAATTAATGAAATAAAAGTTGATAAAAAATTATTCAAACATTACACAAAAAATCTCTTTTATATCTCATAATTAACTCAAGGGTAAAATAGTCAGTCAATAAACTAAACTAATGAACTAAAAATAAGAAAATAGCATAAATTCATGGAACTAGTGAATAAGGTCCTAGCCATGGGCATAAGCAAAGCTAAGGCCTTGGCCATAAGGCATAGGAAAGGGCATAACTTTCTATGAGCTCTACCTATGTGCAACTTAAGCAAATGCAGCCTCACACACAACTATGTGAAATGGCATGATTGTAGCTATCAATGTGGTCGTTAGAACCTTCTACTCGTCTTTCCTTAAATTTCACCTTGGTCTTAGATATTGACATACTAAATGATGTATCCTTCAAGATACTAAGCTCTTCCTCCTCTCTGCCACTAGATTGTAAAGTGAACTATATTATCCTATAAAATAGATTAAATAACTACAAAAGAAATTAAGTTGATCTTTGTATGGATCTGCAAATAATATCATTCAAAGATGTTCTGAAAACCTTAACTTTAGTTCAAGTAATAGGACCAATTGACATGTGATTCTTATCGTCTTCTTAGGGTTCTTGGAGGTTCACCTTCAAACCTGAACCAAATCCATCAAGCATAAAAGGAGACAAATCAGCAATGATAAAAGTAACTAAACCCAACCATATCTCCACTATTATAAATGGACCATCAATGTAAGGAGCTAACTTATGCCCTTTTTTCTATCTTTCTTGAGATGAATCCACACAAAATCTCTAAGTTGATACAAAACCCACCACCTTCCCCTATCTTTTCTATGTTTAGTCTTGTCACCCCAACCTCATAGATGATCATAAATCCTTTCCTATAACTTATGTATCTACATGGCTTTCTCTATCATGCTATAGCTATCTTCATTTATAGGAGGTTTATGTAACAAGTCTAATGGTGTATTTGGGTTGAAACCATATATACTACTTCAAAAGGCATCTTCCTCGTAGAACTATGAATTGAACAATTGTAAGCAAACTCCATAATACATAAATAATGATCCCAATCCTTCAAATTCTTTCACATAGTCACTTGCAAAAATGCACTAAATGTTTTATTGACTACTTTAGTCTATCCATCACTATGTGGATGACAACTAGTATGAAACAATAGTTTGGTACCCACAAACCTCCACAAAGTCTTGTAGAAATAACTTAAGAACTCAACATCACGATTCGAAATGGTGGATTGTAGAATACCATGAAGTTTAACCACCTCTTACATGAGTAAACATGAAATCATTAGTCCTATGGCAAGGAATAAAATATGCAATCTTACTAAACCTAACAACCACTACAAAACTAGAATCATGTTCTTGTTGAGTTTTAGGAAACTCCATAACAAAATCCATACTCAATTCCTGCTAAGGTTTCGTAGTAATAAGTTGTATCATATATGACCTCTACAATTCACTCCTACTTGTAGCCTTTTTACACATAGAACAATTCTTTGTCACTCTATAGACATCCTTAGCAATACTAAGCTTCTCATATTGAACCCTATGGAATGCACCACAATTGGTGCAAACAACCTGCTATCAACATATTGGCCTAAAAGTTACTTAATATCCAACAATTTATCCCACAACGAGTTCAACAAAACTTGCCTTCTAGACAATGCAACAACCACCACATTAGTATTACCCTTCTTATTTTATAGTGTATGTAATTGTCTCTAAGAATTATACCCATCACGTATTTCTTTTAAACAATCTCCTTTAGCCTTTAAGATCTTTAAGTGACTTAACATCAATAAATATAATGAACTCTTTTGATAAGAGATAATATTACCATATCGTACGACCTTGAATTAATGAATACAACTCTTTATCATAGATAAGATAGTTCGAAGCTCCTCCATGAAGTTTCTTACTGAAATAAACTATAGGGAATCTCTCATAAGAATGGCCTCCAACACCACCATTTGAAGAACCACAATCAAATTCAACGATCTTGTTAAAATTTAGAAGTATTAGCACTAATGCTATGGTCAATTTTAGTTTGATCAAACAAAAAATGTGTTGTATTGCTTGATTCCGTAGAAATGAAACCCTTTCTTTATTAACTTTATAAGAGGTGCTATAATGGTATAGAAATACCTAACAAACATCCTTTAAAAAGAAGCAACTTAGTGAAAAGTACGAACCTCAGAAACACTAGTAGGAGTAGGTTATCAAATGATGGCTTTAATTGTCTCATCATTGACATAGATACTCTCTCTAGAAACAATATATCCAAGAAATTCAACCTCCTTTTGAAAAATAGTTCATTTTCTATTGTCCAACATAGACCTTCTCTTACTTCAACGCCATACAAATTGAAATCAAGTGACTAGCATGGCTCTCTAGGTTAGGATTGTAAATTATAATGTCATTGAAGTAGACAATTACTTTCCCTAAGACTCCCCCAAGACATTATTGTCCATTTATATAACCCATGCTTAGTCTTGAAAGTTGTCTTCCACTCATCGCCATGCTTTATTTTTATCTTGTGACACCCACTTTTCAAGTCTATCATAAAAAAGATAACTACGTACTATGTAACTTGTCAAGCATATCATCTAGATAACATATTGGATACCTGTATCTTTATTATGATGCAATTAATGGCTCAATTTTCTACACACATTTGCCAACTTCTAACTTTCTTTAGTACCAACAAAGCTGGAACAAAATAATAACTCATACTTTCATGCACAAACCCCATTTCCAACAAGTCATCTACCTATTGCTTTAGTTCATTGGCTCCTCATAATTCATCCTATGAGTTATCCTATTAGGTAAGGTTGCCTTAGACATTGGATCAATCTAATGCTCTATTCCCCTCAAAGGAGGCAGCCCTTTTGGAAGCTCTTTAGGAAAAACAATTGCAAACTACAATAGTAATTGCTACACAACATCTAGGACTGGAGACTTACTCTCAATTCCCAAAATCCATCTAATATGAAATAGATACAATTGTTGCCCACTAGCAATTTGCCTCTCCATGCTTTGTGTGGCAACAACATCGATTCTTTCTTACAAGGGTTCAACTATGATGTGTTTTCTTAATAACCTTCAGGTTCATATGAAACAATTTAATCTTGAAACAAGATCAAGTAAGTGTGATCTCATCCATTGTGATCCATATTCCAATGAAAAGCGAAGGATGACCCAATAAAAAGTGAGATCCATTCATTGGCACCATGTCACATATCATTTCATTAGTATACGGATTAAGCTCGGATATGGTAATGGATAACTACTTAGTCACATGGATAGAACCTTTGTCATTGAGCCAGTGTAAATGGTATCGTTGTGGTGCACTATAGTTGAAAGCTGCAATTTATTCACAAATGTTGTCGCTGCTACATTGGTATAACTACTGGAGTTATAATAGCTACATATAATGTACTGTTAACCAATGCTCTCCCACTGCTTCCATTCAACTACTGGTGTCACACAGAGATTCCTTCCCATGACTCCATTAATCAAGATAATTAAGGAGACAAATGAGTCAAGTTGCTTAAGAGCTACTTGAGCTTCGTTTGCTTCAAGCACGACTCAACTCGTACTCGTTTATTAAATGAGTTAAGCTTGAACTTAAAGTAAAGATCATTTATTGAAACGAGTTGAGCTCAAATTTTAATTAGGTTCATGAGTCGACTTGTGAACGAACTCATTTAGGTTTGTGAATAGGATTGGAAGTAGGCTCATGAACCAACTCGTTACTAAATTCATTAGTAGATTTATGAGTTTTATAATTATGATATATTATATGTAATTATATAACTAAAACAATAAAAACTAAATTCTATTTAATATTTATAGCAACACATATATAATATTTTGTGGTTGAAACAAATGGAAAAATAAGCTATCTAAATGAGTCAAGTTCGAGCTTAAATTTAAGTTTGAGTCAAGATTAGCTTAACTTGAGCTTGATTCATAAACAAGTATAGCTTAAGTCTAAATTTTAGGCTTAATAAAAAATTTAGCTTGAGCTTAAGCTCAAACTCGATAAATTTTAAACAAGTAGAGCCCGAGCATTCAAAGCACAGCTCGACTCATTTGCAATCGTAAGCAAAACTGCTCTAACAACCTACTTAACTACTTCTTCCTCTTCTTCGTTCTGTTCAAATGAGACAACACTCGTTGTATGTGTCACCCTATTTAGGATGCATGAGTCTTGCCCCATTAGCCATGTTGGCAACTTTCGAGACATGAAAAGTGACTTTTGGTATCCAAACACTCACAAATTTTTTATTTCTATATGTATATGGCTGGTGTCGTCATTGAAATGAAATAATCTATATGTTAGGACCCATATATGTATATTCATTGAAAAACTCATCTTCATTTCTGTTTTATTTATTATTCATTTGCCAGTGACCCTGAGTAACATATGACAACTTTTTTCTTTTTTTAATTTTCTGTTGATTCCATATATCATATAATTTCATATCTTGTAGGATCGTAGACACATAATTCCATTTAGGGATGAAGCAAATTGATTAACTAAGGGTGAGACTAAACTTTTGCAGCCTATCCCAGTTTGCCCGACTCATATTGATTATGCGCTTCCCAATTCAACCTCCGTTCCGAATATAGAACACTACCATCGTTACCATGAAAGCTATTTTCCAAATACTACATATGAGGTAATGCTTATATAGATTAGTCTTGTTTTGAGTACATTAGTGCTATGTTACATACAACTTCAATCTTTCTTTTTTTTATTTTTTCCCCTTTCTTTTTCTTAAATTGAGTGCAAAAGCAAGCTATTGAAAGTTAAAAACTCATACAAGCAACTAAAATTTTCATATTCTCCGGTATTGACAAGTCAACTCCATGTATGTGGCTATAAGTAATAACTAAAAGAGTAAAACATAAACGTAGTAAAAAGCACTAAGAAACCAATAGCTTTATTACCTAACGGTATTATCTCTGACCGTTCGAAGTGGGATGCGTTGAGTGTGAGTCATCCCTCCTTATTGCAATAATCCAAAAAACAAAAGCACCAAAATAGAGCACCTTTGTTAATTAAGTAATTGTAATTAACAATTTTTGTTTTATCTTATTATTATGTCGCCAAAAAAAAAAAAAAAATTGTTATCTTATTTTGTTTCAAGTTTTGTTATCCGAAGGGCACTTTCTTTTTATGAAAACGGAAAATTTACTAATTAGTGTTATTCAACAAAACCATGTAGCAAAATTCAATAACTAATTAATTACACGCGGTTCCAAAAAAATTAGACCTCTTTTATTTTATTTTTTTATTTTTTTTGCGTTGAATAAAATTAAATTTCAGAAGCCTATTTATAGAGTGTAGGCACTTAGATGCTTAGTTGGTTGTTATATAAAACCAATTTTGGGGGGCTCATTTGTGCGCTCAAGCATATAAATAATTAGCCGGAAAATGCTAAACATTAAATAAGGTCATATATCATTTAATTAAAAGCTTGTAATTTTATTCTTTTTGCAAGCATAGCTTGCCTAAAGTGGATCAAATATGCAAAATAAACAAAGTTGCAAGTTTTTAATTTGTTCAAAGTACCATTGACTAGTGTATACAGGAATTGATCAATAGCAAAAGGATTAATGTTGAGTTACAAACTCTTTCGAATTTTGAACGTTAACACATTGAAACTATGCAAAATATGTTTATAAATTTGCAAGAAGTTTTGGTTTTCATTTTTTGTTTTTTCCTTATAGGAGTTGCAAGATGGTCTAATCTCAAAGAAAACACGTCAGACTTTGACGTGTTATATATGTAAAAATCTGGTAAGCG
Organism: Combretum micranthum; assembly: GCA_024138025.1. NCBI lineage: Eukaryota > Viridiplantae > Streptophyta > Magnoliopsida > Myrtales > Combretaceae > Combretum > Combretum micranthum. The sequence continues at coordinate 387,821 of JAMXBD010000897.1, read as the reverse complement.
ATCCCTTCAGTTCAAGGTCGAGCATTATGTCCCAGTAATAAATTTTTGCTAACGTAATGTGTTAGGACTTGTGGTTCATATTATATGCATTACTCTTCCAACGGCCCTATTAATAAATTTTTGCTAAAGTAATGGGTTAGGACTAGGTGGTTCATATGATATGCATAACTCTTCCGATGGGTAAAGTAGGATCGATCCTCCTTTTTCTACAATATGTAATATGTCCGATACAAACTTTGTGCAACAGTTGAAAAAAGAATAACTATATGTAGATTTTACCCATAAAAAAAAAAAAAAAGGTTCATGTTTAAAGCCTGGTATAGATATATTAAAAATAGAATAAGTCAAGAGCCAATTTATATTGGGGTAAAATTGTTTTCTAATGTTGTAAGATGCAAGTGCTCCATTTTAAATTATTATTCGGCGAGTCATATGTTGATGTGGTTTTTTTTTTTTTTTTTTTTTTGGCCTCAATATGTAGATGTGTTAATCTAAAAATTTCTAGTGCTAGTTATGGAGGAAACAAAAGTTGCGCGGGCTTATACCCCTTAATGGAAAGGATTTCACAGCAACCTATGAGATTTGACGCCCTCTATCTATATTTATAAAGTCACATAGTCTATTTTCCTTTAATAGCCTATTTGATGAAATTTTTAAAAAGATTGAAGGGTTTCTTTGGTTTGTTTTTTATTGATTTCTATATCAAATCTGTCTCATATCAATACTTGATTCATTTAATTAGTTTACAAGTAAAAACATCTATTTATCATTGGTGTCTATTTTTAATAAACAATTTGTTTAAAAATAACAAAAAAATAAAGTCAAAACCACATAAAAATGTGGAAACAAACAAACCCAAAGTCTTATAACAGTTTGAAAATTAACTTGATTATATCTCCATTCTCTTCAAAATTGCCTATCCAACATTTTCTTTCCCCTCCCTATCCGCCCACAACCCGAATACGGGCTGGGACATTGCTTTGTTCAACTATTATTCAATAGCTTTCTCATTTCTGGAATCACGCATAACTCTTTGCTTAGTGCAATTATTTCAGCCAGCAATCAAAGAGAGAATGGTATTGATTCTTTTAGAATAGTGGTATGTATGTTATTATAACTAAAAAAAAAAAAAAATAGTAAATGAGGTTTGGAAAAGTTACTTGAGGCGATATGAAAGAGATATTTACATCGTTATTATTATTTTTAAATAAATTTTATGCATGATTTATTAAGCATTCGTATATAGCTAAGGATATATAAAAAAGCACAATCTAAAATTTTGTATTTTCTAATTTTATTCTTGAAATTTAAAATTACTAAATGTTAGATTTAACTAAATATTTACTCGTCCAAAGATAAGGTAGTAAAATTTGACAAACAAAATTTCCATGTTTAGCTAATAATTTCCATACAATCCCACCATTATAGCATGTATTTTTTTCTAATTATGATATATTTATTATTTTATGTTTAATTTGCAACTTTTTATGATGCTAATTAAACATTAAAAAATGACTGGCCAAAAAAGGAAAAATAAAAGAATGCATTGTATACATTTTTCTTTTTTCTTTTCCATTTAATTGCATCTATTTTTTACATTTTTTTTGTATTTTATTTGAAATCATGCATGATATTGATATCTTATTAGTTACAATAATTTATTTTGCTTTTGTTGTTTCATTCTGGCTTCATAATAAAAGCTACAAACAGGTTTTGATGGTCGTTTGCGGTACAAGGAGCATCCTTTCTGGCAGCAAAAATATTGTCCCTCTCACAAGCGCGACGGAACACCAAAATGCTTCAGCTGCAGGAGGCTAATGGTATGGTGCAAAAGATTAATAGTTTGTTTGGTCATAAGTCAACATTTTTTTTAAAGGATGTAGTAATGGTATTTTAGATATTTGAAAATTTTCAACAGCAAATCTCTAATAGTTCTCAAGAGATAGCTATCATGTATCTGTTTATATTAGAAAAATGAATAGAGTTTTAATTAAAAAGTAATCTAGATGAGACAACTATTGTTTAGCTCTTGAAAGATGTAAAGTGGCACCATCATGATAAAGTTCATGGTATACAGAATACTAATACGGATAGTACATTTTCGTTGGTGTGACTTAAGTCATCTCCTCATGTGATATTTTTTGTAGGCGAGAGATTCAAACCTTTTATCTCTCAACGATGGCAGAAAAATATGCAGTGATTGTCGGGGCACATTCATCATAATGAACACTGAAGATTTCCAGCCTCTTATAAGGGAGATCCAGCAATGGTATGAAAAACTGGAGATGAAAGTTGAGCAACACTTTCCTATACATTTGGTTGACCTACCCAAACTGAATAAAGGGAAAAGGTACGTAAAAAAATAATGGAAGCATGTATTTCTTTCAATAGATTTGATTCATTTTAGCTATAAAAGTAAAGTTAAAAATGATTTTATGAATATACGAATCATGCTTTTAGGAAATCCGAACAAAATGACATTTACACAAAAGAATATTAAAATTAACTTACCAATTTAGAGAGAGAAAGAGAGAGTTTTTGTCAATCAAACCCTAGGTAATAAGGAGAAAATAAAAGCAAAGGGCTTTGTATCTATTAACATCACTCTTAGTCTCTTAAGTTAGAGGTATCGTATTCAAATCTCTCCTCCCTATTATAATAGCAAAAATAAATAAATAAATAAATAAAATGCAAGAAATAATTAAAATAGTCATTAATTATAAATATAACCCTCGAGCTATTGGTTAAACCAAAAGATCCTTTGAATTTTGAATGTGATTTCACTCCTTATGACTTTTTGATGATATATATATATAAAATCCAAATTGTTCCTAAATACCTTTTTATTTTTTAGATTTTAAGGATGGTTTCGGGTTATTTACATATTGTCAAAGTAGAGTGGACTACTAGCTCCATCAAAAAGCACAATAATTCTCTTATCACTTAGTTTATACATGACAAAGTAGAAGCATTACAAAACATCACCATTTATAGCTATCATATAAAGGGATGACCTTCATGCATTAAACAAGATGCAATGCATGGTAAGCTTTACATAGATCTCAAATGGTTTTTAGTTTAGTATAGGGTCACTAAAGTACACAAATAGACAATTGAGGGTCAATACAAAATGTAGATCATATTAACACATCTATGAATGTTAACGTGGCAATTTCCATTGGAACATGTTTCTAAGAAATTGTATATTAATTTATGTAAGCATTTTAATCGCAATAACACATATCAAATCATATTTTCTTTTTTCCATCCAAGTAATTAGATAAGTTCCTAATAAACATGTCATTTCTTTCATTTAAAGCAGTCAAGGGTTCCTATCATATGCCTAAGAAGTGTTATTTAAGGGTCCTTTGATTATTTTCTCATTTTAGCTAAAAAGGAGGCTCTTTGAATGCCTATATTGAAGCCTCTGAATTCCTTATTAAAAATTGAAGGGTTTAAGGAAAACATATGCCATTTGGATATGCTCATAAGGGCATTGAAACACCTTGATTCCTATACATAAATCTATGATAGGTTGAATGAATCATTGGATGCTACCATAGAGGCATCCAAACACATCCATGGAATATAAAAATCATAAGAAGAATATAGAAGTGATTTCAATAGGGCTTAAGAATTGCTCAAATGCTTCTTTGATAAACAACATATTTTACAATAGGGATTAAATTTACTTCAAATATTAACTTCTTAATCATCCACTTCACCATTATGTAAACAAGCAATCTACCATTTTAACAACATTAAACATACAAATTCTTAACTTGAAAAATACAAAAAACATGGTAATTCATTATATAATCCCACTCATCTCAATCTCATGATCTAGTCAACATAGTTCTTGGGTTGTTGCAATAGACATAAATTTTTACCTATAGAGATTAAGAGCATTATTTTAAAATCCTAAAATTGTCATATGCACCAACTTAAAGCTAACTAAAACTAAAATTGAATTACATTCTTCATCTTTGTTAGTATTTGGAAGGATATTTGATTAGAATGGATAGAAAATATGAGGATGGTGTTTTTATAAGAACTTATTGAAGTAGAAAGTGATTTATAAGAAATGAAGGAATATAATAGATAGTGTTTATGAATAAAATTATTTGTGTATTTCTTAATTTTTCTACTTGGTTATAAGGGAGGGCTACCTATTTATAATTCTTCTCCTCCTCAATGGATGGTAGAAATTAACTTAATCTAGTGGTAATAATATATTTTCTAAAAGATTACAACTACTCTAATAGAAACATCTATCTTATCTAGAATATTACAAGTATTATCTAAAAGTATCTCATCTAAAAATTTACTCAACACATTCTACGATATAGAAGTTGTAATAAGCTTGGACTAGATTACGAGCCAAAGAGTATCAATTTTAACAATCTTCTAACACTCATGAATTTTATCACGGTGCCTTTCATTGATCAACATCAACTAGTAATATTTGATGCATTGATAATAGAAACTTGAAGATAGATATTTGATTAGAATGGACAGAAAGATATAAGTAGCCCAGATACTTATATCTCTTAAATAATGTTATAAGAAAAATAGCCTCATCTAGGGTTCATTGCCATTGCACACACTCTACTCTTCCTAGTTCATAACATTAGTTAGTTCAATTGGGTCCATAAACGTGAACTAAAACATGTTATTTCATACCGAGCCTAAATAGACGTTATGTTAATAACATTTGTCCCATTAGCAACTCGCTGAGTTACATATAAATCAGCCATTGTATCATGGTGTACTATTACATCATGGTATTTTTCATTGCATCATGACATGTCAATGCCTAATTACCATGTCTACTCGTACAAGGTTACCGCTCTCTAGACCAAATTTAACAATACAAGCACAAGCAACACTCTATTAATTAGGTCGTCTTTAAGTTTTAATTCATTTTAGTATGTCTATCTTAGCATATAACACATAAGTTACTATGTATCTTTAAATGATGTCCAATCCAAAAAAATTAGAATATAGACCAGAGAGTAAGTTTAGAAGCAATTATCTGTTTAAGAAATTAAACTATATAAGCAGCTTAATCATTTATTAACTTACATTAATTTTTATATTAAATATCCGTTTTAAAATCCTATTTGACCAAACACTAATTTGGAACCCCGCTATGGCTGCAAATATTGCCCTGCCAAAATACAGATAGTTCTCCTTTGTCTGTCAAAGTATTTTCTTTTCACTTTGCTTATAGTCTCTTATTCTAAAAGCATCATCACATCATGCATATTCAAAAACATTCATTTCCTAAGCAAACACATATATGAAACAACATATTTCCCATGTTAATTATGGTTTATACTTATGGCAAAAAAAAAAAATGGTTTATTCTAACCATTATTCTAAACCAACTATTAACTCATTTTGATACAGAAAACCTTAGGTATATTAAACCTAAGACCCAATGTTCGTAAAAATGGAATTGAACCCCAAGGACCGTCTAAGAAACTGGGTGGAAACCACGATCCGTTGCTTATATGGAGGTAAGAACCTTGGTATAATGAAGATACCACAACCGGTGATGAAGTTCTGATTGATAAGTCAAAGGATTTGAACGCCACGGATGAAATCCGATAAGTTCATGAACATGTTCAATCAAAAACACACAAAGAGAAAACTATCAATTTCATTTAAAAGAAATAACTCATAATCTGATTATTATATTGAGTGTCTACTAACCTTTATATAAAGGCTATTGCAAGGCAGTTACATAATCGTAACTGAAAATAGAATTGTGACAGTTACATAACTAACAATGTAATTGGAAAACATATTTATGGTAGTTACATAACTGACAAAGTAACTGAAAAACATAATTATAATTAATCCTACATCAATAAAAATAAATAAATTTGAAAATCCACAATAGAAATTCCAAAAGTCATCAAATTACAATGGAGGCCGGCAGATTAATCAATGAAGGCCGGCGGTATACTATGTAGCAGCTCCACAACTTCAATCTTTCGAATCCCACACTATTTTGTAAACATCTTTATTTTGCTTGACTTGAGTATTTAGTATTGAAACTCTAGTTGAAGCAAAGTTTTAGACTTGATCTTGGTCGGATTTAAATTTGATGCTTCTAGGATCACATCATTCCTTTGTTCTTTGAAAAGATTCGTCCTCGAATCTTCATTCTTGGATGCTTCTAAAGTGCAAGGAAGGAATTCAGATAAAAGATTTGTTTCAACTTGAAGTTCTTGAAGACACAATTCTCGGGAATCCTATAGTGATGAAATAATTGTACTAGGAAAAGAAAGATCGTTAGTTGTTAAGTTGATTTTACTCTGTAGTATTTCACATTGTGATTCCTTTTCTTCAATGCACACCAATGTATTTTCATCACTCTTTTCCTCTTCCTCTTTCTTTTCTTCAACAAATTTTTCCTCAGCCTTATCTCTTTCATCTTCATATATATTTGTAGGATTTTCTTGTTGTTCAATTTTCCTTTGAGTTTCATCTATCTTATTGAAATGAAAATCCTTCTTTTCATCTATATGCCTTCTGGCAATTCTATGCTTGGGTGAAAACTCAAGTTCATCTAAACTAATACCATAATTGATATACAACTTTGCAAATCCATCTTCCTAAATTTTCTTCATCTTCTCCTAATCATCTTTATCAACTCTCATTTAAAAAAAAAAAAAAAAGCCCAAGGTTTAAAACATAAAGTTTTCAAGAAAACCTAAAAGACAATTATTTATTTATTTTTTTACACGAATTTTCTTTTAATATATATCTATATATAACAAAACACCTAAAAACTTTGATCAAACCCTCCAAAGATCATATCTTTTCTGAACAACTCTAACAATGTAGTAAAAATCAAATCTTTTTTTTTTTTTTTTTTATCTAACACTTCTAGATTAGAAAAATCCTAAACTAACAACAACAAAAAACAACTGAGGATATGAACGATTGAATTACCTCCAATTGAACTTGGATATGGAATCTTAGAACACCTTCACTCTAATACCAAATGATATAGAAAACCTTAGGTATATTAAACTTAAGACCCAACATTCATCAAATGGAATTGAACCCCAAGGATCGTCTAAGAAACCTGGGTGGAGACCACGACCCGTTGCCTATATGAAGGCAAGGGCCTTGGTATAATGAAGATGCCACAACTGGTGATGGAGTTTCGATTGATAAGTCAAAGGATTTGAATGCCACGGATGAAATCCAATAAGTTCATAAACATGTTCAATCAAGAACACACAAAAAGAAAACTCTCAATTTGATTTAAAAGAAGTAACTCATAATCTAATTATTACACTAAGTGTCTACTGGCCTTTATATATAGGCTATTGCAATGCAGTTACATAATCATAACTGAAAATAGAATTGTGACAGTTACATAACTAACAATGTAACTGAAAAACATAATTATGGTAGTTACATAACTGACAAAGTAACTTAAAAATATAATTATAGTTAATCCTACATCAATAAAAATAAAGAAATTTGAAAAGCCACAAAAGAAATTCCAAAGGTTATCAAAGTATAATGGAGGCCGGCAGATTAATCAATGAAGGTCGGTAGTGTACTGTGCAGCAGCTCCATAACTTCAATCTTTCAAATCCCAAACTATTTTGTAAACATCCTTGGTTTGCTTGATTCGGCTTTTCAGTATTGAAACTTCTGCTATTGAATCTGCAATCCCTTGAAGCAAAGCTTTGGACTTGAACTTGGTCGAATTTAAATTTGATGCTTCTAAGATCACATCACATTTTAACTCAATCTTAGCCTAATTGATTAGACTTAATCATTTAATCCTATTACTAAGCTAAGATAATCAAACTTAATCAATCTAATCTACTTTAGTTCATTCAAGTCCATTTAGCTAAGTTGAAATTAGGTTTACTAATTAAATTTATTTCATACTTAAGAACTATATTAACCCAAGATAGTTATTAATCCTATTAATTCATTAACTCATACCTAATCATGTAAACATTAATATGTTATTTAATCTATCATTATTCTATTTCATTTTATCTTTCTTTCTTCTTTCTTTCTATTTTTCTTTTTTTTTTTTTTATGAACAACTCTAGGGCAAAGATCATGCCCGTGATCACCATTACGACCTTGTCATGCTCGTAACAAGGAGATAGCATCCCTTATCATGGGCTGTGATCTAGGCTTTTTCATTTCAAAAATTCTTGTTAGTGGAGATCATACCCTTCATAGCTGTTGTGATCTAGGCTATGACATGCATTACATGCAAAATACGTCTATTATTACGTTTTATCATTTGATCAAAGGAGACTTCGTCCTCTGTCATGGCCATTATTTTATTTTTTGCATATATAACGGGCCGTGATACGGCCATGATGAACAAGGGGATCATGCTACATTTTTCCTTTATCTTTTACACTAATTTTTAACTACTTAATTCAACATACATCAACAGCAACAAACTTATTATTAGCTTATCCATGCTCAAACTTGACTTATAAAAACTTCTATGTACATATATCATATAACCACACATCATTTCATCAAACACTTTATCTACACAAATATATATATATATATATATATTTAGGCTTTTAACAAACATGCTCATACATATTTGGTTTATCACTATCATCACAAGTTTTACATATATCTAGTCCTAATACAACTTTTGCATACTTAAATAACAACTAAAACAAGAAAAGTAACAAAATTTATCTTTTAAATAAGCATAACACCTTGATTCTTCTACTTTTACTTTTCATAGGTTCTTGGAGTTATTTCTAGCATGATCTTCATTCTCTATCTTGTTTTCTATCTTTGATTTCTTCTATAAACATGTTGAATTTAAGATTCAAGGTTAGGTTTTGTGAATTGAGAGAAAGAGGAAGAAAGAGAAAAAGAAACGAAAGAAAAAGAAAGGGAAAGAAAAGGAAGAAGGTAGGTGAGAGAAAAAGGAAAAGGAAAGAATGAGCGTATATATATATATATATAAATTAGAAAATATTTTTGAGATAGGATATTAGATTTAAACCCTTCTGATAATTATTTTAAGAATCGAAATTAGTTAGAAAATATTTTTGAGAACATGTATATTAGAAATCTACTTGATACAAAAACGCAACTAATAAGTTTAGCTTATGAAAATATGACATTTAATTTGGGTTTGGGTTTAAAATTAGTATTTTTAAACAAGCAATCATTTAAAAAAATTATTGAGATTCAAGAAAATGAAGTTAACTAAAATATAAAGGGTTTAAGAGTTTATAAAACATTTAAAATATTTGTTTTAGGTTTAGGAATTTGAATTTAGGATAAAAGGAGTTTAAATTAAAAAATTGGGTTAAAATTAGATTGTTTGATTTTAAAAGAAAAGTTATTAAGGAAAATAGATAATTTTGTAAAATATTTCAAATCTCAATTTCAATTCAAATCTATTTACTAATTCAATTATATCAAATTATCTACTTATTTTCTATCATTTACTTATATGATATATTTAAACTATCTACGTTATATTTCTAACTTAGGTTAAGATTTAGAGTATTTTATTCTTCCCCTCTTACAAGAATTTCGTCTTCGAAATTCACTTAACTATTTGTTGGTGTAAGATACTTCATCTTGCTTTTAACTTTAATATTCATAAACTTTTAATCATTTTAAGACTATGCTTCCACTGTGAACTTTGATTATTAATCAGGTTTTATTATTGCTTTTCATTTCAAAAGAATTTTTTAATTATTTACTAAACTCATTCGTTTACATATATGATTGCATTAATTTGTTTCTTTTATCGCATACTTTTCAATATTTTTCATCTTTTTGTTTTTATAACTAATTTGAAGTCTTAGTGTCACTTGAATTTGACATCATCTCTTTACAATTTTATTGTTCATTATATATTTCATCAATTTCTTAGTTTGAAATTTTGAATTGTTTCTCTAATTTTAATATTATTCTTATAATCATTCATATAATCATCATTTTTCTTACTTTTCTTAATTTTAATTTCTTAAAAACTTCTTTAACTTTGCCATAGTGATATTCAATGCAATACAACACATATAAAACAATAGGAACTAGTTTAGCAATTATTCAACCTTCATTTACTCGGCAAAACAAGGCTCAAACTCGGACTTAATAGAACTAACGACTCCAACTCCACTTGACCCAACTTTAGTTGACTCTTGACTTACAAAGACACTCAACAACATGACACCAACAGACACACAACACGACAACCGATAATTGAAGGTTGTAAATTTGTTATTCTATCCATGCCCAAATATATAGACAATGTGCATAGGGAATATATAGTAGTCATGTTCTTTTAATTATAAAAAACATTCTATTTTGACACTTTTATTAACACTATTATTGTAACAAAAACATAATTAAGATTTCCATTTTTTTAATGTATCAATTTTATTAACTTTGTTTTATTTTATATGTTTGCTCATTCTATTTTATTACTATATTATTATTTATAACTTATCTTTTAATTTTAGGAAAATTTTGAATCAAATCTATATATTTTTATTTAACACTTATATGTTGTCAATTAAAAACTTTAAATTTTGTTTCGTTTGATTCTTTGTTCTTGTTAATATACCAGCAAGTACAAATAAGAGGGAAAACCCTATTAAAAACTATCATTTTATTAAAGCAAACACATTCAAAGCGTAACGCACAAACACTCAAGAATCTATTTTTGATTTTAAAGGATTTTAGATGCAAATCTTAGTGTTTATCTAAGTTATTTGTACATACTCTAATTACATTTAGCCAAATTTGAATTATATTTATTTATAAGCAACCACTCACATATATTCATAAACATATCACAAATATAACACATAATAGACATATGCATATATTACACAAAATCATATAATCACATAATATTCACAATATATATGTATATTCTAAATAAAATACATATCAATTCGTTCACATATTACAAATAAAATATGCACACATATCAAAACATAACAAACGAACTCCTAAAGCCTAAACATACACAGTAAACACACATGAATATTATGGTGAAAAAAAAACACATGTATATTATACAAAATCACATAATTACCTCAAATTACCTATATATATAACCTAAACAATGTACATAGTAAGTCGTTCGTATATCACATATAAAACACACAATATATCACTTAACAAATCATACGTAAATACAATATACCAAAAATTATATAAATATATAACACGCACAACATATCTCAAACAAAACATTTCACGGGAAAGAGTATACATAAATATAATTTATTAAGCAAAACATAACATAAATTATACAACATGCATAAATTACACAAAAATTCAGTTATATCATTTTCAATCAAACATCAAAATACATATTTATAGCATTTCATAAACAAGTATACAACAAGGCCTGTGCACCGGTTGTGAACTTCCAAGAATACTCAAATTTGTTTCAAGGTCAACTTTTTCAAAGGAGAATGGGATTAGGGTGACTTTGGGGCTTTCTATTGGTCCAAAAGAATTTGTTTTTAGCTTGATTTAGCTTAGTATGCGGGCATGCATATAAGGAAAGATTTTTGCAAGCGAAAGGTAAAACTAAGCATTGAACATCCTTGAGGAATTTATATTTCCACAAAAGTTTGGTTATTCTTCTACGAATTTTTTTTTTTTTCTAATTCCCCAAAACAACATGTTCTTAGCTAAATCTTAATCACATTTACATTCACTAAGGCCATTTATCAAATTTCATGAACATATAATTATTTTCCTTAATATACATCTTTTTTAAGCTTTTAATTGCACGTTCTATTCCATCCACGACAAGTCATCCACCATTCACACAGCAAAATAACTTCATGTTTATTATATTGTGTCCTTAATAGTAGAATTTTTATTTCCATATTCAAGTTATTACAGGCTCACATACCACAATACCTCATATTCCTACCAATTTAGATCTTTGTCACACCTATTTTATTATAAAATCATAGATCCCTAAAGTTTAGTAGCAACTCCATATCAATTATAGATTTGTGTTATGTCCACAATTCATAATGCACAATCTTGCCTTTTTTCACAACATCATTAACATCAATACTTAGTATTTACACTCCCATTAACATATCCTTTTTAAATCATGCATATGAAACTCCCTATTACCATTTCCACCATCCTCTTGTTATTTCCAACCAAGAACCCATTCCCAAGACATTCTAAATAATCATCCTATACCAAATGACATATTCACCTCCTAAAATCACTAAAACCACCATAGTGAGAGTGAATCTAATGTCTTACCTTACTCAAAAGTGTGATTCCAAGCTTGTCACAACTACAAAAAATGTTTGAGGCTTCAAAACCATTACAAATTTTGATTTTTCATACTCCATGCACGTACTAACATATCTAAGTAAATTTTTGAACTTAAAAAGCTATAAAACTCCCATTACAACATTTTAAAACACCATACTTACCTTATTATGAATTTTAAATCCCTTATTCAACTCCTCCTTCCTCTAAGGTCTCTTCAACATAAGAATATCCTAAGATAAAATATGTTTTAGCAACTAATTAGGGTTAAATTCTTGTTAATCCCACTCAATTAGCACTAAGTAAACATCTAGGGTTTTAAGATCTCTTACCTTAAGGTTTTAGAGGGTTTCATGAAAAGGAAAGAAAAGAAATGGGAAAAAGAATACTTCTATGTTGAAGGGAACAAGGCAAAGTTAAGGTTTTTGCAAATGGAAAAAATCATCCTTATTTAGATTGTGCCATGTGGCAAATTATAGTAACTTAATTTTCTCATTTGAAAGATCTTACTTAATTAAGGTTTTAAATTTTAGATTTGTGTAGAGTTTTATTTAATTATTCTCTAACTCATCATTACCATTTTAAGAAAATACAATTTACTAGATTTAAAATTTTCTTTGGTTCATGGTTAAAGAGAAAATTGTAATTTGCAAAAATTTTAGGCTTTAAAAGCATTTTCTAAAATTCAATTTGACTCATTGGAAATTGAATTTCTTGTTTATGATTTGCGTCCAAGTCATTTCACAGTCATTTGCACTCATTTCAGCAACATAATCTACAATTTAACACTATTGCTAACCTAAATGCCATTCACATCTCCATCGATAAAATTTACAACATTTCCAGTAATATAAAATCAAATTCAATGAATACAAAATGCCATAAAATTGTACCATCCGACTCTTTAGTAGCACCTTTATACCATAGCCACATGAATCTATACTTACATTGATGTCAACCAGTATCATCTACCTATAACCATTAACAATTCAAATAAAATCCATTTCACTACAACAAAATAGTGATTTTGAACATTTAAGTGATGATAAGTTGGACGAAAAGAGGAGCAAGAAAAATGGTTCTTAGTGTGATGAAATTCTATGGATCTACGCCTGGACGTAAGCAAAAAGATTAAACATATAAAATTATTAAAAATTGCATAAAATGGTATCAATGCTTAAGAGTAAGTTCATATAAAGCATTAACATTTTAATTGATTAAAAAGTGGAACCAAAGTTTCTTGGTAAATTCATTTTAGTTATCAACGTTTTAAATAGTCAAAAGAGGAATCGGCATTTTGTAAAGTAAGTTAAAAAGGTATCCATAATTGACCATTGAGAAAAATTGAATGAAAATTAGTTCGAATATTAATACCTTAAATGAACTTTGTGAAACATTAATACTCATTTGATGTATTGTGCAAAACATTGAATCATCTTTTTAACCACTTGAAACATTGGTACCTTAAATGTACTTCTCTTAAAATATTGATATCTTTTGATATAATTTATCCTATATTTATGTGGCCTTGATAGTATGTTACTTTTGTCCAAGGTTGATTTTGTAGTGGAGTCTTAGTGGACATTTCGATGGTTAGAGGTCTGGATGCCTTTCACATTTAGATGGTATTTCCTTTGATTTCAAGTGAAAATACATCCTAGAATTGTGTTGTTAAGCCTATATACGATATAGTTAGAGGGGAGGTAGAAGGGGCAAGAATGGTACTACCCCATACCATGTGTGATGAAATTATGATGATTTTAATGAATATTTCTAGAGTATGTGGTGTTTTGAGAAGTTATAGTGGCTAGTTCATTTGAGGAGTTTTTTTTTCATTACAAGTGGGAGAGGAAAGAAGGTTGGGAAGATGGGATTTATTGAGAAGAGGATGTTTTTAGATGTACGTAGGAGTTTTGACCAGTTGTAAGATATATTGATTTTGTTTCTACAACCAACTATAATTGGTTGGTAGGAAGAGGAGCAGTAACCACGATTTGGAAAGTATGGAGGTTCATGTTCTACTTTTAACTATGTTTTTCTCTTAGAGCAGGTCGTAGCTCTTGCAATCAATACTTGTCATGGAATTGTTGATAAAAGCACTATATGGGATATGTCGTGTAGAGAAGTATGAAAGGAAAAAAAGAATAAAAGAATTTTGCAGGGGTAGATGATGAAGCCAACAAAAAAGGAGTAGGAAGAAGTGTTGAAGCTAAAAGGAAAGGGGGTGGAGAGTATGGGGGTAGGAGAAAACATAATTTGGTAGTGTTTTAAGAAGTGAAAATATGACTATGTTTTCAAAGAATGATGATGGTGTTAAAAGGAAAAGATGCTTTATAGGATCATTAATGAAGAATAAGATTTTTACAAAAGGAGTAGGAGCTTGGAAGGATATTAGATAATTGTGTGTTCAAGGGAAAAAAAATTCAATAGCAGGCCTATCAATTCATTTGTATGCATGTCTTGAGAAAAGAAATTAATAAATGTAGAGATTTTAATTTCATATGGAAAGGGGAAAGGGGTTGGATGGGCTTATTACAATTGTACCATGTCTTTTGTCTTGGATCAAGAATTTAGCTTTTTAATGGTTAATATGCATGTTTTTAACTTGTTTTAAAGTGGTGGGGAATGTTACAAGATAAATGTATTAAAATTTAGTTACTGCTATTAGTTTACATTTAGAAATAGTATTTGAAAATGAATATATATATAGAAAATAAAAAAAATACATAAAGGAAAAAAATAAAAAAATAGAAAAGATAAAATGAGATATTCAAATTCATGATTTCGTAGGTTTGGATGGTCGTAATTTTATTTGAATGGATATGGTGATTATTTGGGATGGGATTTAGACAAGTTATAGTATAATTGAAAGTGTATTAACGATGTAAAATTTTATTTTATCAAGATACGATATGTCAATAATCTGTGAAGAGGAGAATGGTACAAGGGGGTGTGAGTTCTTGAAACATGTTTCTTCTTTCAAGCTCCACACATAAAACGTGACTCTGACTTGTGTTCCCCTAATTGGAGAACAGAAAAAGGGAACCTGATCCCAATAAGTTTAACAAGGAAGGAGCATATATTCTCTACTAAGCCAATTGAAAATAAGAAGAAAATAAGGAAGAATAGTGGCAGAAAGACATGAGCTCGATTCATCATCGTTGAGCAAAGTTATTTCCTACTGTTCGATTGAAAGAATTCATCTTCTATTTAGTATCTCTAGAGCAGCATTAATGTTCCACTCACGAAAGTCATTGTTGCTAGTGTTGAAAAGATAGACCAATCAAGCCGTCATTGAATGTTATTATTTGGTTGATTTAAATTGGAACGAGGGTGTTACTCAAGGTAGCATATGCAAATTTTATGGCTAGTAACCAAACCCAAGAAGGATAAGGATTAATAATTGATGAATTTTCAGAAAGTTCTTTTGAATACGTTGTTAATCATGTTGCTTATGTCTTTACCATATAAAAATGGTTTTTTCAATTTTACTTTCTCTTAGATCCACTTCTTTTTTCCCTTTTTTAACGATTGTTTTATGTATGAACAGAATAGCGCCACATTTTGCTACGAAACCACCATTGGAAAAACGCAATGGCGGCCCAATTTTATAAGAACTGTAAGAGATTCTTTGTTTAGAGCATTTTTTTCTCCAGAGTAGTAATGTTTTTCAATTACTATCTAACTTTCTAGTGAACTTTTAGGCGGTAAGCACACCAAAAATTGGACAATCAGGAGAAATCCTCAGAGTAGACAAAAAAGAAATGAAGTTAGTTGGGAATCAAAAAGTGATTGCAATCTGTGTTTTGCATGGTTTACCATGGTAGTTTTTCTGATTTTACCTACCTGGAATTCTTCCTATGTAGACTATAGCTAACACTTTTCAGTTGTCATCAGGTTATATACAGGGTCGACTTTTGCTCATGAAATGATGCACGCCTGGCTTGGTCAAGAAGGTTTGTTTACAAAAAATGCTAGAATTTTCCATGCTTTCCTCTATTTTATGTTTCACTCATATCATTTTACAAGTTGGGAGAACCACCTTTGAGTCTTCGATTGAGGGCTTTGGAGATCAAACCCAATTTGGGAGTTTCATAGACTAATACTAATTATGATGTTACACTTCACAGGCTATCACGTCGATATGGATAAAGAGGTTTATGAAGGAACATGTGAAATTATGTCATATATTTGGTTGCAGTCGAAAATTGATTCCACATTGAAATCAAGTTTTGAATGGAAGCTATGTAAGTTTTATATCTATTGTATTGAGACAAGAAAAGGCGACGAATATGGAAATGGATTTCGAAGGGGGAAAAAATTATTAGATAGGTATGGCCTTAAAGAGACATTAGAGATCATTCGGTTTACTGGAGGTTTTTTTGATGATTTTACTCGGTGAAATTAAGCTTGAGGAGTAAGATCAATTAAATGATAGTAATGGACAGTATATTATTGTAGCTATGCCATTGTCTTAAAGGAATTCTATAAAACAATTATGTAACATGCACTTGTCGTATGTCAATCCTAAAATCTTTCAGGTTTTTTTAAGCATATGGTATTTTTCATTAAATAATTAAGGACTACATATTATTTCCTATTAAGCAAGGATGAGCTTGGTCAAGAAACCTTGTGAAAGGTGCTCTGATTTTGGGTCAACTCAAAATTTTAAAGGATGTCCTTAAGTAAAGTATGGTAGAGTTGATTAAGGTCAATATACTTAGGCTTGTGCATTAGACCTACAAGACAAAACACAGTTAGTTGTGCATTAGGGGGTTGTCCGGCATAGCCATCCATAGCATAAGTTAGTTCTCATTCCCATGCATAAATCGAAAGATATAGAAGAGTATCCCAATGACATTACCTCTCCAATAATGCTGGAGGAGATATTTATTGTAGGTGGGTCCCTAGTGATTATATGCATAATGGGATCATGGCAGGTTTGATGACCATTATTGAGAATGTGGAATAGATCCACTAATCCATGATTAACTGCATCCCCTCCTAAGCAGGTGAGAGAAATGTACTGAGTGGTCTTAATTCAGGACTCATCCCTTTAAAATGTGTTGAGGAAGCTAGGACCTTCCAAATTAATCCTGGTGGTAATGATTAGGCTTATCCATGTATCATGCGGCTATTGGATAATCTACCAGGAAGCATAGTAACAACTAAGGAAGTGCTTAAGGATTGTCCTATGGAGATACAAGGAAGTTTCTCTAAATGTGACCTGATCATCTTGGAAATGAGCAAGTACGAAGTAATCCTAGGAATGAGTTGGTTAACATCCGCTAAAGCCCTAGTGGATTGTAGACGCAAAGAGGTGAAGTTCAACGATCAAAGTGGATGTGAAATAGTGTTTAAAGGAGAATCCACGGTGAAGTTGAACTCATTTGAGTTAATGGATGGCGAAGAAATCAACTTATGCATCATGGACGAAGAAGAAAAGGAGAAACCTGAGTTGGAATCCATACGAGTGGTTAAGGAATTTCCAGATGTATTCTCGGATGGATTGCTTGGATTACTACCCAAGAGAGAAATTGATTTCGAAATCGACTTATTGGTAAATACAGAGCCAATATCAAAGGCACCCTACCGGATGGCACCAGTGGAGCTTAAGGAGTTAAAGACTCAGTTGCAAGACTTTTCAGATCAAGGTTTTATCCGACCAAGTATATCACCTTGGGGAGCACTAGTATTGTTCGTAAAGAAGAAGGATGGATCAATGTGCTTATGCATCGACTATCGGGAGCTCAACAAAGTCACCATCAAAAACAAGTATCCACTCCCAAGGATAGATGACCTTTTTGATCAGCTTCAAGGAGCTAGCGTCTTCTCAAGGATTGATCTACGATCAGGATACCACTAGTTGAGGATTAAACCTGAGGATGTACCGAAGATAGCCTTCAGAACTCGCTGTAGACATTACGAGTTTTTGGTAATGCCTTTTGGATTAACCAACGCACCAGTAGCTTTCATGGATCTCATGAACAGAGTATATAAGCCCTTGTTGGATAAATGCGTGATAGTCTTCATCAATGATATTCTAATCTACTCAAAGATACGAGAGCAACATGAGGAACACTTAAGAATGGCATTACAAACCTTGCGTGAGTATAAGTTGCACGCTAAGTTATCTAAGTGTGACTTTTGGTTGGATCGGATATCTTTCCTAAGACATGTGATATCTAGAGAAGGAATATCGGTGGACCTTGAAAAGATCAAGTAGTGATGGACTGGAAACAACCCAAGACTGTGATGGAAGTGAGAAGTTTTCTCGGATTGGCTGGATATTATAGAAAATTTGTGAAGAATTTTTCTACCATCGCCAAACCCCTCACACAGTTGACTTAGAAAGATGAGAAGTTCATTTGGACAGATAAGAGGGAACAAGGTTTTCAAGAGTTGAAGAAAAAACTTGTTTCTGCCCCGATCTTAATCCTACCAGATCCCGAGAAGCCGCATACGGTACACAGTGACGCCTCCAGAAATGCTCTTGGATACATGTTGATGCAAGATGGAAAAGTGATCGCTTATGCATCACGACAGCTTAGGCCTCATGAATAGAATTACCCCACTCATGATCTGGAGTTCGCCGTCGTTGTGTTCGCACTTAAGTTATGGAGGCATTACCTGTATAGGCAAAGATGTGAAATCTACACCGACCATAAGAGCCTTAAGTATCTATTTACGCAGAAGGAGTTGAATATGCGACAATGGAGATGGTTGGAACTTATCAAAGATTATGAAATTGGGATAAACTACTGTCTAGGGAGAGTGAATGCAGTTGCAGATGCCCTTAGTAGAAAGAATTATGGAGAAGTAGCTACCTTACTCACGGATAAGAAGGAGCTAATAAAGGAATTTGAAAGAATGAGTATCGAATTCATAGGGCAAAGTGTGGAAGTGGAAATTGCCAGCCTTGTCATGGAACCCACCTTAGTGGAGACAATCAAGGAGACCTAGCGATATAACGAGACGATTCAAAAGATCAAAAAAGAGGTACAAGAAGGGAAATACACGGACTTTACCATAGATGAGGATGAAGTGGTAAGAATGAAAGGAAGGTTATGTGTTCCAGATGATGAGGATATGAGGAAAGAAATCATGAATGAAGCACACCATTCGGGATATACCATGCATCCAAGAGGGACAAAAATGTACCAAGACCTGAAAAGCCACTACTGGTGGAACGGAATGAAGAGAGATGTGGCAGATTTTGTGCTAAAGTATCCCATATGCCAACAAGTGAAAGTGGAGCACCAGAGACCTAGAGGAATTTTTAAACCCCTGTTGATACCCGAGTGGAAATGGGATCAAATCACAATGGATTTTATGTGCGGATTGCCAAGAACTTCTGCAGGATATGATGCTATTTAGGTCATAGTAGATCGATTGACCAAGACAGCACATTTCCTCCCAATCAACATAACGTACTCCATGGATAAGTTGGCCAGGATATACATAAGGGAAATAATGCGATTGCATGGAGTGCCCATGGGAATAGTTTCCGGCCGAGACCCAAGGTTTGTGTCAAAATTCTGGGCAAGCTTACAAAGATGTATGGAAACAAAGCTACACTTTAGTACAGCTTATCACCCTTAAACAAACGGTCAATCGGAGAGGACGATACAAACTTTGAAGGATATGTTGCGAACTTGTGTGATAAAGTTTAAAGGTAGTTGGGATGCACACCTACCTTTGGTGGATATTTCCTACAACAATAGCTACCACTCTACGATTTAGATGCCACCTTATGAAGCGTTGTATGGAAGACGATGTCGATCACCTTTGTTTTGGGACAATGTAGAAAAGTTGAGCATCAGACCTGACTTGGTACAAGATGCGGCCGACAAGGTATGGGTCATCCGACGAAAGATGAACGAAGCACAGGATAGACAGAAAAGCTGGGCGGATATGAAGAGACATACCCTTGAGTTTGAAGTTGGGGACCATGTGTACTTGAAAGTAAATCCCATCAAGAGTATTCACCGAGTTCGGGCACAAGGAAAGTTGAGCCCACGATATGTTAGAGCTTTTGAAGTGCTGGAAAGAGTAGGAGATCTTGCTTATCGTCTGGCACTCCCTCCTAGCCTATCTGGAATTCACAATGTATTCCAAGTGTCAGTTCTACAGAAACATGTGCCAGATCCCACTAGGATTGCAGAGTTGGAACCAGTTCGGTTGAAAGAAAATCTCACATATGAGGAGCATCCAGTTCAGATCCTAGATCACAAAGTACAAAAGCTTCGAAACAAGGAAATCAAGTATGTGAAGGTTCTATGGAGAAACCACTTGCACTAGGAAGCAACCTGGGAGGCTGAAAGCGACATACGCCAAAAGTATCCGAGTTTGTTCAAAGAATCAGGTATGAACTTTAAAGTTTTGAGGACAAACCTTTTTTTAAGGGGGTAGATTGTAAATCCCGAAATTTTTGGATTCGAATTAAAGCTCAAACTCTAATTAGAAGTCAACCGGATTTCCAGAGTCAACAAAACCTTAGTTTACCGTAACCGCTTAAGTCCGACATAATCGTTTAAGAAACCCTAAGAGAATAAGAAAAAGTTTAGTAGTAGAATAGTTCGTAATTATCCAGGGAAGCCTAAAAAGATCAGTTTAGTAAAACCGAAACTCGTTTCGAACCCGATCGAACACAGTTCTTGAAAAACTTGTCCAGGAGCTCGGAATAGGAAAAATATTCTGAATATACCGTTAGACTCGTAAAAATATAAGATTTTCAAAAATATCAATTTCATAATTTTTTGATAGCTAAGAATATCAGATATCGCATTTATACGTGTATTTTTTTACTACCGGTATTTAATTGTCATGTCTACTTTACATTACACTATTTTCTACTATTCTACACTATTTATCTATCTCTACTTTTTCTTACAACCTACTCTTACAACCCATACACTTATTTATTACATATTTTCATTTCCAATACCATTTTACATCTTTCATTTCTTACTTTTAATCAATAAAATAATAAAAAAATTAAATTTATCTCCCCTATTTCCCCATGTATGCGTCGGCTACACCCCTCTTTCTTTCTAATTTGTTTTATTTTTACTTTATTTAACTAATACAAATTATCTCTGACATTTTCCTATAAATACCCCCTTATACTTCCACTTCTTTCACAATTCTTCTACACTAAAGTTACTATACCCAAATCTCTCTCAAAATTTCTCCAAGAAGTTTCTTCCAAGAAGTTCTCTCTAGTTAGTTCTTTTAGGTAATCTTTCTTCAAGATTTTCATATATTCATCTACTTAGTATGAACTTAGTGTGTGTTTTCTAAAATCATGAAGGTTAAGAAAGCAACAATAGGTTCATACTTTGTTTTTGTTCATAATCTAAATTCCTTTATTTTACTTTATGTTTATAACTATCTAACATATCTATATAGCTATATATATTATTTAGAGCATATAAGCTCATTGTCTTGCACTTTATTTATTTTTCTTGCAATTTATTTACTTCCTTGCAACTTATTTAATTTTAAGTTGTTTTTAAGACTAGTCTTTCTAGTCTTAGACTTGTCCTCATCAAGTCAAAACATTTTTTTTTTTCTTTTGGGACTAGTCATCTCTTAGTCCCGGGGTACCTTGATGAAGCCAAGGTCCCAATACTTTATTTATTTTCTTATTAGCTTATTCTTCTAAATTATTATGTTTCCTTATGTTTTCATAGCTGTATGATCCATATTCATGCATGAACATAATGGTTTTGTCTCAACAAAATAAATGAAGAAATGTTTTCTTAAAATAAAGATTCTTTTTCTAGAAATAAAAGTAGGAAGCTAATTTTTTTTCCTAAAAATTTAAAAGTTATCTTAAACAAAACTTAGAGGAGTTCATAAGGAAATTAATAAACATACATAACACAAAAAGGACTTTTTTAAATAAATAAAGATTTTTCAACAACTTCATCTTTCTTCAAATGATTCCTTTTCAATAAAAAAAGATGATCTCAAGAAATCAAGAAATTATTTTTCTAGATATAGAAGTGTCAATGCTTTCCAAAAAAAAAAAAAAAGTTAGAAGCTAAGTTTAGAAAATAAAAATCATTCCTTAGGAATTTAAGAAGATTATGATTTAGGAAAAGAAAAGAGATACTCATTATAAAAAACTTAAGATAATTTTAAAGCAATTACAAGCAATTAAATTTAGAGAAAGAAATACTCATTTCAAAATAACTCAAAATCTTTTCAAAGTAAAATGGACACTTCAGAAATTCTTAAGTTCAAATTCTTTCAAAACTTTATTTTTTATAAATTGAGACAACTTCATTTACTTCATACATTTGTTATGAGTCATTATATATATGTTAATACCTTTCAAAAAGCTTATAAAATATTTGAAAAATCTATCTCTTCAAGTGAGCTTTTGATAAAAGGAAGAATTCAAGTTTTTGATAAATTTGTGGTAAATATGGTCGCTGCCTTTTCGGGACCCATATGACTTAGTTTTATGAAAATAAGTTTAGAAATGTGTAGATCTTTTTGAGTAGATAGAAAACGGTATATTATATACGAAATTCCGAGTTAGAATGAGCAAGTTATGGCCATTTTAAGTTGGAATTTCCTCTTATACGATTTTACCGCGATTTTAAGAAAAGTTTAAGATCTTTAAGAATAGAAACTTCATGAAAGACTCATTATGGGTATTTTATCTTGTTAGGTGGAGAAGGGCCTGAGATCGTTTTTTCGAAGGATTACTTCAATTAGGATCTACCAACATGGAGTGAGTTATTCATTTTACTAAGTTATATTTCCTTGTTTTGTGTTTGTAATTAGTAGCACTAGCAATTAAAAAAAAAAGAAGATAAAATGGATAATTGATTGTGTGACTTGGTATTATGAATGATTGAATACAAGTTAAAGAATATCGGAAAGTTGGTGTGATAAATAAATTGTAATTCTTGTATTGATATGATGAAATTTTGTTGATTGCCTTTAACTTTGAAATAAACATTCTTGGTTAAATTTATATTGAAATAAATTCATGCATATCATACACATGAGTCACATTTGTTTCACTATTCTTCGTGTGGGGAAATGAGGAAATGGTAGTGGTGGCTGGTAGGAGCCGGAAAGTCTACATGGTGGCTAGTAGGAGCCAGAAAGTCTACAGGGCGAGCAGGAGCTAGTAAATCTGCAAATATTGATGGTCATATGAGCCTGTAACCTCCCAACCCTTGTCATGGAGGGCGTAAAATCCATGCTACACTTGATTTTCGGTTAATCACGTGTATCATGTTTGTTCATATGATTGATGCATTCACATATGTTTGATTAAAATACTTGTATGAATTATGGAAATGTCTTATAGATGGAATTATCTCACTAAGCTAGTTTTGCTTATATACTTATAGCTTTTTGTTACAGTACGATTACCTTTGGTTTTGCCCCAAGAAGCCCCGTATGCTAGGTACGAGTATAAGCTACTAGGAGTTTTTGGGAGAAGCTTTATGTATTTAAGTTTTGAATATAGGCTTCTAAGAAAATCTCTGTAGTAAGCTTATGTTATAGTTGTTATTATTTTGACAGATAATTAAAGCAGGGGAATGCCCCTAAGATGATGTAAGGATATTATTTTATGGAAATCTTATGTTTATTTTATAAGTTCTTGCTTGCTTTTATTATCTATTTAAATGTATACCCCTGTGAGTCTCCTACTATATTGGAAGATGCCTTGCTGTGATATCGAAGCTCCTGCATGACAAAGGTTGTCATTCATTAGCTTTAATATTACATGCGGCGGACTGCCACATTTAGGGTGCCTCCGGGGTATGACAGAATCATAGATATTACAAACCATATAATCTTTCCATAAATCTCCAAATACATAATTAATAAACCATATACTAACTAATCTATTCTAGAAAATAATAGAAAACAACTTATCTCGATTTGCCCCATGAGCATCCAGCTCCTAAGCTTTTACCGAGGCCATACTCCTGGATGCAACAAGCTATGGTCATAGTGTAAACCTAAAATGTCTTTAGGAGTGTGGGCGAAATCACAGGCTCAATGAATAATAAGAACTTATCACATATCAAATAAGTTTATTAACAGTCATATGAAATGCATCAATAAAGCATATGCACAAATACATGACTAGATAACCTGAAATCTAAAGCAGGATGAAGATTGTGCCCTCTCATCAGGGTTGAAGGAACACAATACTATGCTTCCCCCCACCCCCCCCCCAACTTAGGAGAGACTAAGCATATAGGAAAACAATAATACTTACTTTAATTATCACTTTAAATTTACTGTATCTTCAACACTCATTTCCTGTTTTTAGCTTTAGAAACTCCACTAGGTATTAGTCATTTTAAAGCGATCCCATAAGCGACGTCCTTCATTTACTATTTAGTTCCTATAGTACCAACAAAACAAAGATAGTCTTGTGTAGAACTAATAGTCTCTTTGCTTGCAAAAATCAAGCATTATCAGAGATCCGAAACACTAACATATAGTAGGGTGCCACTTACTCAAATACTGCTTATGCAAATCGTGCAATGCATGTTCATTTCATTTATGGTGCCAATAGTGTTTTATTAAGTTTAATGTGATCAATCATTACATAAACAAGCAGCATGCTATACAAGCAACACATTCATGCATAATTCTATTATTACAATAACTAGAATAGCATAGCAATCAACAATTCTGAAATAACCTAATTTATTCAATAATTTAATTTTCATGTAAATATAATATTAGTTTTAAATATTAAGTTTGAAATGAATTTGATAAATAAAATTTAATGTGTAGAAATAGATTTCATATACAATGCGCAAGTTTTTGTTAGTAAATAAAGTGTTAGTAACATATTATGAATTCATTCTATGTTTTATCAGTGTAAATTATTGATGTATGTGTATATATATGATGAGATCAATGCTATTGTTTTATGTATGTTAATGTGTGTATAGTATAATTAATGTTTGTGTCTTTTATGAATTAATATGTATGCGTTATGTTTTAAAGTTATCAAAACAACTTTTGAAATGTCTAAAATTTGTTAGTAGAATTTCACTACAATTTAAGCCCATTTTCAAGCTTATTTTAAGTCCAAATTAGCCCCAAATCAAGCTAAACAAAGCTTAACCCATTATATACCCAAAAGTCAAAGTTTGAGATATATATGAGCCTTAATATTGATAAAAAAAAATACACTCTTTTGGTAGCCTAAAAATTCTACTCGAAAATGCCACTTTATCTTTTTCCTTTGTTTTCTTCTTTTACCCAAACCCTTAGTAAAGAAATCATTTAAGGCCAAGTGTTTCTCTATAAGTTAAAGCTTTTTCCATGTAAGTAATACAAGTTTATAAGTTCTTTCTTGTTCTTTCTTTTGCTTTAGAAGTTAAATGCATGTTAGTATGAGGTTTGATATCATATATGAATTTGAATGGTTTTATGTGCTAATGTAATGAAATGAGTTTAGCTTGATGTTTGCATGTGTTGAATTGTTCATGGATGCATGTGGAGTTGTTGAGGAAGATGATGAATAGTGAATATGGGGTTTGATGTTGTAGTTAGATGTGTTTTGATGATGAGGAATGTGATTTGGAGTGTTAGAAGTTATGAATATAAGTTATATGTTGTTTTATGATGTTATAATGGAAGTAAAACGTATAAAAGTATAATAAGATGAAGTTCGAAAGATAATGAAATTCGTAACTTAGGAGAAACCATCAATCACGGGCATGATTAAGACCTTGGTAGGCTTAGGTTAGATAATTTTAGGCAATCATGGGGGTGATTATTGACTTAGAAGTGATTTTTCGCATACTTTTCATTAATCACAGCTATGATCCATGCCTTGCTAGCCTCAGGTTGGCAACAAAAATTTGAAACTCAATAATAACAAGCGTGATTCATAGCCCAAAAGTCATTTTATAATAGCTTTCCAAGAATCACGGCCGTGACCTAGGTCTGGTTAGCATCGGGTACAAAATTCCCTTCTGCAATGGTGTTTTGTAATTTAATCATAACTTTTCATCTGAACTCAGGTTTATGATATTCAAATTCCATTGGAAAGCTTAAAAAGAGATCTAAAACGTTCATGTTTTAAGTTTTTGCAAAATAAAAAAGTATCAATGCTTAAATTTCACTTCTTTCCAGCTACTATAGTTTTTCTAAACAAAGTTTAAAACTTGTTTTGTTTGTTAAATGTGTGTTTGCTTAGGAAATGGGTCTTTTTGTACTAAAATGAGATAAATTAATGATATTTGATGTGTAATGATGATTAAGTGATATAATTAAGCATGAATTACGTGGATTTGTAGATTTAACAAATAGTTGAATTTCCCTGATTATTGAACTAAAATTAGTTATGTTGTGTGTATAGTTTAAGTACAATTGTTGATTTTATTTTGAATTTCTTGTACAGTAAAGGGTTCTTTAGTTGATTTTCCTCTAAGTGAAACTACTAATTCTCTACTGAGTTTAGGTACGCAGTAGCTTGATGGTTATACACTAGGAATAGGCATAATTGAACTTGACTTAATTCAAGTTGGCTTAATATTTGATTGAATTGTTTGTGTATTACGTCGTTTAATCTAGTTCGAGGAGTGAGAACCTTGTCATGATGCAATGACACGATAGTTAAGCACTTTAACCTTAGTCATGATGCAATGGTACGCTATGATGCAATAGCGATTCTTTTATGGTAAGCGGGTAATTGATGGAGAGTGTAGTATTTGTATAACGTTTGCTTACACTTAAGATGAAGTAATATGATTTAGTTCAATGTTTATGAGGATGTGTGAATTGAAAGATGTTATGGATTCAGTTAAGTAAAGTTGAGTAACGGTTATAAACTCTAGATGAGATTACTTTTTTGAATAGATATAGGGGATATAGGTATTCGGACTGCTTATATGAACCCCCTGAGCAGCTGCTGTTACTCAAGACCCTTAAATTCCTAGAGCTTGATCCCGGGGTTTGAATACCCATTGTTGTTTTGTTAAATGAGAATTAAGCAAGATAATGACTTAAATTGTTGATGCATTTCATTAGAATAAGTTTGTTGGACATTTTGCTTGTGTATTTGTTACTGTGTACTGGGCATTTGGCTTAATGTTGTTGCTTTATAGGTCTTGATGATGAACCATATGATGATTTAGGTTATGGGTCAAATTTGAGAAGTTTATGGACGAACGGGACGAGTAAGACCCGAGTTGCCTTGATTTTGAGAAGAAAGCTTGGAAGAAATCTTTTGCTTGAAAAGTATATATCTTTGTATTAATGGCTTATTAGTTGAGCCTATCTTCTAAATGACTTTGAAGTCTCTTAGTTATATTATCGTGATAATAATATGTTATAAAGTTTTGTTGTGTCATGTATTAACATAAAGCCTTATAATGTTGATGTATATATATAGGTATGGACTACTCTTATAAGTAATCTTGTTTTGCTAAAAGTTGTTTATAAAGTTTTGTCATTACAATCAAACAATTCTTATAAACTGGTAGTGTCACGCCCTAGAGGGTACCCTAAATGTGGCAGTCCGCCGCATATAATATTAAAGCTAATGAATGACAACATTAGTCATGCAGGAGCTTCAATACCACATGTAAGGCGTGCTTCCAAGATAGTAGGAGACTCACAGGGGTATTATATTTAAGTAGATAATGAAAGCAAGCAAGAACTTATATAAATAAACATAAGATTTTCATAATAAATCCTTACATCATCTTAGGGGCATTCCCCGCTTTAGAAGTCTTTCCAAAATAATAACAACTATAACATAAGCCTACTATAGAGATTTTCCTAGAAGCCTATGTTCAAAACTTAAATACATAAAGCTTCTCCCAAAAACTCCTAGTAGCTTAAACTCGTACCTGCATACGGGGCTCCTTGGGCCAACCAAAGGTAATCGTACTGTAACAAAAAGCTATAAGGGTATAAGCAAAACTAGCTTAGTGAGATAATTCATCTATAAGATATTTCCATAATTCATACAAGTATTTAATCAAACATATGAGAATGCACCAATCATATGAACAAACAAAATATACATTGATTAACCGGAAATCAAGTGTAGCATGGATTTTACCCTCCATGTCGAGGGTTGGGAGGTTACAGGCCATACGACCATCAATATTTGCAGATTTACCGCTCCTGCTCGCCTGTAGACTTTCTGGCTCCTACTAGCCCATGTAGACTTTTCGGCTCCTACCAGCCACCACTACCATTTCCTCGTTTCCCCACACGAAGAATAGTAGTGAAACAAATGTGACTCATAAGTATGATATGCATGAATTGATTTCAATATAATTTAACCAAATAATGTTTAGTTCAAGTTGAAGGCGATCAACACAATTTTCATCATATCAATACAAGAATCACAATTTATTTATCAAACCATCTTTCGATATTCTTAATCATATTCAATCAATCATAATTCCAAGTCACACAACAATTA
Source organism: Combretum micranthum (assembly GCA_024138025.1). Lineage (NCBI taxonomy): Eukaryota > Viridiplantae > Streptophyta > Magnoliopsida > Myrtales > Combretaceae > Combretum > Combretum micranthum. The sequence continues at coordinate 359,071 of JAMXBD010000897.1, read as the reverse complement.
TTCATTTTATCTTTTCTTAATTGCTAGTGCTACTACTTACAAGCACAAAACAAGGAAATGTAACTTAAGTCAAAATTAACTCACTCCATGTCGGTAGATCCTAATCGAAGTAATCCTTGAAAAGTGATCTCGGTCCTTCTCACCTAAACAAGATGAAATACCCAAAATGAGTCTTTCATGAAGTTTCTATTCTTGAAGATTCTAAACTTTTTTAAAATCGCGGTAAAATCGTATAAGAGGAAATTCCAACTTAAAATGGCCATAACTTGCTCATTTTAACTCGGAATTTCGCATATAATATACCGTTTTCTACCTATTCGAAAAGATCTATCTATTTCTAAACTTATTTTCATCAAACTAAGTCGTTTGGGTTCCGAAAAAGTGGCGGACAGATTCACCACGAATTTTTGTAAACTTGTTTTCCTTCTTTTATCCAAAGCTCATTTGAAGAGATAGGTAATATATAATTTGTAAAACTTTGGAATATTCATATATTTATTGACTCATAACAAATGTATGAAGTTAATGAAGTTGTCTCAAATTATGAAAAAGTAAAGTCTTTAAAGATTTTGAAACTTGAGAGACTTTTGAAATATTCATTTTGCTTTGAAAATATCTTAAGTTTATAATGAGTATTTCTTTTCTTTTCCTAAATTTTATTTTCGTAACTCTTTAATTCCTAAGGAATGATTTTTATTTCCTAAGCTTAGCTTCCAACACTTTTGAAAGTAATAACACTTCTATGTTAAAAGGAATAATTTCTTGATTTCTTGAGATCATTTTATTTTAATGAAAAGAATTTCTATCATTTGAAGAAAAGTGAAGTTGTTGTAAAATCTTTGTTTACTTCAAAAAACCTTTTCTTTGTCATGTATGTTTATAAAATTTCTTATGAACTCCTCTAAGTTTGTTAAGATGACTTCTTAGTTTTAGAAAAGTTTACTTCCTACTTTTTTCTAGAAAAGAATCTTTAGAAAAATATTTTCTTATTTATTTTGTTTGAGACAAAATCATTATATTCATGCATGAATATGAATCATAAAGTTATGGAAACATAAAGAAACATAATAACTTGAAAGAATAAGCTAATAAGAAATAAATCAAGTATTGGAACCTTAGCTTCATCAAGGTATCTCGGACTAAGAAAAGACTAGTCCCAAAAGAAAAAGAAAATGTTTTGACTTGATGAGGACAAGTCTAAGACTAGAAAGACTAGTCTTAAAATAACATGAAAGTAAATAAATTGCAAGAAAGTAAATAAATTGCAAGGAAAGTAAATAAATTGCAAAACATGAGCTTATATGCTCTAAATAATAATATATATATAGATATATTAGATAGTTATGAACATAAAAACAACATAAGGAAAGTAGATTATGAACAAAAACAAAGTATGAACCTATTGTTGCTTTTTAACCTTCATGGTTTAGAAAACACACTAAGCTCATACTAAGTAAATGAACATATGGAAGTCTTGAAGAACATTTACCTAAAAGAACTACATTGAGAGAGCTTCTTGAGAGGAATTTCTTGGAGAGATTTTTGTAGAGTAACTTTAGTAGAAAGAGGTGTGAAGAAGTGGAAGTATGAGGGGGTATTTATAGGAAAATGTGGGAGATAATTTGTGTTAATTAAATAAATGAAAATAAAACAATTTGGAGAGAAAAGAGGGGCCGTGCATTTGTGAGGAGAGGGAGAGAAAATTTATTTTTTTTTTTTATTAATTAAAAGTAAGATATGAAAGATGTGAAGTTGTATTGGAAATGAAAATGTGTAAGAAATAGGTGTATGGGTTGTAAGAGTAGGTTGTAAGAAAAAGTAGAGATAGATAAATAGTGTAGAATAGTAGTAAATAGTGTAATGTAAAGTAGACATGACAATTAAGTACCGGTAGTAAGAAAATACCGTATAAATGCGATATCTGATATTTTTAGCTACCGAAAAATTATGAAATTGATATTTTTGAAAATCTTATATTTTATGAGTCTAACGGTATATTCGGAATATTTTTACTATTCCGATCTGGGACACGTTTTTCAAGAAAGTGTCCGATCGGGTTTAAAACGAGTCACGTTTTATAAACTGATCTTTTTAAGCTTCCTTGATAATTACGAACTATTCTACTCACTAAACTCTTTCTTACTCTCTTAGGGTTTCTTAAACAGAATGCCGGACTTAAGCGGTTACGGTAAACTAGGGTTTTGTTGACTTTAGAAATCCGGTTGACTTCTAATTAGGGTTTAAGCTTTAATTTGAATTCAAAACTTCGGGGTTTACAACCTACCCCCTTAAAGAAAGTTTTGTCCTCAAAACTTGAAGTTCATACCTGATTCTTCGAACAAACTGGATACTTCTGTATGTCGCTTTCAGCCTCCCAGGTTGCTTCCTCATGCGAGTGGTTTCTCCATAGAACCTTCACATACTTGATTTCCTTGTTCCGAAGCTTCTGCACCTTGTGATCTAGGATCTGAATCGGGTGCTCCTCATATGTGAGATTTTCTTTCAACCGAACTGGTTCCAGTTCTGCAATCCTGGTAGGATCTGACATATGTTTCCGTAGAACTGATACATGGAATACATTGTGAATTCCAGATAGGTTAGAAGGGAGTACCAGACGATAAGCAAGATCTCCTACTCTTTCAAATACTTCAAAAGGTCCAATATATCGTGGGCTCAACTTTCCTTGTGCCCGAACTCGGTGAATACTCTTGATGGGGTTTACCTTCAAGTACACATGGTCCCCAACTTCAAACTCAAGCGTACGTCTCTTCATATCCGCCCAGTTCTTTTATCTATATTGTGCTTCCTTCATCTTTTGTTGGATGATCCGCACCTTATCGGCCGCATCTTGTACCAAGTCAGGTCCGATGCTCAACTTTTCTACATCATCCCAGAACAATGGTGATTGACACCGTCTTCCATACAACGCTTTATAAGGTGGCATCTGGATTGTAGAGTGGTAGCTGTTGTTGTAGGCAAACTCTACCAAAGGTAGGTATAGGTCCCAACTTCCTTTAAACTCTATCACACATGCTCGCAACATATCCTCTAAAGTCTGTATCGTCCTCTTTGGTTGATCGTCTGTTTGAGGGTGATAAGCAGTACTGAAGTGTAGCTTTGTTCCCATAAATCTTTGTAGGCTCATCCAAAATTTAGACACAAACCTTGGGTCTCTGTCAGAAACTATTCCAACGGGCACTCCATGCAACCGCACTATTTCCCTTATGTATATCTTTGCCAACTTATCCATGGAGTATGTCATGTTGATTGGGAGAAAGTGTGCTGTCTTTGTCAATCGGTCTACTATGGCCCAAATAGCATCATATCCTGCAGAAGTTCTTGGCAATCCGCACACAAAATCCATTGTGATTTGATCCCATTTCCATTCGGGTATCGGTAGGGGTTTCAAAAGTCCTCCAGGTCTTTGGTGCTCCACTTTCACTTGTTGGCATGTGGACACTTTAGCACAAAATCTGCCACGTCTCTCTTCATTCCGTTCCACCAGTAGTGGCTTTTCAGGTCCTGATACATTTTAGTTCCTCCTGGATGCATGGTATATCCTGAATGATGTGCTTCATTCATGATTTCCTTCCTCATATCCTCATCATCTGGACACATAACCTTCCTTTCATTCTTACCACTTCATCCTCATCTATGGTAAAATCGGTGTATTTTCCTTCTTGTACCTCTCCCTTAATCTTCTGAATCGTCTGTCATATCGTTGGGCCTCCTTGATTCTCTCCACTAAGGTGGGTTCCATGACAAGGCTGGCGATTTCCACTTCCACACTTTGCCCTATGAATTCGATACTCATTCTTTCAAATTCCTTTATTAGCTCCTTCTTATCCGTGAGCAAGGTAGCTACTTCTCCATAATTCTTTCTACTCAGGGCATCTGCAACTGCGTTCACTCTCCCTGGACAGTAATTTATCCCAAGGTCATAATCTTTGATGAGTTCCAACCATCTCCGTTGCGCATATTCAACTCCTTCTGCGTAAATAGATACTTGAGGCTCTTATGGTCGGTGTAGATTTCGCATCTTTGTCCATACAAGTAATGTCTCCATAACTTAAGAAACAACGGCGGCTAACTCCAGATCATGAGTGGGGTAATTCTGTTCATGAGGCCTAAGCTGTCGTGATGCATAAGCGATCACTTTTCCATCTTGCATCAATACGCATCCAAGACCATTTCTGGAGGCCACTGTACCGTATACGGCTTCTCGGGATCTGGTAGAATCAAGATTGGGGCAGATACAAGCCTTCTCTTTAATTCTTGAAAACCTTGTTCTCTCTTATCTGTCCAAATGAACTTCTCATCTTTCTGAGTTAACTGTGTGAGGGGTTTGGCGATGGTAGAAAAATTCTTTACAAACTTTCTATAATATCCAGCCAATCCGAGAAAACTTCTCACTTCAGTCACAGTCTTAGGTTGCTTCCAATCCATCACTGCCTTGATCTTTTCAGGGTCCACCGATATTCCTTCTCCAGATATGACATGTCCTAGGAAGGATATCCGATCCAACCAGAAGTCACACTTAGACAGCTTGGCGTACAACTTATGCTCACGCAAGGTCTGTAATGCCATTCTTAAGTGTTCCTCATGTTGCTCTCGTGTCTTGGAGTAGATTAGAATATCGTCGATGAAGACTATCACGCACTTATCCAACAGGGGCTTATATACTCGATTCATGAGATCCATGAAAGCTGCTGGTGCGTTGGTTAATCCAAAAGGCATTACCAGAAACTCGTAATGTCCGTAGCGAGTTCTGAAAGCTGTCTTAGGTACATCCTCAGGTTTAATTCTCAACTGGTGGTATCCTGATCGTAGGTCAATCCTTGAAAAGACGCTAGCTCCTTGAAGCTGATCAAAAAGGTCATCTATCCTTGGGAGTGGATACTTGTTTTTTATGGTGACTTTGTTGAGTTCCCGATAATCGATGCATAAGTGCATGGAACCATCCTTCTTCTTCACGAATAACACTGGTGCTCCCCAGGGTGATACACTCGGTCGGATAAAACCTTGATCTAACAAGTCTTGCAACTGAGTCTTTAGCTCCTTAAGCTCTACTGGTGCCATCCGGTAGGGTGCCTTTGATATTGGCTCTGTGTTTACCAATAAGTCGATTTCGAAATCGATTTCCCTCTTGGGTGGTAATCCAGGCAATCCATCAGGGAACACATCTGGAAATTCCTTAACCACTTGTATGGATTCTAACTCAGGTTTCTCCTTTTCTTCTTCGTCCATGATACATAAGTTGATCTCTTCGTCATCCATTAACTCAAATGAGTTCAACTTTACCGTGGATTCTCCCCTGAACACTATTTCACATCCATCTTGATCCTTAAACTTCACCTCTTTGCGTCTACAATCCACTAGGGCTTTAACGGATGTTAACCAACTCATTCCTAAGATTACTTCGTACTTGCTCATTTCCAAGATTATCAGGTCACATTTAGAGTAACTTCCTTGTATCTCCATGGGACAATCCTTAAGCACTTCCTTAGTTGTTACTATGCTTCCGTGGGGTCTTAACTCGAAAACCGGTAGCGATAGTATCTATGGGTAAACCAGTTTGTTTAGCCAGGCTAACGGTGATAAAGGAATGTAGCTCCCGTGTCGAACAAAGCATAAGCGGTTTGACTAGCTATGCGTACATGTCCTGCACTCGAATTTTATACTAATCATGAAGCTGGTATACTTAAGCTATTTGCGGTATAAAACTTTATACTTCTAGCATAAGATTTGAACACAGGATACTTAATAACTTGCATCAAAGGTAGAGGAGTTTTGATTCTAACCTGTCACCAGTCCAAAATCTGGGCCACAATCTCCATCCATGGCTGCTAACTCCGCTCCTTCATCATCCGACTCTTCACATACCCACTGTCCTTCCAAGTTGTATATCCTCATTCCGTGGACAGCTGCTCCAGAACGGTTCGAGTTGTTCCCTCCACTTCCATTCTTCGCCGATGTAGCTCCTCCCATTGAACCAAACGGTCTGGCTGGGGCATTCTTTCTCTGTGGGCATTCATTGGCGAAGTGCCCAGTTTGCTTACATACAAAGCAAACGGTGGAAGCCTTCTTCGGGCAGTCACCGATCTTGTGGCTAGGGTCTCCACAAAATAGCATTTGTGTTGAAGCAAGGGGCACCTCTTCGGATAGTGTTCCTTCTTACATTTCCAGCATGTCACTTTGACCTCGGATGCCTCCTTGTTACCACTAGCACTTCCTCTGAAATGTGAAGGGTTTAAACTTTTGTTCTGGAAGCTGGGGCTGTAGCTATCTTGAGCCCTTTTTCCAACACAAAGGTTCGCTTCTCAGGTGCCTTGCTTTTCCTCTTCTTGGCTCCCTCTATAATACGAGCCCTTTCAACCAACTCACGAGGGTCCTTAGATCCAACTCCTCCAGACGCATCCTCAAATCTTCGTCTAGGCCACTCAGGAAGACCTTCCTCTTCAATTCTTCACTGTGCCTGAAGGATTCTGGGCATATTGAAGTAGACGACTGAACTCCGTCTCGTAGTGTTCCACCGTCCTTCCTTTCTGAGATATGTGAAGGAAATCTTCACTGTATTGTACCCTCAAACTTCCAGGAATTCCCTTCGGAAGGTCACCCAGGTTACTGGTGGCAGCAATTCCCTACTTTTTGATTCCCACCATATTCTGGCGTTGAACCTTAACATATATGTGCCATAATCCAAGCGAAGATGATGGGTACTTCATATGCCAAACGATCTTTCAATCTGTGCTAGCCAGTCCTCCGCTTCATCTGGCTTTCCAAAACTCCATCAAAGTATCTATTGCTCTTGATGAAGTCTGGTAGGGAACTTCGGTAAGGTCGAGGCGGCGGGTGCTGGTAAAGGAACAGTTTGAGACTCAGCTTCTGGTGGTGCAGGTGCCTCAACTGTCGCTTCTGGTGCATTGGCAGCTGGAGGTGGCATGTTCTGTGCATGTTGCATGAAGTTGTTGACTAGACCAGCTAGTTGGTTGATTGCAGCCCAAACATCACCTTGTTGGTTTTGTGGGGGATTTGGTGGTGCTGCTTGTTGACCTGCTAGGGGATTTTCTGGTTCAGCTAGAACATTATTAGAGGCGCGTCACTCTCGTCTTCTACCTCTCCTACCTCGTCTGTTAATTACTCTAGTTTTAGACTTCTTAAATCTTTGGAAAGAGATTGGAAATATCATAATTTGCATAGAAAATATTCAAGGCAATCAAATCCAAAAATCATGAAATCAAACATAGAATACCTTGCATTAAAACAAAAGAGGGTGATAACCCTTACATATTTTGAGAAGGTTAGAACCATTCTCAACAAAAGATAATTGTTCAAAATAGGAAATACTTAAAACACATCATTAAAAATAAGAACATTCATGCATTATAACAAAGATATGCCTATCTCCTAGGAAAAGGCTTGGTTGGACTTGTTGGATTGTGCTCATCTTCCTTCACTTCTTCTTCTTCAATCTTCCTCTCTGGATGGCGTTGGGTTCATGCTTCGACTAGTGGAACCTCTATGCTTCTTGACAAACTGTCGTAAATACTGACTCACGGACATCCTTTTTCCTCTATACCTTGAGGTGATTTCTGCCTGAGACGGCCATACTTCTTCATGCATGGAAGTCCTTTCTCCTTGAGTGGTGTCGTTTGTTGTCTCTTGTTCTTCTTGATCTCCTCCTTCAGGTGCCATTGCTATGGTAGGGGTTTGAGATCGGCTTCTCAAAAATCCACTTGGATCGAAAGCATTCCTCCATTGCTGGTCATCTCTCCTTCCTTCTTCCTCTGAGTCGGAAATCATCACCGGGTTATTTCTTGCTACTGTCTCCATGGGAATGTCCTGACTCAACCTTCGCGGGGTACCAGACTGGGAATCAGGGGACTATGTTCCCAAGGAGTTGCGGACGGATTTTCCTCAGGTTCTGGGTTTTCGCTGGGGTCTTCTTCAGGATCACCTTCTGTCTCTCCATTTCCTTCATTCCTTTGGGCATCTTCCATGATGAAATCTTCGTCTGGGATTACTTCCAACTGCATTCCGATGGAGTTTGGTTGGATGCTACATTCTGATGGCATGGGGACAATACGTCTGTAGGATACCAGTAGAATCGTTCTTCGCGTCCGCCTTTAGCCAATCGTGTGATCTGCCAGCTCATCATGTGCATAGATATAAAGGGGTCCTAACTTGTTCCAAGTTCGAAGTCTGGGTCCTGTCGGGTTCCTTCCCCTTTAAGATGAAGGTCATCTCTTGTAGCATGGTTTCTCTATACATAAAAACCATCATTCTTTCTACCACGTATATGACCTCTACGTCACTCCACCTTCGTCTGCTTACGGCATCGAATCTAGTTCTTTGGGCAAGTTTCTCCATAAAGAATGTTTCAAACCTTTCCTCCATAACTTAAACATTTCTTGGGCGGTTCTGGGTCTTCCAACTAACGCAAATCTTCACATAGGACTCTCAACCTAAGACGGTAGTTCACAAAGGTCTCATCTGGGTCCTTAAGGAAATGTCGGGATTTTTCCTTAACTTCGGGAAGGTTAGCTATCAAAATAGAACAAGAAGAGGATCAGATCTTAAGCTTAGGTTCTAACTTCTTACTATCTAACTTAAAGTCTATTCTACTATCTTTTATCTAAAACTTGCCTCTGATACCAACTTAAACTGTCACCCGGAGGGTACCCTAAACGTGGCAGTCCGCCGCATATAATATTAAAGCTAATGAATGACAACCTTAGTCATGCAGGAGCTTCGATATCACATGCAAGGCGTGCTTCCAAGATAGTAGGAGACTCACAGGGGTATTACATTTAAGTAGATAATAAAAGCAAGCAAGAACTTATATAAATAAACATAAGATTTTAATAATATCCTTACATCATCTTAGGGGCATTCCCCCGCTTTAGAAGTCTTTCCAAAATAATAACAACTATAACATAAGCCTACTATAGAGATTTTCCTAGAAGCCTATGTTCAAAACTTAAATACATAAAGCTTCTCCCAAAAACTCCTAGTAGCTTAAACTCGTACCTGGCATACGGGGCTCCTTGGGGCCAACCAAAGGTAATCGTACTGTAACAAAAAGCTATAAGGGTATAAGCAAAACTAGCTTAGTGAGATAATTCCATCTATAAGACATTTCCATAATTCAAACAAGTATTTAATCAAGCATATGAGAATGCACCAATCATATGAACAAACAAAATACACATGATTAACCGGAAATCAAGTGTAGCATGGATTTTACGCCCTCCATGTCGAGGGTTGGGAGGTTACAGGCCCATACGACCATCAATATTTGCAGATTTACCGACTCCTGCTCCCCTGTAGACTTTCTAGCTCTTACTAGCCCATGTAGACTTTTCGGCTCCTACCAGCCACCACTACCATTTCCTCGTTTCCCCATACGAAGAATAGTAGTGAAACAAATGTGACTCATAAGTATGATATGCATGAATTGATTTCAATATAAATTTAACCAAATAATGTTTAGTTCAAGTTGAAGACGATCAACACAATTTTCATCATATCAATACAAGAATCACAATTTATTTATAAAACCATCTTTCGATATTCTTAAATCATATTCAATCAATCATAATTCTAAGTCACACAACAATTATTCATTTTATCTTTTTCTTAATTGCTAGTGCTACTACTTACAAGCACAAAACTAAGAAATGTAACTTAAGTCAATAATTAACTCACTCCATGTCGGTAGATCCTAATCGAAGTAATCCTCTAGAAAAGTGATCTCGAGTCCTTCTTCACCTAGACAAGATGAAATACCTAAAATGAGTTTTTCATGAAGTTTCTATTCTTGAAGATTCTAAACTTTTTTTAAAATCGCGGTTAAATCGTATAAGAGGAAATTCCAACTTAAAATGGTTATAACTTGCTCATTTTAACTCAGAATTTCGCATATAATATACCGTTTTCTACCTATTTGAAAACATTTATCTATTTCTAAACTTATTTTCATCAAACTAAGTCGTTTGGGTTCCGAAAAAGTGGCGGATAGATTCACCACTAATTTTTGTAAACTTGTTTTCCTTCTTTTATCCAAAGCTCATTTGAAGAGATAGGTAATATAATAATTTGTAAAAACTTTTGGAAGGTTTATTCATATATTTATTGACTCATAACAAATGTATGAAGTTAACGAAGTTGTCTCAAATTATGAAAAAGTAAAGTCTTTAAAGATTTTGAAACTTGAAAGTTTTTGAAATATTCATTTTGCTTTAAAAATATCTTAAGTTTATCTATAATGAGTATTTCTTTTCTTTTCCTAAATTTTATTTTCGTAAACTCTTTAATTTCTTAAGGAATGATTTTTATTTCCTAAGCTTAGCTTCCAACACTTTTGAAAGTAATAACACTTCTATGTTTAAAGGAACAATTTCTTGATTTCTTGAGATCATTTTTATTTTAATGAAAAGAATTTCTATCATTTGAAGAAAAGTGAACTTTGTTGAAAAATCTTTGTTTACTTGAAAAAAAAAAGTCTTCTTCTTTGTCATATATGTTTATAAAATTTCTTATGAACTCCTCTAAGTTTGTTAAGATGACTTCTTAGTTTTAGAAAAGTTTACTTCCTACTTTCATTTCTGGTAAAGAATCTTTAGAAAATATTTTCTTATTTATTTTGTTTGAGACAAAATCATTATGTTCATGCATGAATATGAATCATAAAGTTATGGAAACATAAAGAAACATAATAACTTGCAAGAATAAGCTAATAATAAAATAAATCAAGTATTGGAACCTTAGCTTCATCAAGGTATCTCGGGACTAGGAAAAGACTGGTCCCAAAAGAAAAAGAAAATGTTTTGACTTGATGAGGACAAGTCTAAGACTAGAAAGACTAGTCTTCAAAATAACATGAAAGTAAATAAATTGCAAGGAAGTAAATAAATTACAAGGAAAGTAAATAAATTGCAAAACAATGAGCTTATATGCTCTAAATAATATATATAGTTATATAGATATACTAGATAGTTATGAACATAAAAACAACATAAGGAAAGTAGATTATGAACAAAAAAAAGTATGAACCTATTATTGCTTTCTTAACCTTCATGGTTTTAGAAAACACACACTAAGCTCATACTAAGTAAGTGAACATATGGAAGTCTTGAAGAACATTTACCTAAAAGAACTACACTTTGAGAGAGCTTCTTGAGAGGAATTTCTTGGAGATATTTTTATAGAGTAACTTTAGTAGAAAAGAGGTGTGAAAGAAGTGGAAGTATGAGGGGATATTTATAGGAAAATGTGGGAGATAATTTGTGTTAATTTAATAAATGAAAATTAAAATAATTTGGAGAGAAAGAGATGGGGGCCGGCACAATTTTTGTGAGGAGAGGGAGAGAAAATTTATTGTTTTGTATTTTTATTAATTAAAAGTAAGATATGAAAGATGTGAAGTAGTATTGAAAATGAAAATGTGTAAGAAATAGGTGTATGGGTTGTAAGAGTAGGTTGTAAGAAAAAGTAGAGATAGATAAATAGTGTAAAATAGTAGTAAATAGTGTAATGTAAAGTAGACATGACAAATTAAGTACCGGTAGTAAGAAAATACGCGTATAAATACGATATTTGATATTTTTAGCTACCAAGAAATTATGAAATTGATATTTTTGAAAATCTTATATTTTATGAGTTTAACGGTATATTCGGAATATTTTTACTATTCCGTGCTCTGAGACACATTTTTCAAGAACGTGTTTGATCGGGTGTAAAACGAGTCACGGTTTTATTAAACTGATCTTTTTAAGCTTCCTTGAATAATTATGAACTATTCCACTCACTAAACTCTTTCTTACTCTCTTAGGGTTTCTTAAACAGAAATGTCGGACTTAAGCGATTACGGTAAACTAGGGTTTTGTTTGACTTTAAAAATCCGGTTGACTTCTAATTAGGGTTTAGTCTTTAATTTGAATTCAAAACTTTAGGGGTTTACAGGTAGTTTTAGGACAACCTTGCATATAATATGCAAATATTATATATGGTTGGGGACTTAGAACACTATATCTTGGGGTTTAGTAGGTTGGGTCTTTACAAATTCATATAGCACACAATTCCCGTAAACTCATACAACAAATTCATGTTATTGTTTTTCATTTAAGATCGGTCAAGCTATAAGCACACATAATGTAATAAGTTTGAGTTACTCACCTGCTTATACTAGCTAATCGTAATAATCAATGGTGAAATCCTCACAAGTATCAAGGTCACCTATTGAGATGAATAAATATATTCATCAATACAACATAAATTATATAATTAAGCTCTATGAGTGTCGTAGTGTTCTATATTAGTATTTGGCTTTCTTTTTATTACTATATTAGTCCTTTAATGGTCATATGATAACAGTTATTATTTAATATTTATTTTTATTTTGCTTTTCTTGATCTTGTTTGATATGTATATATTTTTATTGGGTAGTTATAGAATTTATATTCAATAGATTGATATCTTATCATTACTTTTATATTGTCCTTTAGTTAACCTGTTATAGTAAGTGATATTTATTTTTTCTCATTTAGTTTCATTGTGTTTCTCTTGATTTGTCTTTATATTATTACCTAACTATTTTAGAAATCACATTGTTTGATATTTTAGCTTATTTTAAATTTCCATTCTTATATGTTTACCAATATAAGTTAAGTTTTAAATAATTATCATAATTTATTCTTATTTGTAAGGTATACTAATATTAGCAATAACAATAATAATAATAATATTCATAATAAATAAAATATATTTTATTATTATTATTTTTAATATTCCGAGAGGAATACGGCTTGGTACACAGCTGTATACTAGCTGTGTATTTTTGGAAACACAAACTTATGGAAAAATAGAAAGCCAAGAGAAACACAGGAGTTTACCACCCTATGTAGTACCCGTATTCTTTTGCGGATTGTACTTCCACATGATTTTGATCCATTTTTTCATGATTTTCCACATTCAACTTGTTTTTAAATTATTTATAAGTGTTTTTACATGATATATATACATATATATATATATCATCTTACAATATCAACATGTATATAATCTTTTTTTTTTTTTATGAATGTAAAGGTGTAACTAGGGTTTATCAAAGTTTACCTTGTTGGGATTGATATGGATGTTCTAAACTTCGTTCTTGAGTCGGTTCTGAACTTTAGGTTTAAAGTTTACGTGATTAATTATTTTTAGGGATTTATTTCACCTGGTTAGGATTTTCTAAACTCAATAGGCTAATTTATGTTTTAGTCTATAATAGTTTTAGAATTTACTAACTAGAACAATAGTGTGATTCAAATATTTATTTGGATTCTAGAATATTAGTTATAGATCTATTTATGTTTTTATTGTGTATTTATAACCCTAACTATTCATCCATAAATTATTATTTTCTAACTATAAGCTTTATTGATTATTGCCTTTCTAATACTCTTAAAATCTTATTTAAATAATTATATACTTTGACTTTTCTATCCTGGTTATGAAAATCTATTTTTACTATTTTTTATTATTTATAGAACTTTGTTTTAAGGTTTGAAACTATAAACATGCTCACTGCAACTCGTAGTTTTATTCTAGTTTTGTTGAGTTTAATATTAACCATCTATTTTCTGTATTTATATTTCTATCTACTTTTACTGGTATGAAAAATTCTCGGGGTTTACATAATATCAATTCATGATTTTGATTAAGCACAACGGAGTAAACATCAAAACAATATCCATAATAATGAAACAGAGAAGGAATGGAAACACTTTCTTAAGAAGTCCTAAGTCGAAATTCAATTACAAATGTTGTTCATTATTCACTCTTACTGAGGAATCCAAATGAAAAATAAAAGAAAAACTAAGTAACAAAAAGAAAACTTGCTATTGTGTTAATGTTTGTTCTATTCTTGTTTGTACCTTTCTTTCTTTTTTTTTTTGTATCAAGTCCCCTCGATTTTGCTATGTGTTATAGTGTAATACGTCTTTAGTAATGTTTCTGTACAGTCTTATGTATTTAGCTTACTGTGCCTTTTAAGTGAATAATACAAAATGAGCCTCTATGATATTCACAATGGGCTTTAAAGCTTAGCACAACACAAAAGTAGAAGAACAAACTAAAGTAATGTTTACATGGTGCTTTCAAGTAAGCTTGAATAGTTAAATGTATCAACTATAGGTCTAGCTCAATCTTATCTCTTTATACCTTAAATATTCACTAAGGTGCAGTATCTCGATTGAACCACTCTAGAGCTTGGCCACTTCTTTATGTTTCACTTTAGCAACTTGAAGAACTCCATTGGCTCAATATGATCAATTCTTTTATTATCCATGAATTATTATTACTACATGCTTTAATTAAGTACCTATTGTTTATGAGCTTGAATTGCCACTAAATGAACTTAGTTGTAGGTCTTTAGCTCTAGTTATTACTATCAACAAGATTGCAACTCAAACTTTTGGGCTAATCAACATAGGTGTTTGGAGAATTCAATTTGGTTGGTGGTTATAAGTGTTATAATCTGTTGTTTATTGATGTTAATAATTTGAGGACACGGATATGCTACTGGTGATTAACTAATTTACTAGAAGACTTGTAACAGGTTAAGACTCACTCTAAGGGACCACTGGTTTCAATACACAACTGATCATACTATATGGCATTAAAGATCAATGTTTAGCGATTTAAGTCAAATTGGATAATTCATGCTCATTATTGGCTATTGTTCAAACTCCAACAGTGTGGTTCATAGCTATTAGAGTTTGCTGTTATCTTGATCTTTAGGTTAATCCTTGTTAAGCTACTATCTTAAATGCTCAGTGGTGAAAATCACAATTTACTGCTTGGTCTGGTGATGAATTGCAGCTTAGATCTACACTTTTAGATTCAACTAGCATTAGTTTTTTTTCATCTCCAATCAGGTTGGTCAGCTCGAACAATTCTATTTTATGCAAAACATTTATAACAATGTTTTGACCCTGATGTATTTCGAATATCTCAAAAACCAAAAAAGAAGAGTTGACAATCTCTCTTTTAGCTTTCCATAACATGTTGAATCACATTAAATGGATCTTGGATGAGAGAAATATGCTCTAAATGCAAAAATGTATTGAATTGAACATAAAAAAGCTATATTGCATGTGCAGTAACTTCAAAAATTATTTTCCTTCATACTTAAACGAATTTTACAAAACCAAAACTATAAAAGTTGTAGATCTCTCTCTTGTCTTTCCATACTGTTGCAAGTGTTGATGTACCTTCCACTTGGGAGTTGAGACCTGATGAGAGGATGTTAAGGTCAAAACCAGGCTAGATTCCTTAGGAGGTCAAAAGCTAGGTATGGGGGTTTAAATTCCTCTAGTGTATTGACATGCTTTAATAGCTTAAGGGGTCATGGCAGTTCACTAGGGCCTTACCACTTAAAGAGTTACCCAGAAGCTTCGAGGGAGTTACCACTTAGGATATTACCCAAGCTCTCAATTTTAGGTTTTGGTCTAATTAGGATTTGAAATGAGACCATAAGCTCTAAGCAATTATGCTTGTTGGAGAAGCTTCTGAATTTGAAAAAGACGTAGTTTTGTGTGGGTAAATAGTGATGGCTTCTAATATTTGATGGCATGAATGTTGCTATGATACTTTGATTTTTTAAGGATGATCTCACATTTCTAAGGAGTAATGGGTGTAGATCTTCCATAAATTGTTCCTCATCTCAAACATTTCTATGTGTTGCTGCAAAGCAGCAATCTCATTTTTCTAGTTTTAAAACCTTTCGCAATGGTGAGTTTAAGTAATTCAGATTCTAAATCTTTTTCATATGACTCTAAATGTAGAGAGTTAAGGGTTGCTGATCTTGTAAGGAGAGGTGACAAAGACACCTTGACTAATGCTAAGAGCTTGAGCTCAGATAGAAAAAGAGGATCATTTAGTAAGAGGACAACATTAGTAGATAGGCATACCGAAGGAGGTGATGAGGCTACTAAGGCCCAGTAGGAGGTCAAGCTATAATTTAAGTCATAAGGGGAGCTCTCTAAGAGGGTATATTAGGCCCCCTTAGACACTTATAATGATTGATAGGGTAGAAAAAGGGTAGTCTTGTACCCTATTGTATATTAAAGCAGTCATAAGTGATGGTATCGATAAGGTTTACAACACGGTTATCGAAGCTAGCATCTTATTTTGAAAAGAGAGCATGAGGTGCTATCCTAATGCATGGGAAGTCATGGTCCCCTTAAGGTCTATTTGAATTCGTCTGCTACAAAGGGAAGAACGACACTTTATGTGAAAACATTTGAGTCCAGCTTTAGGATATGTCCTCTTAATTCTAAAAGAAGTTCTTTACTCATCACTAGTTGTATCTAGCTCAATTGCTATCGAACATTTAGCAGGTGCTAGTGGTGCTTGAGGCTATATGCTTGAATATATTTTTTAGGCCTACTCCAACTATCATGCCCTAAAGGGTACCATAAACGCGACAGTCCGCCACACTCGATATCTAAACTCAAGTATGACAACTTTAGTCTGTCACGCCTCAAAGGGTATCCTAAACATAATAGTCCGCCACATGCTAAACGAGAGTTAAGAATCACTACCACAGTCATTCAAAAGTCTTGTATTAGTATTCAAGGTATTCCTTACTACAATAGAATACATAAATAATTAGAGATAAATAGTTCAACCTAATAGGAAGTATAAAAATATAAACCACAGATATCTCAAGATCAGTTGCAAAGCATTAAGAGGCATTCCCCTGTTACACATAAGTGTAGGTTTTATCTTTTTAGTAAAACTCAATCGTTCTAGGTTCACTACTAAAAACTACACAAAACCAATCGTAAACTTCTAAGGAGATAACTCCTAGTCTCGTATTACCTGATTTGGCCAGGTTCGAGGATGTAGCCATATGTATGGGAACTGCATTAAAAAGAAACTGTGGGGGCATAAGCTACGCTAGCTTAGTGAGTTTCACTTCCAAAATTACATGCTCAACAAATAATATATATCAAGCAAATTATATTAACAACCATATGAAATGTACAAGCACGTGAGTATACAATACATAAGACCTTCCGGAAATCTTATATTGAATGGATTTACGCCTTCCATTCGGGGTTAGGTGTTTTAGGCCCATACGATCAAAGATTTCAATTTTTCTCATTTATATTATGGTTGTTACAGGTGCCCACCTATACACATTTTCAGTTTCGGCCCCTACGCCAACATTCGAGTTTACAGGCCCCTCGTTACCTAGCTATTATGCCTTCTTCCCACAAAGGTATAATAACCTATGCAATGTGACTCACATATGGTATGCATGGCCAAATTGATTATAAGATCATGGCATATTAATTTAACAATTTATGGGCGATCATGGATATGGCAGACACTTCAATTCTATACTAAATCATACAAGTATTTACAACAAGCTCATTTCGATATTCTTATCATCGATTCATCCAAGTAGAACTCATATACACACAATCAAATTTTTATTTTGCCCTAATTCTAATGTCACTAACATTACGAGCATAATCACAAGCATATAATTTAAAAATAGTGAACTCACTCGACCATAGTCTTCGGTCTCTAACGGTAGTGATTTACAAACATGAATTTCCCCGATTCCAAAATCACCTAAACAAAAGAAATACCCCTATGAGTCTTTCATACCATAACTAATTCCAAACTTTTCAAATAAAACTCTTTAAAATCGTAATTTCCGTGGTAATTGAAAATTCCAACTTAAAATAGCCATAACTTGGTCATTTTAGGTCTCGGAATGTTCGGATAAGATCTGATCAGTAACTAGAATTTGAAATTCCGAAATTGTTTTGTGAAATTTGCATCATTTCTAACAAGTAGATTATATGTACATGCAATATCTACAAGTTATGATCATGAATGTCATGATACGAGCTATCTA
Source organism: Combretum micranthum (assembly GCA_024138025.1). Lineage (NCBI taxonomy): Eukaryota > Viridiplantae > Streptophyta > Magnoliopsida > Myrtales > Combretaceae > Combretum > Combretum micranthum. Next base: position 341,151 of record JAMXBD010000897.1, on the reverse strand, counting down.
CATGTAATTCCTTAATGATTTTTTATTAAAAAGAATTTTACAAAAACTTTCACTTTACAATGATGTCATGAACACTTGTTTGAGAAAACTAGCTTTACTCCTTTTGAAAATCATGCATATTTTCACTATGATAAGGCCTTGATGACCTATATACCTAATACCTTCATTATCTTAATAAATTCCTCATTTAAAGGTTGGAAAATAGATATTTTAAAGTGAATTTTTCGTAGTGACTAATTTTGCACAATTTTTGGAAAGGAAAATATTGTTTGATCTTGGTTGGAAAACTTTTCCTTTGTTTTAAGTTTCTACTTTGATAAAATAAATTTACTCTTATAAAAATCAAGCCTTTATTATATCTATTCCTAAAAGACTTCTATTTTTTCATTAAAATACTCATTTTGACATTTGAAAATAGGTGTTTAAATGGGGATCATTTTTAAATTCGAATTTTGGGAAATTATTTTTGGGATGGTTTCTCGTGAAAAAACTCACTTAATCTTTCTAAAATTAATTCCTAATCAATTCTACTCCCTAAGGCTTTCATTTCTTTAATAAAACTCTTGTTTAGGGTTAGAAAATATGTGTTTTCTTGGCATTTCACCCTAGTTACGAATTTCAACATTTTTATTGGTGTTGAAACATAGATCTAACTTAACTTTTGTAATCATTTTCTTGTTTTGAAATTTCTCTTAGTAAAACAATGATCAACTCATAAAAATCACTACTTAATGATATCTATTACCTAAGCCCTTCATTTTACATGTAAAACTTTTATTTTAAAGTTGGGTAATATGTTTTCTAAATGGGTCTTTCTTAAGATCCGGATTTTAAAAATTACTTTTTGATAGAAACAAAATGGATCTTGAGTTTTGTTCAACACTTTCCTTAAGAATATCAGTAGCCAGTCTTTCATGCATGAGAAACAAGTAACTATGTCATTTTAACTACTCTAAACAAATAGATCTACTATACTACTCATGTTATGAATGTAAATGCATCATGAATAATATGTAGGAAAGAGTAATAATGGAAATATAAGCATAAAAACTTCATAAGAACAATATATAACAAAATACTTGTATATCAACTATAATAGTGAGATCTACACATTATGATGGCAATAATATCATATTCGAAGCTCACGGCAAGAGAGGAGTAGAGAGGGAGAGAAAAAGAAACTTCTAACAGTTGTTTTGTGAGAAATGAAGAAAGTGAAAAAATGAAAGGTGAAAAAGATATATAGGAAAAGAATTTAGGGTTTTGTATGAATAATTAATTGAAAAAAAATCAAGCAAAAGAGGGAGTGAATGAGAGAGGGGAGGCGCCGGTTTATGTGAGGAAGAGAGAATGTGTGTGTTGAATTTGATTTATGTAATAAAATTCAAACTTAGTATGTAGTTTTAGTACAAAATATATTGGAAAAGTAAATTTGTAAGGAAGTGATGTAAAATTGTAAGAATGGGTTGTAAGGATGTAAGAATAGGATATGGATGGTTGTACTTGATTAATAGTGTGAAAGAAATAAAAAAGTTGATTAGATAATTAAATTCCGGTAGTAATGAAAATACGATAAAAATGTTATAATTGTAACTTTTATAACTCGAAAAATTATATAACTGAAATATTTAGAAATATTATGAAATTAAGAATCTAACGGTTCTAATATCATATATTTAATATCCCGAGCCTCGAGACACGCTTTTCAAGATTTGATATTATTTAGCATGCTAATAATAATACGAGCCAATCTACATTTTCCACTCGTGTTTCAACTTCTGGGATTGAGAACACAGGAGTGCCGGTCTAAACTGCTAGGGTTTCTTGAGGTTTTGTTGACTTAGGGTTTTCGGTTGACTTTTCGATTTAGGGTTTTACCTTGGAGTTATCTCATTTCTATTGTTCCAGGGTTTCATTCTTGGAATTGCCCGACATAAGGTTTCTAGGTCTGATTGGTCCAGAGGTAATCTTTTAGGATGTCAGTTTCTGATTTTAAGGTTTCTGAAATCAAACTCAGGTTTGCTAAGAAAACAAGGGTTTACATAGTCACTCTACGAGTTTAAACACTGGGTGCAAGGCTCACGTTCAACATATAGGGAACCATACTTTGAATCAAAATAGCTTAAGGAGACATACATAGCGATAAGAAAGTAAATCATAACAGTTATAACCAGATAAATCTTTTACATGATCTAAGGAGCATACCCCCGTGAAAATATTAAGAGTCCTTATGTCCACAAATGTCTCTTACATCAACTATTATATATATAGATTATAGAGATTCAACTAGAAGTCAGGCCCACATCTAGGTCCTGACTTCTTCAAAAAACTCCTTAAGGTCCAAAAGCTGCACCTAAGGAGAGTGGCTTCTCGGAGATAGCCATTAATATTCATACTACAACAGGAAACTATAAGGGTATAAACTTACGAGCTTAGTGAGTTTCACTTCCAAAATTAAATACTCAACAAAAAAAATATATATCAAGCAAGTTATATTAACAACCATATGAAATGCACAAGCATGTGAGCATACAATATAAAAGACCTTCCGGAAATCTTATGTTGAATAGATTTACGCCCTCCATTCGGGATTAGGTGTTTTAGGCCCATACGACCAAAGATTTCAGTTTTTCTCATTTATATTATGGTTGATACAAGTGCCCACTCACACATTTTCCATTCTGGACATTACTCCAACATTCGAGTTTATAGGCCCCTCATTGCCCAGCTATTATGCCTTCTTCCCACAAAGGTATAATAACCTATGAAATGTGACTCACATAGGGTATGTATGGCCAATTTGATTATAAGATCAAGGCATATTAATTTAACAATTTATGAGCGATCATAGATGTGGCAGACACTTCAATTCTATACTAAATCATACAAGTATTTACAACAAGCTCATTTCGATATTCTTATCATCTATTCACCCAAGTAGAACTCTCATACACACAATCAAACTTTTATCTTGCCCTAATTCTAGTGCTACTAATGTTACAAACACAATCACAAGCATATAATTTAAAGATAGTAAACTCACTTAGCCATGGTGCGAAAATCCACTTAATCGTAATAGTACTCGGGAAGGTTTAATCCATCTCTTAAGTCTCCCAATGAAAAAAAAGAAAACTCTAATGAGTATTTCTATAAAGTTTGAATGAACTTATAAGTTCTATTCTATCAAGTTCGTCAAAATTCGTCTGAGAGGAAATTCTAACTTAAAATGGCCATAACTTGGTTATTTTAACTCGGAATTTCGCATATTATATATCGATTTCTACCTATTCGATGAGAGCTATCTATTTCTAGAGTTATTTCCAATAAACAAGGCCGTTTGGTCCATGAACAGTAGGGTACAGATTATTATACGAATTTCCCATTCCACAATTTAACTCCTAATTTCAAACCAAGCATCATACTAATGCTTTGATAGATACTTAGCTATCATTATATCTTGTAAGACTCTATTATATACATATATAACTCAATATCATGCATGATTCATGGGTGTTGGTAAAGCTATTTCCTTATGTACTTAGATAATGCTTGATAAGATGTACAAGATACTTATTTTCCTAACTTTGTTTCTGCCAAGTGCATTATGTGCACATGCAAAACCGATAAGTTATTATCATGAATGTCATGAAATGAACTATCTATATGTATATTCTTAATGATATGATATCAAAAACTCTTTTAGAAAATATGATATCAAAAATTCTTTTAGAAAACTTTTGCCTTGCAAAACTTTTAAAAATTTAAAACTTAAGAAAACTAGTTTTATTTCTTGCAAAATCATACTTGTTCTTACCAAAACTTTTCCCTAATGACCTATATGTCTATCACCTTCTTTACTTTAATGAAATTCTTTGTTTTGGAGTTGGAAAATAGGTATTTACATAGAGGGTTTACCCAGATACGAATTTTACAAGATTTCCAAGGAATGAAAACATTGTTTAATCTACCTTTGGAAAACGTTCCTTGTTTTAGGAATATACCTTAATAAATTTCATTTATCTTTGTAAAAACTAGGTCTTTATTACATGTATTCCCTAGGACTTTCATTTTTCCATAAAAATCATCATTTTGGCATTTGGAAATATGTGTTTAAACAGTGGCCATTTTCAAATTAGAATTTTGAAAGTTTCATTTGAGATTGTTTCCTTTCTAAAACTCATTTAGTCTTTCAAAAACTATTCTCTAATCAAACCTACTCCTTATGGCTTCCATTTCTTTCATAAAAATCTTGTTTTGGGGTTGGAAAATAGGTGTTTACACTTCGAGCTTCCCTTATTATGAATTTAAAGCTTGTTATTGGGATTGAAACATAACTTTTGTAAACTTTTCGTTGTTTTGAAAATATTCCTTAGTAGATCTAAGCTTTACTCATCAAGATCACTCATTTATGATACCTATTCTCTAAGCCTTTCATTTTTAATGTAAAATACACATTTTGAAGTTGAAAAAAGGCTTTTCAAAATATGGTTCCTTTTTCATCCGAATTTTCAAAAATCATTTTTGTTGAAACTAAGGTATATCTTGAGCTTTCTAATATTTTCCTACTATCATTATGCTATTACAAGTTATTTATATGCATAAAAAAAAAAAAAGCCTAAGGCATTTATGAACTCAAAACAACTAGATCTAGTTTATTATACTAGTTATAAATGTATGAACACTATGATTATTATGTGGATATGGCTAGATGTTGAATACATGCACAAAACATTAATAATAACAACATATCTTAATAATAAAACAAGTAACAGAAAAATAATCTTAAATAACAAGATCTACTACATTGTGATGGCAAGGATCTCATGTTCAAGCATTTCCACATCCCTAGCTTAAAGCTCATGGGGATTTTTTTTTTATTGAATCACACATGAATAATCTTTCCATTACATGTTTATAAGATAATGAAGTGTAGATCTATTACCTATTTAGTGTTTGGATCAAGAAAATTTGAAGAAAACAAAAGCGTGTCTGTGTGTAGAGAGAGGGAGGCGTACAATTTCTAGAGAGGAGAGGGAGAGAGTTTTACAAAAAATTTTCTAAAAGTGAAAGTGTAGAAAGAAGGAAATGGAAAGGTGAAGGCATACAAAGGTTTATATAGAAAAGTGGATTAGGGTTTTCTTCATTTAAACAAAGGAAAATAAAACAAAATTGGAGAGAGGGAAAGAGGGAGAGGGGTGCTGATTTTGGGGTGTATAGGAGAGAGCGAGATGTGTGTTGTGCAAGTTTCAAAATTAAAGAAGTAATTTAAGTGGTAAAGGTTACATTGGAAAAGTAAATTGTAAGGAAAATGATGAAATTGTAAGAATAGGATGTAAGGATATAGGAAGTAGAGTATGGGTAGTTGTACTTGTGAATAGTAGATTAGAAATAAAAAAGTAGATTAGATAATTAAAGTATTGGTAGTAAAGAAAATACAATTAAAAGGTTATAACTGTAGCTTTTATAACCCGAAAATTATATAATAGATATATTTGAAAATCTTATGAAATTACGAGTCTAACAGTATTAATATTATATATTTAATATCTCAAGCCCTGGGACACGCTTTTCAAAGTCTGTACCGATCAAGTTCGAAATAGGTCGAAAATTAACTAATTTGATCTTTTTAAGCACCCAAATAATATTACAAACCAAACTACACTCTTCACTCATAATTTGACTTCTCGCTTTAGGAACGCGAGGTTGTCAGATCTAAACTGCTAGGGTTTACTGAGAATTTGTTGACTTAAGGTCTTCGGTTGACTTTCCGGTTTAGCGTTTCAACTTGATATTACCCTAAAAATTAAGGGTTTATAACCTACCCCCCTTAAAGAAAGTTTTGTCCTCAAAACTTTAAATACGTACCTAATTCCTTAAACAAGTTAGGGTATTTCTGTCATATCTCATTTTCGGCCTCCCAGGTTGCCTCATCGTGTGAATGATTTCTCCAAAGAATCTTAACATACTTCATTTCATTATTCCTCAACTTTTGAACTTTTTGATTTAGAATCTGTACCGGATGCTCTTCATAAGTGAGGTTCCCTTAACAACACCGATTCCAATTCCATGACTTGATCCAGGTCGGCTACATGCTTCCGAAGAATAGAGACATGAAAAACATTATGTACTCTAGACAAATTTAGTGGTAAAGCAAGGCAATACACCAACTCCCCAACTCGCTCAAATACTTCAAATGGACCAATATATCAGGGCTTAACTTTCCTTGCGAGCAGATTCGATGAATACTCTTAATATGATTTACCTTTAAGTATACGTGATCTCCTATTTAGAACTCAAGAACCCTCATTTTCAGATCTACCCAACTCTTTTGTCGATCTTAAGCGTCGTTCATTCGTTGTTGGATAACTCGTACCTTATTAGCAGCATCTTGTATAAGATCCGGTCCAATAACCAATTTCTCCACATCATCCCAAAATAACGAGGATCTACACTTTCGTCCATATAAAGCTTCATAGGGTGTCATTTTAATTGTCGAGTGATAACTATTGTTGTAAGCAAACTCCACTAAGGGTAAATGTGCTTCCTAACTTCCTTTAAACTCCATCACACATGCTCAAAGCATATCTTCTAAGGTTTGTATAGTTCGCTCAGCCTATCCATCGGTCTAAGGATGATATGCCGTGCTAAAGTGCAACTTAGTCCCCATACACTTTTGCATGCTCCCCTAAAACTTAGACACAAACCTTGGGTCTCAATCTGATACAATTCCAACTGATACTCCATGTAGACGAACGATTTCCTTAATGTAAAGCTTTGGCAATTTATCCATAGAATAGGTCATACTTATTGGTAGGAAGTGAGCGGTCTTGGTTAGCCGATCTACTATAACCCATATAGCATCATGCCCTACTGGCGTTTTCGGCAATCCACACATAAAATCCATGGAAATCTGATCTCACTTCCATTTCGATATTGCCAAGGGTTTCAACAATCTTGTCGGCCTTTGATGCTCTTCTTTCACTTGTTGGCAAATCGGACACTTCAACATAAATTCGACTACTTCCGTTTCATTCCATTCCACCAATAATGTCCTTTGAGATCTTGGTACGTTTTTGTTCCTCGTAGGTGTACCGTATACCTAGAATTGTGAGCTTCACTCATGATCTCCTTTCGTATCTCATCATTTGGTACACAGAGTCGTCCCTTCATTCTTCTTACATCCTCATCATCCACTGTGAAGTTAGTGTATTTTCCTTCTTGGATTTCTCTCTTTATTCTTTGTATTATCTCATCGTAACACTGAGCCTCATTGATTCTTTCCACTAAAGTGGGTTCCATCATCATATTTGCTATCTCCATCTCGCTATCTCCTCCCATGAACTCAATACTTAACCTTTCAAACTCCTCCACTAATTCTTTTGATCGGTGAGCAAGGCTGCTACTTCTTCGTGATTCTTACGACTTAAAGCATCAACAACCGCATTCACTTTCCCTAGGCAATAATTAATCCACAAATTGTAATCCTTGATTAGCTTAAGCCATCTCCTTTGTCTCATGTTCAACTCCTTTTGTGTGAACAAATACTTAAGGCTCTTATGATCAGTATAGATCTCATACCTTTTCCCATAAAGGTAGTATCGCCATATCTTTAAAGCGAACACCACTGCAGCTAGTTCTAAATCATGTGTAGGGCAATTTTGTTCGTGTGGCCTTAGCTGTCTTGAAGTTTAGGCAATCACCTTCCCATCTTGCATGAGTACACATCCAAGACCATTTCTCGATGCATCACTATGAACTGTGTAGGGCTTTTCGGGATTTGGTAGTACCAAGATTGGAGCGGAAACAAGTCTTTGCTTAAGTTCTTGAAAACTTTGGTCTCACTTTTCTATCCATATAAACTTTTCATTTTTTTTTTTAATTGGGTCAAGGGTTTAGCTATCTTGGAAAAATCCTTAACAAACTTCCTATAATACCCGACCAGACCCAAAAAGCTTCTTACTTCTGTTACTGTCTTAGGCGGCTTCTAGTCCATTATGACATTTATCTTTTCAGGATCCACAGATATACCCTCTCCTGATACCACACGTCCCAAAAATGAAATTCTATCCAACCAAAAATTATACTTGGGAAACTTGGCATATCACTTGTGTTCTCTTAAGGTTTGTAATGCCATGCGTAGGTGTTCTTCATATTGCTTGTGCGTCTTTGAGTAGATAAGGATATCATCAATAAAGACTATAACACATTTATCCAATAAGGACTTATATACTCGATTCATCAAATCCATAAATGCAATAGGAGCATTAGTTAACCTAAATGACATCACTAAGAATTCACAATGTCTATATCGACTCCGGAAAGCCGTTTTAGGTACATCTTCCAGCTTAACTCTTAGCTAATGGTATCCCTATCGAAGATCAATCCTTGAAAACATACTTACGCCTTATAGCTGGTCAAACAAATCATCAATCCTAGGGAGGGGATACCTATTCTTGATTGTGACTTTGTTTAGCTCCTAGTAATCCACACATAACCTCATCGATCCATCTTTCTTCTTAACAAACAAAACCGGTGCACCCCATGGTGACACACTTGGCCTTATAAATCCTTGATCCAAAAGTTCCTGTAATTGTTTCTTTAACTCAATAGGAGCCATGCGTAAGGTGCCTTATATACGGTTCCGTGTTTGCTGTTAAATCAATCTCAAAGTCGATCTCTCGCTTTGGGGGTAACCCTGGTAGTTCTTTAGGGAAAACATCCGAAAACTCATTAACAACTAGTATATCCTCAACTCGAGGCAACTCTTCCTTATTTTCCATTGCAGCAATAGAACTTTCCTTTTTGGTCTCGACCTCCTCATCTACAAGTAGTTCAAACGAACTCAATTCAGTTCCTCTTGAAATTGTTGTTTCTCCCTTAAATTCGACATCCTTTCTATCCAAGTCCTTAAACTTCACTTTCTTCCTTCTACAATCCACAACAGCTTTGGCAAAGGTCAACCAAATCATGCCCAAAATTACTTCATATTTACTCATTTCCAAAACAATCAAATCACATCTTGTGTGATGTTCTTGAATCACTATTAGGCAGTCTTTCTACCCTTTATTAGTCGTTACCACATTTCTAGTTGGAGTCTTGATACGAAAGCTGGAGGTGGCGGTGGCTATTGGTATTCCGACTTGTTTTGCCAAACCAGTGGTGATAAATGAGTGTGTGGCTTTAGTATCGAATAAGGTTTAAGCAGTCATCGTATCTACTAATATGCGTCTTGTATTTAACACGGGTAATTACTATCCTAAACCATTCTAGTTCATTTCCTAATTTTATCTTAGATTACTATAGTTACTTTTCCTTTTTATAATCCTTGGACCCTAAGTAGTTCATAATTAATTGAGAAACAAAAACAAGATTTGGAAAACTAACCTATCATGGGTCCAAAATCTTAGCCATTGTCCTCCTTGAGGGTAGCAAATTCACAATCCTTGTCTCCAATTTCCTCATAAACCCATTGTCCCTCCAGATTATATATCCTCATACCATGCATAGCCGATCCAGAACAGCTGCCAAGGTTTCCACTATTCCCATTTCTAGGCCTTGTTGTGGATGATACCCCAAATGTCCTAGCTAGGGTGCCCGTCTTTTGTAGGCACTCATTACCAAAGTGTCCAACTTGCTTACAGACGAAGCAAGTGGTGGCTTTCTTTGGGCACTCAGAGCTCTTGTGACTTGCCTCCCCGCAAAAATAGCACTTGTCTCTCAATTGTGGACACCTCCTAAGGTAGTGCTCTCCCTTACTCTTCCAACAATTTGGGGTTTTAGGAATATTTTTTCCTCCATTTCCCTTGCTTGTATTTCCTTTGAAGCCATAGAGCAGCTTGAACCTTTTCAAGGGATACCTTGAACTTGAACCCCTATGAAATTTTCTCCCAAATACAAAAGGTGTTCTATCCACAGTCTTTACCTTTCTCTTTTTGGCCCCTTCAATAATCCAGGCTATTTCAACTAATTCCCTAAAAGTCCTAATGTTGAACTCTTTAAGTCTCACTCTCATATCCTCATCCAAACCATTCAGAAAAACTTGTCTCTTTAGTTCCTCATTGTATTTGTATGAGTCAGGGCCATACTGGAGCAGCCTACTGAACCCGATCTCATATTGTTCCACTATGTGGCCCCTTTGTGATATGTACTGAAAATCCGCTCTATACTATACCTAGAGGCTTCTAGGGAAGTAATGCTCAAGGAACTCGTAGCAGCACATCTCCCATGTAACAGGCAGCGCGAGGTCCCTCCTCTCGGATTCCCACCATGCTCTCGCATTCAGCCTTAGTAGGTAAGTGCCATAACTAACTCTTAAGTGGTAGGGCACTTCGAAAGCATCAAACAACCATTCTATTTGGGCCAACCAATCCTCGACCTCATTGGTTTTTCCAAAAGCTCCCTCATAGTATCTATTATTCCTTATGAACTCGAGCAAAGAGCTCTTGTACGGCCTTGGGGGTGGTGGTGGAGGTAAGGGTACGGTATGGGATTGTGCATTTTCGGGTATTGGCATAGCTACAGATGTCTGTTGCGCTGAGGGCGGTGGAGTAGGTGTTGGAGCAGGAGCAGGAATAGGAACAGGAGCAGGCATAGTTTGTCGAATGGCCTCAAGCACTTGTGTCAATTGCCCTAAAGTCGCTTATAAAGCAGCTTGAGCATCGGCCATTAGTGGGTTTGGCGGCGGTGCCGTTTGTTGTTCTTCCCCCACATTTGGTTCATTAAATGCACTTTGTTCTTGTCGTCTCCTTCCTCTACCATGGCTGTTTTATGTTTTATTTAACTTAGTTAAGCAATCTTCTAGTAACATTATTAACATTTTATATCGAGATTTGAAAATGTCGAAAATTCTCATACAAGCGAGTAATATAAAAGCAAAGTATAATTTAAGAAACTTAAACAAAGAAATCTCAACTTCATAAAACTTAACATAATTTTTCATTAAAACTTCAACTACAAGTACAAAGACCTTTACATTGGTATTGAAAAAAAAAAAAGCATAATGATTCAAAACAACACAACAAGCAACAACCATAGACAACATCCCAAAACAACAAAAGCTACTATGACCTGTCTTTCAAGGTCGCAACTACAAAATTCCGCTTGGACTTGTGGGTAAAAACATAGGTCTCACTTCCTTCCTTTAATCCTCACATTCTCTTTTTGTAAACTACTTCTTCTCCTTCCTCATCCTCATTTCCTTCAGACGGAAGAACAACCTCATTCTCTATCTTATCGACTTCTTCCTTATGGGGTAGGTAACTAATTTGACTTGGTGGAGGTGGCTGGGCCATATCGGTGGGTGGAGGTAATAATTCCTCATACACTCCCCACCAAAAGAAATAACTTTGAGCATCCGCTCAAAGCCAATCGGCGTGATCCCTCAACAAGTCATGAGCATAAACAAACAGATATTCAATTGGGTTCCAAGTGTGAAAATCGGGAAGAGTTGGTTTTCCTTCATTCCTTAACACAAAAGTAGCTTCCTGTAACATGGGTTGCCCAAACTTATAAACAACAATCCTTTCTAATGCATATATCACTTCAAGCTCCGACCAACATTTCTTCCTTATAGGGCTATACTTTATATCAATCACTACTTTATGCCTCTAAGTATTCATCAGCCCTCTTTTCCATAAATTAAACATCTCTCGAATTGACCTAGGACAGCCAGTTAAAGCAAATTCTTCTTACAAGACCCTAATTCTTAAATGGTATTCAACCAAAGACTCATCGGGTTGCTTACGCATTTGCCTTGCCGCTATGCGAGTTTCACCAAGAGTAAGCTATTCACAAAAGAGAAAAGGATTAGAATTGAGAAACCCAAGCTACGCATGTTAGTTTTATCTAGGCCTTCTTTATTTAATTCTTACCCTATCTTTGTCTTTTCTTTTTATTACTCCTTAAGTCTATTAATTAAAGCTATGATTGCAGATTCTTAACCATGCTCTGATACCAACTTAAACTGTCACGCCCCAAAGAAACCCTAAACCTAACAGTCCGCCATACTCGATATCTAAACTCAAGTATGATAACCTTAGTCACTCCATGAGTTTAAACACCGGGTACAAGGCTCACGTTCAACATATAAGGAACCATACTTTGAATCAAAATAGCTTAAGGAGACATACATGGCGATAAGAATGTAAATCATAACATTTATAACCAGATAAATCTATTACATGATCTAAGGTGCATACCCCTGCTAAAATACTAAGAGTCCATAGGTCCACAAAAGTCTCCTACATCAACTATTATATATATAGATTAAGGAGATTCTACTAGAAGTCTATGCCAACATCTGAGTCCCAACTTCTTCAAAAAGCTCCTTAAGGTCCAAAAGTTGTACCTGAGGAAAGTCGCTTCTCGGAGATAGCCATAAAAATTCATATTGCAACAGGAAACTATAGGGGTATAAGCGTACAAGCTTAGTGAATTTAACTTCCAAAATTAAATACTTAACAAACAATATATATATCAGGTAAGTTATATTAACAACTATATAAAATGCATAAGTACGTGAGCATACAATATATAAGACTTTCCAGAAATCTCATGTTGAATAGATTTACGCCCTCCATTTGAGGTTAGGTGTTTCAGGCCCATACATAACTTATCAGTTTTTCCCTAATTCTAGCGCTACTAACATTACAAGCACAATCATAAGCATGTAATTTAAAGCTAGTGAACTCATTTTACCATGGCGCGAAAATCCACTTAAACGTAATAGTCTTCGGAAGGTCTAATCTATCTCCTAAGTCTCCTAATGAAAAGAAATAACTCTAATGAGCATTTCTATGATATTTGAATGAACTTATAAATTCTATTCTAACAAGTTCATCAAAATTCGTCTAAAAGGAAATTCCAACTTAAAATGGCCAAAACTTGGTCATTTTAACTGGGAATTTCACATATTATATACCAATTTCCACCTATTCGTCGACAACTATCTATTTCTGGAGCTATTTCCAACAAACAAGGTCATTTGGTCCATGAATAGTAGGGTATGGATTATTATACGAATTTCCATTCCACAATTCAACTCATAATTTCAAACCAAGCATCATACTAATGCTTTGATAGATACTTAGCTATCATTATATCTTGTAAGACTCTATTATATACATATATAACTCAATATCATGCATGATTCATGGGTGTTGGTAAAGCTATTTCCTCATGTACTTAGATAATGCTTGATAAGATGTGTAAGACACTTATTTTCCTAACTTTATTTCTACCAAGTCCATTATGTGTACATGCAAAACTGATAAGTTATTATCATGAATGTCATGAAATGAACTATCTATATGTATATTGTAAACCCCCAAATTTTTGGTATCGGTTTAGCCTAAAACCCTAAACCGGAAGTCAACTGGAACTCTAAAGGTCAACAAAATCCTAGTTAGACGTAATAGCTTAAGTCCGGCAATCCCGAATAAGAGTTTAGAATAGAGAATAGTGCGTAATTACCCAAGGAAGCGTAAAAAGATCCGATTACTAAAACCACAACTCTTTTCGAACCCAATCGGACACAGTTCTTGCAAAACGTGTCTCGAAGCCCGGAATAATAAAAATATTCTAAATATACCATTAGACTCGTAAAAATATAAGGTTTTCAAAAATACCAATTTTGTAATTTTTCAGTAAGTAAAAATAACATATATCATAATTATACGCGTATTTTCTTACTACCGGTACTTTATTAGTCATATCTACTTTACATTACACTATTCATTACTATTATACACTATTCTTTCATCTCTACTTTTTCTTACACCTACTCTTACACACACCATAACCTATAACCTTTACTTTTTACCTTTTCCATAAGTTTATTTCACATCTATCTTACATATTACTTTATTTAATCCATAAAATACAAAACAAAACACACTCTCTCCTCCTCTACTCACTATGGCCAGTGCATGCCTCTCCCCCTCTCTCCTCAATTTGTTTCAATTTTCTTTTATTTAAATCGCTCCACATTTTCCTATAAATACCCCCTTCCTCTTTCACCTCTTTCACACATTTACTACCCACAAATTCTCTACAAAAAACTCTCTCAAATTCTCCTCTCAAAACTCTCTCCAAATATCATCCCAAAACTCTCTCAAAATAATTTCAAAACAACTTCTACCTATAACAAAAACCAAAACCACATAATACTATCAAAGTTTTCTTTAGGTAACCATTTCCTATTGTATTTCTTCTTCTCATGTCATGTAACTTTACATGACTATAGTGTGAGTTTCCAAAGACTAAATGTTATGGAAGCTACATTATGTTCATGTATTGTTCTTATTCATGAAAATCTATTTATGTTTATATTATTATTTTTTTTTCATATTATTATTACTATATCTAAGTATTATTATCTATAATATATATAACATATTCTTTAGAGCATATAAGCTCACTTGTAATTTATTTATTTTATGCAATTTATTTATTTATTTATTCCTTTGCAATTTATTTATTCATTCCTTATTATTTTAAGACTAGTCTCTAGTCTTAGACTTATCCTCATCAAGTCAAAACAAATTTTTCTTTCTTTCATTTTATTTTTATTTTGGGACTAGTCTACTTCTTAGTCCTGGGAGCCTTGAAAAAGCTAAGACTCCCAATACTTGACTTTATTATTTATGTTATTTTTGTTTACTATTATTTCTCATAAATCATGTTCATTTAGATTATTGTCCAAAATTTCAAGTTCTAAAAATAATCGACAAAATGAGATTTTACCACTTAGAGATAAGTTTATGTGAAGTATAAAATCTATGATTTAATAAGAATAAAGTCATTCTTTTCAAGTTACAAGAGAACCCACTACAGTCTTAGAAACTATTTTTGTTATGAGAAACTTTTTAAATCATTTATTATCCCACTTTGTTTTTCAAAAGAAAATGATTTTTGATATAAAATAACTTCTACGAAAAGATAACATAGCAAAAACCTTAAGTGAGGATTTTCAATTTTAGATCTTTTCAAATAAATAGACAAAATGGATTGTGTAGAACATACATAGGACCAACACAAGAATTTAGAAAAGAAGAAAAATTGTTTTTCAAAAAGTCATCTAAAAAAGTAATAAGTAAAAAATAAAATAATTCTTTGAAAAACAAAAAGAATCAAAGTATTCATTTCAAAAACCAATCACAAAATGAATTTCTTGTAAACTATAGTTTTCTAAATTTCTAATTAATATTTCTTTACTCAAGAAACATGATTGGACAATAAACACTTGAGCATGAATAAATATAAGCTATGTAGCTATAAAAAAGAGGATTTTTCAACTATATAAATAACTAAGTATTTATTAAATAAATTTTTGGATGATTGGACCAAAGTTGTTTTGAGTTGGAAAATTCGTGGTGAATTTTATCGCTACTATTTCGGGGCCTAAATGGTTTAGTTTGATAAAAATAATTTTAGAAATAAATAGATATTTTCAAGTAGGTAGAAATCGGTATATTATATGCGCAATTCCGAGTTAAAATGACCAAGTTATGATCATTTTAACTTAGAACTTTCCTTTATACAAACTTTAACGTTCTTTTGACATTGTCTTGTCAAAATTCAAGAAAATCATCAAGAAATACTCATTGTGGATATTTTCTTTGGCTAGGTGACTCCGAGGAAGGATATCTATATCCCGAAGATTATTTCGATTGAGTGGAGTGTATGAATGACTCATCCGTATGGAAGAATAGTCGACATGGCATCGTGAGTTTATTTCCTTTAAATACTATACTTATTGTGCTTGTAATTTAGTTGCATTAGAGTTAAGAAAAGACAAATGGATTTGTGTGTAAAATAATTCCTTGAAAGAATCCTAAGAATAGCGAGGCCGGAATTGATTTAAATGTTTGTTGTAGTATTGTATGAGATTCTTTGATCGCCTTAAATTTGATAATAACAATGTTATGATATCATAAATAAATGGATTCATGCATAGCATGAAGTGAGTCACATTGCATTTGGGTTATTATCCTTGGGTGAGAAGGATAGTAAGCTCATGTTGAAGGCAACACTTGGCGGAGTGTCGGAAAGCGATTGCTTGGTGGCGTTAAGGAAATGCTTGGCGGAAGATCCAAAAGCAAGGCTCAATTTATGTAGACTTCATATGCTTGGAGATATTGGTCAAAAGCATAAATCTTTTTACTAAAACTACTTGTTTGAGGTTATGTATCACCAATCCCCGAATGGAGGGCGCAAATCCATTCAACATATAGTTCCTGGAAAATTATATGCCTTGTTTGCCCACGTGTATGTTGCATTCCGTTTGTTTGGTTAAACAACTTGTTTGAAATTTTGTTACAAGAAGTTATTTATGGAAATAGTTCTCACTAAGCTTGTTAGCTTATACCCCCATAGATATCTTTTGCAGTTCCCTTATCTGTGGTTGAGGCACGAGGACCTTGCAGTCAAGTAATTTCTTTTTGGATAAGGAAATTTTAGATGAAGATTAGTATTAGAAATGATGCACAAATATTCTTGTAATAGATTAGTGAATAAAGGAAATGTCCCTAAGTTTGTAAAGATCATTGTTATAAGTAAATGAATATTATGAATCCTCTTTTCTTAACATGTTATTATATCTTTTTAAGCTTCATAATTCCTTGTATGGTCCTCCAAATTTGTGAGAGCACGCCTTACACTTAATATCAAAGCTTTTGGAGTGGCTATTGTCACACTTAAGCTTTAATATTGAGTGTGGTGGACTGTTACGTTTAGGGTACCCCTTGGGGCGTGACATATATTCTTAATGACGTGATATCAAAAATTCTTTTAAAAACATTTGCTTTGCAAAATTTTTGAAAATTCAAAACTTGAGAAAACTAGTTTTATTTCTTGCAAAATCACACTTGTTCTTACCAAAACTTTTCCTTAATGACCTATATGTCTGTCACCTTCTTTACTTTAATGAAATTCTTTGTTTTGGAGTTGGAAGAAAGGTGTTTACATAGAAGGTTTACCTAGATACGAATTTTACAAGATTTCCAAGGAATGAAAACATTGTTTAATCTACCTTTGGAAAACTTTCCCTGTTTTAGGAATATACTTTAATAAATTTCACTTATCCTTATCAAAACTAGGCCTTTATTACATGTATTCCCTAGGACTTCCATTTTTCCATAAAAATCATCATTTTGGCATTTGAAATAGGTGTTTAAATAGTGGCCATTTTCAAATTCGAATTTTGAAAGTTTCATTTGAGATTATTTCCTTTCTAAAACTCATTTAATCTTTCAAAAACTATTTCCTAATCAAACCTACTCCTTATGGCTTCCATTTCTTTAATAAAAATCTTGTTTTGGGGTTGGAAAATAGGTGTTTACACTTCAAGCTTCCCTTATTACGAATTTAAAGCTTGTTATTGGGATTGAAACATAGCTTTTGTAAACTTTTCCTTGTTTTGAAAATATTCCTTAGTGGATCTAAGCTTTACTCATCAAGATCACTCATTTATGATACCTATTCTCTAAGCCTTTCATTTTTAATGTAAAATACATATTTTGAAGTTGAAAAAAGGCTTTTTTAAATATTGTTCCTTTTTTATTCGAATTTTCAAAAATCATTTTTGTTGAAACTAAAGTAGATCTTGAGCTTCCTAATATTTTCCTACTATTATTATGCTATTACAAGTTATTTTATGCATAAAACAAAAGCCTAAGGCATTTATGAACTCAAAACAGCTAGATCTAGTTTATTATACTAGTTATAAATACATGAACACTATGACTGTTATGTAGATATGGCTAGATGTTGAATACATGCACCAAACATTAATAATAACAACATATCTTAACAATAAAACAAGTAGAAAATTAATCTTAAATAACAAGATCTACTACATTGTGATGGTAAGGATCTCATGTTCAAGTATTTCCACATCTCTAGCTTAAGGCTTGTGGGGATTTTTTTGGATGGAATCACACTTGAATGATCTTTCCATTACATGTTTTAAGAAATGAAGTGTAGATCTATTACCTATTTAGTGTTTGGATCAAGAAAACTTGAAGAAAACAAAAGTGTGTGTGTGTAGAGAGAGGGAGGCTCACAGTTTCTAGAGAGGTAGAGTGAAAGTGAGGAAAGAAGGAAATGGAAAGGTGAAGGCATAAAAGGGTTTATATAGAAAAGTGGATTAGGGTTTGCTTTAATTAAACAAAGGAAAATAAAACAAAATTGGAAAGAGGAAAGAAGGAGAGGGCATCGGTTTTGGGGTGTATGGGAGAGAGAGAGATGTGTGTTGTCCATATTTCAAAATTAAATAAGTAATTTAATTAGTAAAAGTTATATTGGAAAAGTAAATTGTAAGGAAATTAATGAAATTATAATAATAGGATGTAAGGATGCAGGAAGTAGAGTATGGGTAGTTGTACTTGTGAATAGTAGATTAGATAATTAAAGTACCGGTAGTAAAGAAAATACGATTAAAAGGTTATAACTGTAACTTTTATAACCGGAAAAATTATATAACTAATATATTTAGAAATCTTATGAAATTACGAGTCTAATGGTATTAATATCATATATTTAATATCTTGAGCCCTGGGACACGCTTTTCAAAGTCTATGTCTGATCAAGTTCGAAATAGGTCGAAATTTAGAGAATCTGATCTTTTTAAGCACCCTAATATTATTACGAACCAAACTACACTCTTCACTTGTATTTCAACTTCTTGGTTTACGAACGCAAGGTTGTCAGATCTAAACTTCTAGGGTTTCTTGGGAATTTGTTGACTTAAGGTCCTAGTTGACGTTCTAGTTTAGGGTTTGAACTTGATATTACCCTAAAAACTAGGGGTTTACACCGACCTTGTTTGAAAGATATTATTTTCATAAAGGGTCTAAGTCGGGGTGTTGGTATCTTATCAAGCAGTCAAATAGCTCGTATAAACTCTTCAAGGGACTCGGCAGTTTGAATGAAGTGAGTTCAAGAGTCAATTATGGATTGTGGGCATCAAGGAAGATGCTTAGTATAAGCTCAACTTCTAGGTGAAGTGATGTAAACCTATCCAAAGTACCTAAAGTAGCATGACTCCAAGGTTCGGGCCTCGTGATTTTGAAAGGGAAAGGAGGATCGATGAACACATAAGGTTGCAAGGTAGGATACCTCTGAATGCTAAGTTGATAGTGGAGAACTACTTGAAGAATTTGGCCATCACCAATGGTGATGAAGATGTTGCTTCCAGTGGTATGATGTAGTACTTAGACGTGGTGCCTCTATCCTCTTCTCTTTGTCGAGTAGAGCTTTGACAGAAAGGAGGACTGTTCCTGCCAATGATGTAATTAGTGTCTTCAAACATTTGAGCTGGATTAAGTAGGTTTGTTCCATGTTTGCTAACTCTTGTTCTGTTTTTCTCAAGTGTTGAGATGGAGATGAAAAATATGAACGAGTTCCTCACAAAACCATCATCCAAGAAGAAAGAAGAAGGCTGCTAATAAGAAAAAGACTCCTATGTTAGTGATTGTGCCTTAGGCTAATTACTAGATATTGTCTTTATATATGTATTATCGATACAAAGGTATTTCTATTATATTGTTTGCATGTTTACTCTATAATAGGATCCATGAATAATTTAATTATTCCAAATATCCCTAGATACTCATTATTGTGTGGAATGGTAATGAATTAAATCTAGTATGAGTTTTTTTATAATAGTCATGAGATATCTATTTGTATGTGCATACAAATCAAACTCTTAAGCACATATTAAAGAATTATGTACTAGACTAACCTACTATGAGATCACTACATTGATTAGTATCATAAGTGACTCTCACAATAATAATGTTAGCATATCCTTAGACCTAAAATCACCATACGTTTCAATATGAGGAACATTATGATTCAACTCAATCAAATGTTGTCTTTAACTGGATAATTATAAAGGTCGTGGTTGGGCATAATGCGAATCATGTAGAGGAAGTTAAGTGATTAAGATGAAATTTGTCCCTCTTTGAAAGAGACATCTCTAAGCCCCTTGATAAGTGAAAAAGGGAAATGCATGTTTATGCTCAAATGAATTGATAGTATGATCAATTTTAGTTGTTTTATCAGTTCATTTAGAGATCGAGAAATGATAAGATTAAATGATATAAGGGTGACACTATCCATGCCTTATGTTTAATTTAGATATCATGTGGCAAAAGGATAATAACATAAATTATGGACTAGGTAAAAATCGAATCACTGTTCTTCACTTAATTTGGGTAACCATAATGTCTTGCTAGAGGTTGCTTATGTTTTATTGACCAAAAAAATGTTTTTTAGTCAACGACCCACATTAAATGAACTTATAAAGATACACATAAAAAATTTGGAAAAAAAAGGGATAATGGACTAAATTTAAATAAGTCTAGTGGAAATAATAAATTTAATCTTAATTTGTCAAGAATAATAAATAAATATAATTTGTTAAGAACAATAATAATTCCTAATTAGACTAAGAATTCTCATGTTAATAAATTAATTTATCCCGAAAAAGATTAGGAGGACTATTGTCATTATTCATATTGACATTATTATAAATAAAACATAAGAGGTTTTTTTTAGGGCTAACGACATGAGCTGTCAACATTAGACAAACAGAGAAAACCTGTGAACTCTAAAAGAGAGAAACACGAGTGTCTTGAGTAATTTTCCCAATCATGTCTAGAAGTGTTCTAGATAGCGTTAGTACGTATCCTTTTGAAGGTGTACTCAGTCGTATAGATACTGTAGAGGGCACTTGTGAGATCCAATGCCAATAGATCTAATCTACCAATCAATATCAAAAATCAAATTAAGGTATAATGGAGTTTGATTTAATCTCTCTCTTTTTTAAATTTAATTGAATCACATGGATATGTCTTAGGATTTTAAGGTTTTAAAATATAAAAAAAAAAATTTCTGCTATAAGATTCAAATTTTGGATCTCTAAATTCCTAACATCCTACCAAGAGGTTGTCCGCTAACGAGGAAGGGCATGGTCAATCTACTCTAAGTTTGGGTGTTGTGGTTTCTTAAGGTAGAGATTACGAGGGATTTCCTCATCATTTTAAGGCTAAGAGGCAAAAGATTGCAACTGCTATGGAGGCCCTAGCTATCGAGCTAAGCATTTAAATTTTGTAGACCCCATGGTCTTTCGATCTACCATGGTGTAGAGTCTACCTCAACCTTCCCCAATAGTGGTGTCTTCTATGGTCCCGACATCTCCTAAATCGAAGACAATTGAAAGCAAAATTAAGGTGCTAGCTTAGATGGCGAGGTTAAGTCGCATGAGGCTCAATTTCCTACGGTTGCTAGAGCTGGTGGATCGCTTTTGGGTGTTAAGGTCATTAGGAGGAGGGTCATGAGGTGGAGTGATAGATTTATAGAGTGAAGCTCATTTGAGGAGGTTATCCTTTTTATAAGACATGGAGAGGTCAAGAACCTTGCATATGGAACTGAAGTCTGAGGAGCAAATGTTATGTGACTACGTGTTTCAGGTGGTAGTTGACAACTCCAGCCATGTCTCGACTTGTTTTCTCATTTTGTAGAGTGTGGTTACTATGACCAAGGCAGTGAAGTGTGTAAAGGAGAGTTGAGGGGAGGTAAACTTTGATTCTTGCCTTGTTGCACTTCCTTTCCATATTTTATTGGACGTAACCATCCTGCTGACTTAGTTCTCTATTATTTACTTAGAGTTCTAGAGAAGCCAAGAGGTTGAGTGAAATACCTTAAACATTATACTTAATTTATTTTATATGTGCATGCTTTGTTTGCTTGAAAATTGAGTTTAATATGAAATAATTAAACTAATAGAATATAAAGAGTCAACATGAATTATTAATTACGTTGAATTTCATATAGAATACAAATTTTTGTTAGTATTGTATTGTTTGTAGTATGTGAATTTAAAACTTAAATTTTCATAACATAGATTAGACTTATAACATATTTTATTCAAAACTAAGCCTAAGCCTAAGATAAAAACAAATATTTTTAGTAGCTTCAAAAGTTAATAAAGTAGATAGTGGATAATTACAAAGTTAATCTGATAAAGAAAATATTGGATAAGTATCAAGATTATTATCTAAAAGTGTCATTTCAAAATAGGCCATAAAGGAAAATTTGTTTTCTAGAGAAGAAGAAGAAAGTAAATTTACCATAAATTTTACCCAAGTTTGCTTCAAATTTCCTTGCCAAAATTTTTAATTAGTTTCCATTACCAAGTTAAGCTCGTTTGAGGTAAGTTTTACATGCTAGTACGATTTTTTTTTGTTTGTTTTCTTTATGTTTATGAAAACCCTATTTTAATAAGATGCAGTGATACATTGATGATTTAAGTAGATTTATAAGGATAAATAGATTCTTAAAATGTAGGAGCAAATATTGTCTGGCAAATATGTTATGAATTTAATATTGTGATTGTATGTGTCTATATATATATATATATATATAAGTGTGTTCTATTTAAAAAAAAGGAGAAAAAAGAAATATAGGTGATGTTTTGGTTATGTTTTTCATCGAGTCTTCAAATAGATACTACTCGAAGAGAAATACAAGAAAAACAAGACCATTTGTATTTACTATATTTCTCATTGTGTTCTAATATGAGTTTCGTTATGAACTAGAGATAGGTTGTAGATGATCAATTTCATGTTGAAGATAAAGAGATGTTAGAAGTTATTATGATGGGTATTTTTTATATATTTTTTGATGTTAACTACGTTTTTGAAGAAGTCCATAATTGTATAAGTTGTTTCTGTATTAAATTTTGCAGTTAACTATGGTTCTATAAAAATTTGTAAAGGTATAAAAGATAAACTATATATAATATATACATATATATATTCTGTTAAGGCTTAGTTTTTAACCTCAAGGTAGATTAGAGGTAGGCCTAAAGTAAGTGTTGAGGGATAAAAGGTTAATATAAAGTATTTGTCGAGGCCAAAATTTATATCTGGACATGCCCTCGACAAACACTAAATAATGTTGAGTCTTAAGCCTTGAAGCTTAGTACCCATCAAGGCCTAAAGTCGAGCCCTCGATGTACCCTGCAACTATTATTAAGACTCATCGAGACAAAAAATAAATAATGTATATTTAGCATAGATTCTATAGATACCTAAAGTCGAGCTCTTGACATGCCCTCGACATAAGTTATGAAGCTTTTTATCAGCATTCGACCTATTATATGATGAGGATCGACATGATTTTCTTTCAACAATGTACCCCAAGATTCTTTCTAAGCTGTCTTCAACCTATAATTTGTTTCAAAATGTGGATTAATAGAAATGTGCTATATTTATATGTGTGTATAAATGTTAAACTTTGTTTTAATGTGGAATATATTTAAATTTTATATTAAATTCTTTTCTTATAGATTATTCGTGTATGTTGTTTAAATCCTTGAATTTATCATAACTCTTAGGAAATAATCCTAAAATTAAAATACCAAATCGAAACCTTAAAAGCCAATTGAAGTTAAAACTAAATCCTAAACAAAATCAAATATGAAATTTCATGGCCTTAATAAAAAGAGAATATTCAAAAACAAAATAGAAATTCAATAATCGATCAACTCACAACCCGAACATGAGATGATTCACTTATCCAATCCCTAACACATAAATCGAGATGGAATATTTAAATAATATTCAACAAAAAAATTATAGAACCTTAAGCCTTTCGGTTAAATTTGAAATAAAAAATCTAAATTAATATCGAAAGTCAAACTAAGTCAATCACACAACCCTAGACTTGATTAAACAATCCCAATAATTGAAAATATTAAATAAATCATAATGTTTTGAACCAAAATATAACACGGCCAAAAACTCCAAAATTTTATGATCTTGCGAAAAAATCAAAAGGCTAGAAGTGAAACCGAAACCTTAAAAGTCAAAAAAGCCTACAACATACCCTAGTGTTTAGATCTGGCTATCTTGCGTTCTTAAACCCTAAATAATGGAATCAAGACAATTGTAGATAATAGTTCGTAATAATTTAAGGAAGCCTAAAAATATCAGATTCGCTAATTTCTAGTGCATTTTAGATCCAAAAAGGATTAGTCTTCGAAAACCATGCCTTAGTACATCAAATAATAAAAATATTCCAATAACATCGTTATACTCGTAAAACTGTAAGGAATCCAAAAATATCAGTTTCATAATTTTTTGGTATCTAAAAATATTTGATATAGCTCGTTTACACGTATTTTTATTACTATCGATATTTTATTTGTCTAGTCTACTATTCATAGTATTATTTCTACTATTCATGACTATTTCACTATCTCTACTTTTTCTTACAACCTATTCTTACACTCTACCTTAGCTATTTCTTACATTTACTTTTCTCATAAAACCTTACACACATCATATCTTACTTTTAAATTACTTTCATTACAAAACAAAAAATTTAATCAATTTTTCTCTTCCCTCCCCTTGTAGTCATCCATGCATTCTCTCTCTTCCTCTCAATTTTATTTCTTTTTTAATTTATTTTATTACATCTAATTTCCCTCTACATTTATCTATAAATACCCCATTTCGCTCTACTTCTTTCACATACTCATTTACTATAACAAAACTCTCCGAAAATCACTCCTCAAACTCTTTCTCTACAATTCCTCTCAACCAAAACTCTCTACAACCAAGCTCATCCAAAATATTTCTCTACCCATAAACCATTTACTGCATATCACTATCTACAGAATTTACATCTATCATCTTCATCCTTCAACAAAAACACTCTTAGATAAAGCTTTTAACCATTTATTTACCCATTTTATGTAACTTAGCATGACTATGGTGTTGTTTCTTAAAACTCATATGAGTTGTAGAAGCAACAATATGTTCATATTTTGCTCTTACACATGCCAAGAAATTCCAATTTTATTATCTTGCTATTATAATGATGTTATGTTGTTATTATTGTTATCATGCTTCTAACTTAACAAAATATATATAAATATATTATATCATCTATATGTATATCTATATTTATTAGAGCTTAAATGCTCATTAACTTACTTTTACTATTACTATTGCTTTTATTATTGCTTTTCTTTTCTTTTCTCTTTCTCTTTCTTTTTTTTTTTCTTTTTCTTTTAGAACTAGTCTATTCTTAGTCTCGGGATGCCTTAATAAAGCTAAGGCTCCCAATACTTGACCGGGTTACCTTGATGAAACTAAGGTTCTCAATGCTTGATCTTATCATTTTGCTTATTACAATCTTTTTATATTATTATGTGATATTTTCATCTTTCCATACTACATACTCATATACATGCATCATCAGAGTGATATTGTCTCAACAAAATTTAAAGTAGGATTTTATTTAATAAAAGAACATGAAACTAAACTCTATTGTTATGTAACTTGCCACTAAAATAAAGAAGTTGTTGGTAACAACTTAGAAAATGGATTTTTACAACTTCTCCTCAAACTTTTCCAGTGTTTTCCTAAATGTCAACAAGGATAATTTTGCTAAGGAAATAAAGGAAAAATTGAACCAAACTCTTTATTATCTAACTTTGAACTTAAACAAAGATTTTATCACAAAAAACAAGGAAAAAAATACTTTTATAAATTCTTTTCAAAAATTTAGATAAACTAATCATAAATTTCCTTCAATAACAATAAAAGAAGATTTTTACCTAAGAAATTAACTAAGGAAATAAACACTACCTTTTTATGATGAGTAACATAAAGTTTATTAAAACTTAGTGTTAATAACTCTTTGATAATCAAATTTTTAATCATAGGATATTCTTTTCTAAACCCATAATAAAATCAAGAACTATACTAGTTTTCAAAGTTAAGATAAAATCAACTCACTAAATTATAAACCCACTTAGAAAAATAAAGGTTGCCAAGAATCTAAATGATAAACCCAATTTCAAAGAAAGAAAGAGAATGTAAACATAGTAAATTAAAAAACAATAGATATTATCAACAACTTAAGAACATGTTAAAAATGATTTCTTTCCAATTAAAATAGATAAAGAAGTTAAAGGACCAAGTTTTAGAAATAAAATTTATTTATTTATTTATTTTAAAAGTAAGAAATCGAAAATATAACAGGAAAAAGACTTGTTTATCAAAACCATTTTAAAAGGAAAAATATATATATACAACCCAAATTATTATAGATTATCAACAACTTTTGGAAACTTTATTTTTATCACCAGAAGTAAAATTTGTACAAAACCGAAGTTAAGAGAAATTTATTTATTTCAAAAAAGATATTGGAAAAAAAATAATATACTTACTCATAATAACTCGGGAATTTATAAAGTTCTTTCCAAACGCTTAGAAAAGAATTTGTAAAGATTCAAGTTTTCAACACCATAAGACAAATTTTTTACGAAAAATAATCTTTGAGACAACACTATTGAATCATGCATACAATATGAGTCTATAATATATATAATCAAAATATTTTTCAATCATATAAATATCTATATTTTTTCCTAAAGGATTTTTAGGATAAAGAAAAGTTTGAAAATTTTAGTTCAAGGGCTGGGATTTTCATAGAGATCTTATACTGACCTTTTCCATGATCCAAAAGACTTTTTATGACAAAAATAACCTTGAAATAGATAGATCTTTTCAAGTAGGTAGAAAACGACATATAATATGTGAAAGTACGAGTTAAAATGAGCAAGTTATGGCCATTTTCAGTTGGAAATTCCCTTTAAACGATTTTTTACGAACATAGAAAAATAGAATTAGAAAGTTTGAGTAGAGATTCCATGAAATCTTGTCCACGTATTTCTTTTGTCTAGGCAATGAAGAATACATGATTTCTCTTCCAGAGGACTACTACGACTAAGAAGATTGCAAAATGGACAAGTGAGTTTTTCCTTTACGTATTTTGTATTCGCGTATGTGCTTGTAGAGTAGAGCACTAGATGTTAGGAAAATGTAAAATCGATATGCATGCAGGTTATCATGGGAGTTATGTTTGTGAATTGTTATATGTGATCAATGAACAACAAGTGGATAGGAACCCGATTTGTTGATTGTTAAAATTGCCTCCATGTATATTGCTATGTGTGCAAACATTGATTGATCGCTTTAAATGTATTAATAACGGATAAAAAATTCCTTAAGACTAAATTGCTCATGCATATCACTTAGAATCTCGTCTCACATTTTGCTACTACTCCTTAGCGTGGGATCGAAAAAGTAAGCCACCTAGCTACATCTTGAGGATTTAGGACATTCAGGGAATACGACCTCAAGGTGTAGCCGAGCCGGATAGATCGCTTTGTCTAAGGAAAGCCCGGGACTAGTAGTACGGTTCATTGGAACCTCAAGACACTCGCAAACTTTCAAGGAGGTCGACTGGGGCCCAGTTCAAATCATTTCCTAACCACTGATGGAGGGGTAAATCCATATTACATATGAAACCGGACAGTCGTATGTATTATTTGATCACATGGTTGTTGCATTTCATACGCTTACTTAAAGGACTTATTTGATTACTTTTTTATGAGTACATTTTGCGTCAGGAATATCTCACTAAGCTAGATATGCTTATTCCCCAATAGATTTCTGATGTTGCATGATTATTGTTTTTGTGCCTAAGACCACCATGACCGTCCAGGTAGAACTTATGTTTTTAGGGAGCTTTTGGAGAAATCCTATTTTGAAGACTTTAGATTAGATTTCCTTCATAAATATTTTAGTTTAATTATTTGATTTATGAAGACTATGTTATTATGGAGGTTTATCAAGGGAATCCCCCGAAGAAGTTGTAAGACCTTATATTTTGATGAATCATAATAGTATTGCTTTGATTGTTCTGCTGCCATTATCTTAAAATGCATAACTTCACCTGCCTCTCTTTCTTGTGAATGTACGCCTTGTACCAATATGAAAACTTCCAAGTGACTAAGGTAGTTATTCTCAATTTTTAATATTATATAGGGTGGGTTGTCACATTAGGGTATCCGTTGGGTCGTGACAAGTTGAATGTGTTATCTACTTTCTTAACAGACACATCAAGTACGTAATAACTTGATTGTTAGATGCTAGAATAGGCATATTATAAATTAAATTTAATGAATGCTATTTAAATTGTTTATACTTGTGCCGTTGAATCCATTCCGAGGAGTGTAACCCTATTAACGAAGTTAAGATGGTAGTTTAGGCGCTTAAGTTACCACTGTTATCATGTAATGACTTTTATAAGTGGCTCAACGAGTAGTTAATGGGGCTAAAGGTATCAGAATAACATTTACTTATTCTTAAGAGGAAGTCATATGATTTAGTCCTGGTTTATGGGACCAATTGAACTAAGTGATATTACGGATTAAGTTAAATAGAGATGAGTAACAGCTGTAATCCTTAGAGGAAGCTACTATTCATTTTTGGTTATATCATATAGGAGATATAGGTATTCGGGCTGCATATATCAACCCCTTAAGCGCCTGCTATTACTTAGGATCCCCTGATTCCTAATATTTATCGGAGTTTAAACACTCATGTGTTGATTGACATACTTAAAGATAATCAAATTATTGATTATTGCATTGCATTTAGTTTAGATATTCCTGTCACTATGTATTTTCCTATGTTACTTGCGTATTTGGCTTTTGACTCATGATTCTTCTATTTCAGGTGATGATGAGGATGCGTTTTATCCTCAATTGGGTTATGGATTTGATTTTGAAGATTTTCTAGATGCATTGGAGAATTAGGAACATCGACTATGATGATGATTTTCTTGTAATAGATATAGAAATGTGTTTTCTATATATGTATATTTTATTAAAGATTTTTGTAAAGCTTCTTATCTTGTAAAGGCTTGATCATAACCCTTGGTATGTAATAATTACGTATGAATTTTTTTCTTATCTGTTAATAAACAATCAAGTGTTTGTTTAGTAAGTTTTATACTTCTAATAAAAGTTTTGATAAATGAATCTGATGGTATATTTAGACAAACATTTATATAAGTCATTTCTTTAAAGATAACCTTACATGTAATATTGCAGTATTACATGTGGTTGGGGGACTATTCATGCTAGGATTCTTCTATCCAGCCATGTCAGTCGTTACATTGAGAGCTTGAGTAGGCATGCTCAAAAGCGAGTTAGCCGAGCTAAGATAAGAAGGGATAAAGATGAAGAGTAACCTATGGCCTTCTGGCATAATATGAAAAGGAGGTATGGAGCGTAGAGGATAAGGCTTTCTAGTGTCAACAAAACTTGGTTAAGCCTGCTATTGATGATTGTGAGAAGAAATGGAGGGTGAGGAGAAAATTCATACAACCTATCTTGGAAGCTGAAGGAAGCCACATTAGAGATCAATAGATTGAATAAGGGAGCTAAAGAGTTTAACTCTGAGTGGCATAGCCTCAAGGTAAAAGGGAGCTCATTCCTTGTTTTATTCTCTTTCTTCTTTCTTCTCCTTTCCCTTTTCTTTCTTTTTTTTTTTCATTTTTAATGCGTTCTTTGTTTTGTTTCATGGTAAACTCAGTGCCGCTTAAGCTTGAGTAAGGATCTTGGAGGGCAGGGAGGTCATGACCCCCATGATGGAGAAAGAAATACCTAGGAAGTTCATGAAGAGCAATGAGTAGACTGAGCTCTAGAGAAAGCTTGTAAGGGAGATTGCAAGGTTAGTCCATAATGAAGAGCTCAAGGTGTATACCTATCTAGACTTCATTTTCCTATCTACTTAGCTTGGCTTGTTTGCTTTTGAGGACAAGGATGATAAGGATGGCAAAGGAGAAGAGGAAAAGTAGGAGGTGCAAAATGTTATAGCTACTACTCCTGTCACGTCCCAAAGGGTACCCTAAATGCAACGGTCCGCCACATTCGATATTTAAAACTCAAGAAAGACAACCTTAGTCCCTCTATGAGTTTGAATATCGGGTGTAAGACTTACATTTAACATATAGGGACCATACTTTGCTTCGAAATAGTCTAAGGAGACATACATAGCAATAAGAATGTAAATCATAACAGTTATATTAAGATTTATTCTATTACATAATCTAAGGGGCATAACCCCATCAAAATATTAAGAGTTCTCAAGCTCTCAAAAGTTTCTTATATCATTCCTCAAATACCAATTTAGGAGATTCTAATAGAAGTCTATGCCTACGTCTAGGTTCCGGCCTCATCAAAAAGCTTCTTAGAGTCCAAAAGTTGTACCTGATGATAGTGGTTTCTTGGAGATAGCCATAAATATTCATACTGCAACATGAAACTATTGGGTATAAGCTTACGAGCTTATTAAGATTCATTTCCAAACATTTAGTACTCAACAACAGTACATAGTAGACAAGTTATTAACATCCATATGAAATGAACAAGCAAATGAGCATACAAGCATATGACTTTCCAGGAGTCATATGTGAATAGATTTACGCCCTCCATTCGAGGTTGGGGTGGTCCATAAGTCATGCAACTACTATTTCCAATCTTGAGTGGGATGGTCCTTAAGTCATGCAACCATAATCCCGACCTCCTTCTCTTAGTTTTACAACATTTGTTGTTTTATGTAGTTGATTCAAGTGCCTGCACCACTTCCGTTAACTTAAGCGATCTCGCATCTTTAATGTTAACACAGGCCCTCTCGCCTCCACTAATATACTTTTGTCCCACCAAAAGTATATTAGCTAATGCAATATGACTCACTACGTGATATGCATGTAAAGTTTATTCATATAATCGTGACATGTTAATTATGTAGGTTAAGGTCATAAAGAATTTCAGACAATCCAAGTCTATACTAGCTTATATAATGATTTTTCAACAAGTCTCGTCTCGATATATTTATCATTCATTCAACCAAGATTAGATCACAACTCATCATACTTTTATCTTTTCCTAATTCTAATGTCACTACGATTACAAGCACATACATGAGCACAAATATTTAAGAAACGAACTCACTTTGCCATGGTGCGGAAATCTACTTAATCATAATTGTCCTCGAGAAGGTCTAGTCCGTTTCCCAAATCTCCTAATCAAAAGAAATAACCCTAATTATTATTTTTATGGAGTTTGAGTGAGCTTATAAATTCTATTCTATCAAGTTCGTCAAAATTTGTCTAAGAGGAAATTCTAACTTAAAACGGCCATAACTTGATCATTTTAACTCAGAATTTCATATATTATATACCGATTTCTACCTATTCGACGAGAGCTATCTATTTCTGGAGTTATTTATGACAAACAAGGTCATTTAGTGTATGAACAGAAATGTATAGAATACTATACGGATTCCCCTTTCCACAACTAGTTTCATTTCAAGCATTATACTAAAGCTTTGATAGATACTTAGCTATCTTTATATTTTGTGGAACTCTATTATATACATATATAACTCAATACCATGCATGATTCATGGGTGTTGGAAATTTCTAATTTCTCATGTACTTAGATACTATCAAATAAGAAATATGTGACCTTACTTTTCTAACTTTGTTTTTATAAGTGCATCATGTATATATGCAATACCTACAAACTATTATCATGAAGGTCATGGAATAACTATCTATATGTATATCCTTAATGTTATAGTATTAGGAATTCCTTTTGAAAAACTTTTACTTTGCGAAACTTTTGAAATTACTAGACTTAAGAGAAGTGGTTTTCTTTCTTGAAGAATCACATTTGCTTTCATCAAAACTTAACCTTGATGACCTATATAGCCATTACCTTCATTTTTTTAATAAAAAACTTCATTTTGGGGTTAGAAAATAGATGTTTAAATAGGTGATTTACCTAAGTCTGAATTTTACAAAATCTTAAAGAATGAAAACATTGTTTCACCTATTCTTGGAAACCATTTATTGTTCTAAGATTATATTTTGATAACCTCTCTTATTCTTGTCAAAAATGGGGTCTTTATTACATGTATTCCCTAAGACGTCCATTTTTCTATAAAAACTATTATTTTGGCATTTGGAAATAGGTATTTAAATAATGATTATTTTTAAATCCAAATTTTGAAAAATTCATTTAGGTTTGGTTTCTTTGTAAAACTCATTTAGTCTTTCAAAAACTATTTCCTAATCAAACCTACCCATTAAGGCTTTTAATTCCTTAATAAAAATCTTATTTTGGATTTGAAAAATGGGTATTTATATTTCAAGCTTCTTTTATTACGAATTTAAAACTTATTTTTGAGATTGAAATATCACCTTTGTAAACTTGCCTTTGTTTTGAAAATAATCTTTAGTAGATTTAAGCTTTTCTTATCAAGATTATCCATTTATGATATCTATTCCCTAAGCCCTTCTTTACAAATGAAAAATACACATTTTGAAGTTGAAAAATAGGTTTTCTAAATAGGGTTCCTTTTTTATCCGAATTTTCAAAAGTTATTTTTGTTGAACATAACATAGATCTTGAGCTTTCTAATCCTTTTATACTATCATCAAGCTATTACAAGTTATTTAAGAACATAAAACAAAAGTCTAATGCATGTATGAACATAAAACAACTAGATCTAGTCTACTAAGCTAGTTATAATTGCATTAACACTATGATAGTCATGTGAACATGAATAGATGATGAATATATGCACAAATCATTAATAATAATAACATAACTTAATAATAAAACAAGATAATAGCAAAATAACTCAAATAACAAGTTCTAAAACATTGTGATGGCAAGGATCTCATGTTCAAATGTTTCCACATCCCTAACTTGAAGCTCATGGGGATTTCATGTGAAATCACACATGAATGAAATTGCCAGTATATTTTTTTTTTTTAAGATACTAAGGTATAGATCTATTACTTATTGATTGTGTGGAGTAAGAAGATTGAAAAAAATTTCA
Source organism: Combretum micranthum (assembly GCA_024138025.1). Lineage (NCBI taxonomy): Eukaryota > Viridiplantae > Streptophyta > Magnoliopsida > Myrtales > Combretaceae > Combretum > Combretum micranthum. The sequence goes on along the minus strand of JAMXBD010000897.1, from coordinate 308,371 downwards.
AAGTGTGGTTGTATAGAGGGAGGAGGGAGTTCATAGTTTGGAGAAGAGAGGAAGAGGGAGTTTTGCAACAAATTTCTTAAAGTAAGAAAGAAGAAAGAAAGGAAGTGAAATGAAATGGACACAATGAGGTATATATAGGGAAATGAATTAAGATTTGCTTTAGATTAAATAAAAGAAAATAAAACAAATTGGAGAGAGGGAAAAGTGGGGAGGGCGCCGGTTCTATAGAAGAAGAGAGAGAGAGGGGTTGTGTTGTGTAAGTTTTGGAATTAATTAAAGTAATTTAAATGATAAAAGTTATATTGGAAAAAGTAAATTGTAAGAAAATGATGAAATTGTAAGAGTAGGGTGTAAGGATGTAAGAAATAGGTTATGGGTAGTTATACTTATGAATAGTGTAGAAGAATCCAAAAAGTAGATTTGACATTTAAAGTACCAGTAGTAATGAAAATATGATAAAAAAGTTATAACTATAACTTTTATAACCCAAAAAATTATATAACTGATATATTTGAAAATCTTATGAAATTACAAGTCTAACGGTACTAATATCATATATTTAATATTCCGAGCCTCAGGACACGCTTTTCGAAGCCTATACCTGATCAGATTTGAAATAGATCGAAAATTCGCTAATATTTTCTTTTAAAGCATCCTAGTGTTATTACAAACCAAACTACTTCCTTACTCATAATTTGACGCCTTGGTTTAGGAATACGGGATTGTTGGATCTAAATTACTAGGGTTTCCTAGGAATTTGTTGACTTAGGTTTTCCGATTGACTTTCCAGTTTAGGGTTTGAACTTGATATTGCCCTAAAATTTAGGGGTTTACACGAACTACTATATTCCACTTAGGGTTCCCGAGTGATTTTTTCGGTTTAAATCTTTGCTAATTTGGAAGCTGGGGGCTTATGTTTATACAACACATTTAGTTTGAGAATTTTATTTTAATTTTTTTTTGTAAGTATTTAATATCTCTTAACGTTTTTGGAATTATTAAATTGGGTTTTATTTTAAAGATTAATCGTTTTACTTTCTAGTAATTTGTTTTTTTGGATTCTATATTACCCAATTCTTTATAAGTCAAAATTACGTATAGAATTTATCATATGTAGTGGTTTTGGATCTAAAAACCGTTGATTTCCTATTTTATTTTTTCTAAGGATTGTCATTTCTCAATTTAAGAAATTTCTAGATTCGTTCCTCATTTAAGGCTAGTAGAAGTTCGGTTTTAAATGTGGAGTCATTTTTAGAGTTTACTGTCGAAGGTTATTTTGGAATTATTTACTAAAATATTATGGGGCTTACATCCTTCCCACCTTAAAGAAAGTTTGTTACGTGTATATCATTTATTGAGAAGAGGTTGGGAATTTCGAGTTATATTGTTAGCACCGGTTTATGCCTTGGTTCATATTATTTATGAATTTTGTATGATAGATATTTTATGAAATATAGCACATACAAATTAATAAGATTTGGTTTAGCGATTCCAATCTTCACTTACACGACTCTTTTTGGAAAACGATACGGACTTGACTCAAGACCACAAATGACTTGACTCGATCGACACTAGACGACTCACGACAACATGACCTTTCATGACACGATTACTTTGACCAACGAAGGTTGGAGATTCGCTTCTCCATTCTTATGTAGCTGTATATACAATATTGTGCTTTGAGATCCATATTTCTCTAAATAATTAAAGTCATCATTGTTTTAATTTCTTATCATCGGGATCATCTTAATGGGGTTGAAATCAAGAGATCTCATTGCTTTATTGTATAATTATTACTTATGAAGATCTTATGGAGTTTGGTAATTGAGGTTTGATTACTGCAGTTTCAACTTTTATGTCACAGTCATCATAGATTTTCGATCTTTCAAAGTTCTTTATTTACAAGAAGTTGTATGAGGGGTGTCTTGGAATTCGTTAAATTAATCGAGTTTTGTTTTAGTTTCCATCATTAGCTCATACTAGCTTATAATGGTCTTGAACTTTCCCATTCTTAGTCTAGTTATTTAATCCAAGGGTATTTCCAACAACCTATCTTCTCATCATTTGGTACACACAGTCGTCCCTTCATTCTTGTTACATTCTCGTCATCTATCGTGAAGTCAGTATATTTTTTTCCTTCTTGAATTCCTTTCTTTATTCTCTGTACTATCTCATCGTAACGCTAAGCTTCCTTTATTCTTTCTACTATAGTGGGTTCCATCACCAAATTTGCTATTTCCATCTCAGCATCTCTTCTTGTAAAATTGATACCTAACCTTTCAAACTCCTTCACTAATTTCTTTTGATCAGTAACTAAGGCTGCTACTTTTCTGTGATTCTTACAACTTAAAGCATCAGCAGCCGCATTCGCTTTCCTTGGGCAAAATTAATACCTAATTCATAATCCTTGATTACTTCGAGCCATCGCTTTTGTCTCATGTTCAACTCCTTTTATGTGAACAAATACTTGAGGCTCTTGTGATCAGTGTAGATCTCACACCTTTGCCCATAAAGGTAGTGTCGCCATATCTTTAAAGTGAACACCACTATGGCTAGTTCCAAATCATGTATAGGATAATTCTGTTCGTGTGGCCTTAGCTGTCTTGAAGTGTAGGCAATCACTTTCCCCTCTTTCACGAGTACACACCCGAGACCATTTCTCGATGCATCGCTAGGAACTGTGTAGGGCTTCTCAGGATTTGGTGGTACCAAAATTGGAGCGGAAACAAGTTTTTGCTTAAGTTCTTGAAAGCTTCAGGTTCTCTTTTCCATCCATACAAACTTTTCATTCTTTTGGATTAATTGGGTCATGGGTTTAGCTATCTTGGAAAAATCCTTAACAACTTCCTATAAGACCCTGCCAAACCTAAAAAGCTTCTTACTTCTGTTACTGTCTTGGGCGGTATCCAATCTACCACAGACTTAATCTTCTCACGGTCTACAAATATGCCCTCACTCGACACAACATGTTCCCAAAAACGGGATTCTATCTAACCAGAAATCACACTTGGAAAACTTGGCATACAATTTATGTTCTCTTAAGGTTTGTAATGCCATGCGTAGGTGTTCTTCATGTTGCCTACGCGTCCTCAAGTGGATAAGGATATCATCAATAAAAACTTTAATACACCTATCTATTAAAGACTTATACACCCGGTTCATCAATTCCATAAATGTAGCAGGAGCATTTGTTAATCCAAATGACATCACCAAGAATACATAATGTCCATATCGAGTTCGAAATGCTTTTTGGGTACATCTCTCGGCTTAACCCTTAGTTGATGGTATCTTGATCGAAGAACAATCCTTGAAAACACACTTGCTCCTTGCAGCTGGTTAAGCAGATCATCGATCCTAGGGAGCGATACCTATCTTGATTGTGACTTCATTTAGTTCCCGGTAAATCCACACATAACCTCATCTAAGCCAATCAGAAATTGTAAACCCCTGAAGTTTTGAATTCAAATTAAAGCTTAAACCCTAATGAGAAGTCAACAGATTTCTAAAGTCAACAAAACCCTAGTTTACCGTAACCGCTTAAGTTCGGCATTCTTGTTTAAGAAACCCTAAGAGAGTAAGAAAGAGTTTAGTGAGTAGAATAGTTCGTAATTATCCAAGAAAGCTTAAAAAGATCAGTTTAGTAAAACCGCAACTCGTTTTAAACACGATCGGCACAGTTCTTGAAAAATGTGTCCCAGAGCTTGGGATAGTAAAAATATTCTGAATATACCATTAGACTCATAAAAATATAAGAATTTAAAAAAAAATCAATTTCGTAATTTTTCGGTAGCTAAAAATATCAGATATCGCATTTATACGCATATTTTCTTACTACCAGTACTTAATTTGTCATGTCTACTTTACATTACACTATTTACTACTATTCTACACTATTTATCTATCTCTACTTTTTTTTACAACCTACTCTTACAACCCATACCTCTATTTCTTACACATTTTCATTTCCAATACAACTTCACATCTTTCATATCTTACTTTTAATTAACAAAAATACAAAAAATAAATTTTTCCTCCCCCTTTCCTCTCAAATTGTGCTGGCCCCCTTCTCTTCCTCTCCAAATTGTTTTGTTTTCAATTTATTTAATTAACACCAATTATCTCCTACATTTTCCTATAAATACCCCCTCTTACTTCCACTTCTTTCACACCTTTCTTCTACTAAAGTTACTCTCTCAAAATTCTCTAAGAATTTTCTCTCAAGAAGCTCTCTCAAGTTTAGTTCTTTTAGGTAAATTTTCTTCAAGACTTCCATATGTTCATTTACTTAGTATGAGCTTAGTGTGTGTTTTCTAAACCATGAAGGTTAAGGAAAGCAACAATAGGTTTATACTTTGTTTTTGTTCATAAATCTAATTTTCTTTATGTTGCTTTTATGTTTATAACTATCTAATATATTTATATAGCTATATATATTATTTAGAGCATATAAACTCATTGTTTTGCAATTTATTTACTTTCATGTTATTTTTAAGACTAGTCTTTCTAGTCTTAGACTTGTCCTCATCAAGTCAAAACATTTTCTTTTTCTTTTTGGGACTAGTCTATCTTCTTAGTCCCGGGATACCTTGATGAAGCTAAGGTTCCAATACTTGATTTATTTTCTTCTTAGCTTATTCTTTCAAGTTATTATGTTTATTTATGTTTCCATAACTTCATGATTCATATTCATGCATGAACATAATGATTTTTGTCTCAAACAAAATAAATGAGGAAATATTTTCTTAAAATAAAGATTCTTTTCTAGAAATAAAAGTAGGAAGTAAACTTTTCTAAAAACTAAGAAGTCATCTTAAACAAACTTAGAGGAGTTCATAAGAAATTTTATAAACATACATGACAAAGAAAAGACTTTTTGAAGTAAACAAAGATTTTACAACAACTTTACTTTTCTTCAAATGATAGAAATTCTTTTCACAAGAAATCAAGAAATTATTTCTCTAAACATAGAAGTGATATTACTTTCAAAAGTGTTGGAAGCTAAGTTTAGGAAATAAAAATCATTCCTTAGGAATTTAAAGAGATTACGAAAATAAAATTTAGAAAAAGAAAAGAAATACTCATTATAAATAACTTAAAATATTTTCAAAGCAAAATGAATATTTCCAAAAGTTCTCAAGTTTCAAAATCTTTAAAGACTTTACTTTTTCATAATTTGAGAGAACTTCATTAACTTCATACATTTGTTATGAGTCAATAAATATGTGAATATACCTTCCAAAAGTTTTTACAAGCTATTATATTACCTATCTCTTCAAATGAGCTTTGGATAAAGGAAGGAAAACAAGTTTAAAAAAATTCGTGATGAATCTGTCCGTCACTTTTTCTGAACCCAAATGACTTAGTTTGATGAAAATAAGTTTATAAATAGATAGATCTTTTCGAATAGGTAGAAAACGGTATATTATATGCGAAATTCGAGTTAAAATGGGCAAGTTATGGTCATTTTAAGTTGAAATTTCCTCTTATACGATTTTATCACGATTTTGAGAAAGTTTAGAATCTTCAAGAATAGAGATTTCATGAAAGACTCAATTTGGGTATTTCATCTTGTTTAGGGGAGAAGGACCGAGATCACATTTCCAGAGGATTACTTCGATTAGGATCTACCGACATGGAGTGAGTTAATTCTTGACTTAAGTTACATTTCCATGTTTTGTGCTTGTAAGTAGTAGCACTAGCAATTAAGAAAAAGATAAAATGAATAATGTTTGTGACTTGGAATTATGATTGATTGAATATAAGTTAAGAATATCGAAAGAAGATTTGATAAATAAATTGTGATTCTTGTATTGATATGATGAATTGTGTTGATCGCCTTCAACTTGAACTAAATATTATTTGGTTAATTATATATTGAAATCAATTCATGCATATCATACTTGTGAGTCACATTTGTTTCACTACTATTCTTCGTGTGGGGAAACGAGGAAATGGTAGTGGTGGCTGGTAGGAGCCAGAAAGTCTACATGGGCTAGTAGGAGCCAGAAAGTCTACAAGGCGAGCAAGAGCTGGTAAATCTGCAAATATTGATGATCATATGGGCCGTAACCTCCCAACCCTCGACATGAAGGGCGTAAAATCCATGCTACACTTGATTTCCAGTTAATCATGTGTATTTTGTTTGTTCATATGATTGGTGCATTCTCATATGCTTGATTAAACACTTTTTTGCTATATGGAAATGTCTTGTAGATGGAATTATCTCACTAAGCTAGATTTGCTTATACCCTTATAGCTTTTTGTTACAGTATGATTACCTTTGGTTGGCCTCAAGGAGCCCCGTATGTCAGGTACGAGTTTAAGTTACTAGGAGTTTTTGGGAGAAGCTATACGTATTTAAGTTTTGAACATAGGCTTATAGGAAAATCTCTATAGTAGGCTTGTGTTATAGTTGTTATTATTTTATTGGAAGACTTCTAAAGCGGGGGAATGCCCCTAAGATGATGTAAGGATATTATTATGAAGATCTTATGTTTATTTATATAAGTTCTTGCTTGCTTTTATTATCTGCTTAATTGTAATACCCCTGTAAGTCTCCTACTATCTCGGAAGCACGCCTTGCATGTGATATCGAAGCTCCTACATGACTAAGGTTGTCATTCATTAGTTTTAATATTATATGTGGCGGACTGCCACGTTTAGGGTACCCTTCGGGGCATGACAGAAATACTTATCTTTTCAGTTCCTCACTATACTTGCACGAGTCAGGGGCATGTTGGAGCAGCCGACTGAACTCGGTTTCATATTGTTCCATTGTGTGGTCCTTTTGTGATATGTGTAGAAAATCCGTACTGTACCGTACCTGGAGACTTCCAGGAAAGTAATGCTCACAGAATTCATAGTGGAACATCTCCAAGTAACTAGTGACACAAGTTCTCTCTTCTTGGATTTCCACCATACACTTGCATTCAACCTTAGCAGGTATGTATCATAATTAACCCTTAGGTAGTAGGTTTGGCGGCGGTGCCGCTTGTTGCTATATCCCCCATATTTGGTTCATTTGACGTGCTTTGTTCTAGGCATCTCCTTTCTCTACTGCGGTTATGTTACGTTTTAATTAACTTAGTTAAGTAATCTTCCAGAAACATTATTAACATTTTCTATCGGAATTCGAAAAATGCCGGAAATTCTTATACAAGCGAGTAATTATAAAAGCAAAGTATAATTTAAGCAACTTAAATAAAGAAATCTCAACTTCATAAAACATAACATAACTATTCATTAAAACTTAAACTGCAGGTACAAAGACCTTTACATTGGAATTGAAATCAACACATATTGATTCAAACATCTCAACAAACAACAACCATAAACAACATCTGGAACAACAAAAGCTACTATGACCTATCTTTCAAGGTCGCTACTACAAAATTCAGCTTGGACTTATGGGTAGAACATAAGTCTCGCTTTCTCCCTCGACTTCTCATATTTTCTTTTTATAAATTGCTTCTTTTCCTTCTTCATCCTTATTTCCATCGGATGGCCTCTATCTCATCCACTTCTTTCTCATGGGTTGGTAATCGATTTCACTTAATGGAGGTAGCTGAGCCATGTCAGTGGGTAGAGGTGTACTTCCTCATACACTCCCCACTAAAAGAAGTGACTTTGAGCATCCGCTCAAAGCCAATCGGTGTGATCCCCCAACAAATCATAGGCATAAAAAAACAGATATCCAATTGGGTTCCAGGTTTGAAAATCAAGAAAGGTCGGTTTCCCTTCATTCCTTAATACAAAAGTAGCTTCTTGTAACATGGGTTCCCCTACTTATGAACAACAATCCTTTCCAATGAATAGATTACTTCAAGCTCCGACCAACATTTCTTCCTTATAGGGCAATACTCAATGTTGGTCACTATTTTATGCCACTCAGTGTTCATCAATCCTCTTTTCCACATATTAAACATCTCTTGGATTGACCTAGGATGACCAGCTAAAGCAAAGTCTTCGCACAAGACCCCAATCCTCAAACGATATTCGACCAAAGTCTCATTGGGTTGCTTATGCATTTGCCTTGTCGCTAAGCGGGCTTCACCAAGAGTAAGCTATTCACAAAAGAAGAACGAATTAGATTAGTCTCCTCTTTTTATTTCTCATTAAGTCTATTAATTAAAGTTATGATTGTAGATTCTTAACCATGCTCTGATACCAACTTAAATTATCATGCTCCACAGGGTACTGTAAACGCGAAAGTCCGCCACACTCGATATTTAAACTCAAGTAAGACAACATTGGTCTCTCCATGAGTTTAAACATTGGGTGTAAGGCTCATGTAAACCCCGGTATTCTCAGTAGTCAAGAAACCTCGGGAGTTGGAAGCGAAACCCTAATCCGGTCCAGTTTGAGTCTAGTGAGTGAAGCCCAAGAACCCTAAATCTGGCTTTCCTTCGGTTTCATAATAAAAGAAATATTATAAAGTAAATGAATTTGAATTATTGTTCTAAAGTACATTTTAAACCTTTGAAAGTTTTAAATTCGGGAATTTTTCATTTTCGGGCCTTCCCGAGCTCAATTACGGAAAAGCGTGCCCAAGACCATGGATTCAGAAAAATGTTCCGGAATATTCATTAGAACCGTAATTTTATAAGGATTCCAAAAATATCAATTTTATAATTTTCCGAGCTATAAAAATTATAGTTATAGCTTTTCCGTGTTTTCGCTACAACCGGTAAAGTAGATGTCTTGTCTTCTATTCACAAGTACAACCTATACTACACACTACCCATACCCTATTCTTACATCCTTACAACTACTCATTTCAATTTCTTTTCCAAGAAATTTGTCTCTTAAATAATTAACCCTATTCTTACATTTTATTTAGCTAAACCCTAAATTCACTTCATATATAAACATATTTTTCTCTCTCTCTCTCTTCATTTCTTCTTGTTTCAATTTTTACAAAGAGTAAAAACTCTCTCTTTTCCCTCCTTGGTGCCTTGAGCTTTGCCCCCTCCTCTTCTCACAAGTTCAACTCATTTTCTCCTCTTTTCTACTCCACAACTCCTTTGGTATGTTGATTTTAGGCCTTGTTCATCCCAAATCTTGTAATGGCAAGATCATTCTTGTGTGTTTTCTCATTTAGATCCCAATGAGCATGAGCAAGGACATGAAAACACTACTACAAGAATCTCAAGCCATCACAAGAAGTGGATCTAGTCTTTGAATGAGTTTTGTTTGAAATATCAACTTGTTCATGCATGTAAAGTAGAGATCTTGCATATATATTGTTGTTCATGCCATGAGATCCATGATTCATGCATTATATATAGTAGATCTAAAGTTTAGACATCCACAACTCCATGTACATGTATGATCATAGAGTTATTTTGATTTCCATGCATTGATGATCATAAAAATGTAGTCTTGTATATGTATAGAGATGTTAGATAGTAGATCTTCATATATAAGAAGCAAGAACATTGAAAAATAAAAGACTTTGTAGGAAATGGTTTGTTGGAAATTCGGATGAAATTGAAACCCTACCTAAAAGCCACCAAAATCATTTTTAAACTCATGTTCACAAGAAAATGAAGGATGTGTAATAGGAATATTGAAGAATGATTTTCATAAGCTTGGATGAGTTTAGGCATGATAGGAATGTAAAAAAAGTGGTGAAGTTAGAATGAAAAATATTGATGTGTGGATCAATAGTCAAATTCGTAACTTAGGTTCATGCCTACAAGAACTCTTAATATCTAAGTCTAAATTGGATGTTTTATAAGCTAAATGAGTCCTTAGATAGTTATATATTGGAGCTTCAATTTTTACTTCATTAGACAAGTTTTTCCATAAGAAAAATGCAAGAAAATGAAATTTCAAAAATTCGGATTTTTACAAAAAGCTTGTTTAAAGACATGTTTACCAAATGAAAAATGAGAATTTTTATGCATGAATGAAGGCCATGATTAATATAGACTTTAGAACTCATTTTTATTTAGATAACAAGTGATTACAAGATTAAAAATCAAAGAAACCCTAAGGAGTGTAAAGTGGAAGAATGGTTTCTTAGAAATAACCTTTAGGAATTTTCTAACACTTAGGAGTTCATAAGAGTTTATTATCACAAAATCATCATGACCATGCATATCTTGAGTTCATTACATGGCATTCATGCTAGGAATTCATTTCCATACCAATCATCTATGAATCATCAACTAGGAACATTTCTTATCAAAAGCAAAACGAATTTTCGGAATTGGAGAAATTGTGGAACAGATCTGATCCTACTGTTCCGTGACTTTACTATTTTCAAAACTTGAAAATAATACTAGAAATAGATAGATCTTTCGAAGTAGATAGAGATCGATATAAAATTTGCGAAATTCCGAGTTAAAATGACCAAGTTATGGCCGTTTTAAGTCGGAACTTCCGCAAATAGCGAGAAATCCGAATTCATCTAGTTTAGATGTATAGCTTGATTTAGTTACATAATGAGAGTCTCATTAGGATTATTCTTGCTTGGTAGGTGATCCCGAGCAGGACGACACCCTACCTCCCGACTACTACTACTAGAAAGACCGGCGTCCAATGGCCGAGTGAGTTTTACTTCCACTCTCAATTAATGTGATTGTAATGTAGTGGCACTAGTGGTGTAGGCAAAGATAAAAAGAAATTGTATATGCATGATGGGGTATATGGGAATTTATATGTTGTCTACTGCTGATATGTGAAATGGAACTTAAGGAATATCGAAACCGGGTGTTAAGCTATTGACTGATTAGCTAGTATCTTATGATGAATGTCTGCGAATACTTGTTGGTCACCTAAAAGAATTGAATTAATGAATATTCGACTTCAATTGTAAATTGAATTCATTCATATCACGATGGGGTTGGAGCATTCGCATTGGTTGGTTTTTCGTGACCCATAAAACGAATATGTTGGTTAATCGTGATCCATAAAACGAATTTGTTGGTTAATCGTGATCCATAAAACGAAATATTGTTAGTTGACCGTGAGCTTAAACGGCGTCGTACCGCAGGATTCATTAATCTACTAACCCGGGATGGAGGGCGCAAGTCCATCCACATATGATTTCCGGTTGGTCATATGTTTGTTGAACTCCTTTGTTTGGTGCATACACTTGCTTGAATAATCACTTGTTTGAATGAATTGTACATAATTGTGTTATGAAAGTTATTACTCACTAAGCTAGTTAGCTTACGCCCCCATAGTTTTTATCTATTGCAGCACGAGTTTATATGGCTTAGGCCGAAGCAAGCCACAGCACAGGTGCCGGAGATAGGAGTTTCCCATAGAAGTTTAATCCATTCTTTTTGTATAGACTTCCGTTGGAAACTAAAGGACTCTGGATGACTGTAATGGACTTGTTATTCTTTTGCGGGGGAATGCCCCTTAGATTTTGTAAACTATAATTATGCGTTTTGATTTATCATCTATGGCTAATGAATGCCACATTAAACTGTTTAACTCCATTTGTTGAAGTATTCTATTATCGTAAAGGAACGCTTTACATCTACTTAAGACTCCCGAGGGGCTCGGGTAGGGAACTCGAGAGTCTTACTTAGTATGTGGCGGGTTGTTACATTTAGGATACCCTATGGGGCGTGACAGCTCACGTTCAACATATAGGGACCATACTTTGCTTCGAAATAATCTAAGGAGACATACATAGCAACAAGAATGTAAATCATAACAGTTATATTTAGATTTATTCTATTACATGATTTAAGGGGTATACCCCCATCAAAGTATTAAGAGTTCTCAAGCTCTCAAAAGTCTCTTATATCATTCCTCAAATACCAATTTACGAGATTCAAATAGAAGTCTATGCCTACGTCTAGGTCCCGGCCTCATCAAAAAGCTTCTTAGAGTCCAAAAGTTGTACTTGATGATAGTAGCTTCTCGGAGATAGCCATAAATAATCATACTGCAACAAGAAACTATTGGGGTATAAGCTTACGAGCTTAGTAAAATTCATTTCCAAATATTTAGTACTTAACAACAGTATATAACATACAAGTTATTAACATCCATATGAAATGCACAAGCAAATGAGTATACAAGCATATGACTTTCCAGGAGTCATATGTGAATGGACTTGCGCCCTCCATTCGAGGTTGGGGTGGTCCATAAGTCATGCAACCACTATTTCAAATCTTGAGTGGGATGGTCCTTAAGTCATGCAACCATAATCCCGACCTGCTTCTCTTAGTTTTACAACATCTGTTGTTTTATATAGTTGATTCAAGTGTCTACATCACTTCCGTTAACTTAAGCGATCTCGCATCCTTAATGTTAACACAGACCCTCTCGCCTCTGCTAATATACTTTTGTCTCACAAAAGGTATATTAGCTATTGCAATGTGACTCACTACGTGATATGTATGTATAGTTTATTCATATAATCGTGGCATGTTAATTATGTAGGTTAAGGCCATAGAGAATTTCAAACAATCCAAGTCTATACTAGCTCATATAATGATTTTTCAATAAGTCTCATCTCGATATATTTATCATTCATTCAACCAAGATTAGATCACAACTCATCATAATTTTATCTTTTCCTAATTCTAATGTCACTACAATTACAAGCACATACAAGAGCACAAATATTTAAGAAATGAACTCACTTTGACATGGCGTAGAAATCTACTTAATCGTAATTGTCCTCGAGAAGGTCTAGTCCGTTTCCCAAATCTCCTAATCAAAAGAAATAACCCTAATTATTATTTTTATGGAGTTTGAGTGAGCTTATAAATTCTATTCTATCAAGTTCGTCAAAATTTGTCTAAGAGGAAATTCTAACTTAAAACGGCCATAACGTGGTCATTTTAACTCGGAATTTCATATATTATATACTGATTTCTACCTATTCAACGAGAGCTATCTATTTCTGGAGTTATTTATGACAAACAAGGTCATTTAGTGTATGGACATTTCTGACATACTATAGTGTAGCTTAGAGAGAGAATTTCTAGTAAGAGAAATTGTTTTCTTCTTGCTGAAGATTCAAAGTTTTCTAGGTAAATTCATTGTAAAGCCAATGCTTGTTTTTTGCAAGACCTTGTGCTTAATTTGTATTTTTTTCTTTAGTTCCATATTATTTTATCAAAATTTATGCTTAATGTCTACATCAATGGAGAAATAAGCATTTAACTTAAGGTGTTTGAATCCAAGATTTGATTTATGTGATTTCAAAGTGTTTTAATGAATATCGACTAGGTATTTATAATCAATAGCTAAAACATATTTTCGAGGTCTAAATGAGTGATGCATCTTTTATATTCATTTCTAATTTCAATTGAACAGATTGAGAGATCGTTCTTTTGAATAGATCTAGGCTAGTGATGAAATCGCTCATAATCATCTTGAAAGAGAGATGGTGAAACTTTCTATCTCTTGTTTTTAAGATTCATTAAGTTGGTTTTAAAACAAATGATTCTTAATCCTTATGCGGATCTATGTTATTGATAGCTTGAGAAGAGAGTCCAATAGTCTGACCTAGATCAAGGGTTACTAACCTTGAGAGAGGCTTTAACTTACCCTAATGAATTCAATGTTGCAAATATACATGTGAACAACTCTTTGAATTTACTGAGAAATCACAGGATAAGGACTTAGTGAAGCAATCCCTAAGGCTTTTTCAAGCATTAACAAACTTATCTTATAATTTGCATTGAAAACATGTACATACTGTAATATAAAAAAATAAAGATGAAAATATAATGAATTATGAATCATGAGATGATATGGGATGAGTTTAAGATCAAAACAAGCAAATTGTAAAGGTTTAAGGTTGGTTGTAGAACAAATGTTAAAGTTCGAATTTTTGCAATTTTTGATAGATTGTACGCCACCTCCAAGAGAATCTACGCCGTCGATGTAGAGAAGGTGTAGGAAGCGAACAGTAGCGTTTTTCTTAACGCTGGGTGGAAAGCCACCAGTATACATTAGGGTTTCTCTCAACGCCGACTGGGAATACCACCGGCATAGGGCATGGATTTGCCAGTGTATGTAGTAGAATCAAAGTTCTAGGAATTCAAAGCCCGAATGAACGCTGCTAGCGCTCGTGTAAATTTTGCTAGCATAGGGTGTACGCCAACAAGATCTTCACGTATGCCGCCGGCGTAGGGCCGGCGTATGACCAAATTTATATAAATAGGAGATGAAAAAAACGGTTTTGACAGAAATGTTTATTCATTTTTCTCCTTCGTATAAGAGAGTTTTGGAGTGTACTTGGAGATCTAGGCTTGGAGAATCATCCGGGGGGTGTCTTTGATCCAAAGTAAGTGATTTTAACCTTCTCTCATGAATTAAATACGAATTTGTATGAGTTTGATTAGGGATTTGTTGTGTTCTTGATGGAAAAAACGTGGGAAAGATTTAGATCTTGGATTTGATCTGCCTCGGTTGGATAAGGAGTAAGTGTTGTGATTAAAACAAGTATAATGTTCTCATATCAGATTTATACGAATTTCATACAAATTCTAAGGATTTTGTGATTTGTTTGAATGAAGGAAACCCTAGATTTGGTTGGGATCCGAATTGTGGATGTGAGTTTGATTTTGGTGATCTAAATCAGTAAGTTTCGTTCTTTCTTTGATGAAGTTGAATAATGTGTGATTAGATGATCATTATGTGTTCTTGTTGTCATATAATATTACGGTTTTGGAGAATTATCGAGTTCTGTAAATTGTTGTGGAAGATTGATCAGGTTAGATGGTGTAACTTAGTGATTTTCTTTGTCAGGTTAGGATTTTGGGAGTTGTAGTACATAAGGGTTTGTTTATATTGTATTCTTATATGTTCTATATATGTATGTTGTTGATAGGAATTTGGAGATTTAGATTGTTGTTATATTGTCATTATTGATTGAAGTGTTGTAGAGATTCGAAATATTTGGTTGTGGTTGAGTGTTGTTGATAAAGGATTTTTAGGAGATACAGATTGGAATTTCTTGAAACTGAGAAAGGTACAATCAATCCTTGCTTGCTACTATTGCTTGTAAGTTTAGTGTTGATTGAATGGTTATAGGAACAGAATTTCATAATAAACCTAATTATTATTCGGTTTAATAATTGTATGTTTGGTTGTGCTTGGCATTGACCAATAAAGACCTGGTTGACAGTGATACTGGTGAGACACCTTGATGATCTTGGTGTGAGACTGTCCCTAGTGGGCTCGTGCCTTGATATGATTCCGGTAGAATTAGGTGTTCTGGATTCGGCGTGTTTGGGGAATACCCACTCATCCATATATGTATATGATTATTATTTTCAAAGAGTTGTATGATTTTCAATGGGATCTGAGTAATTCCGAGTTCAGGATTAGAGTATACCTAATACTGGACTTTGTTGTTTTGTTGGCTTAAGAAATATAATAATATGACTATTTGCATTAGTTTAAGTTGCATGAATTACTTATCTATTGTATGTGCATATGCATTTGTTTTTGGATTGGAATTATCGTACTGGGCGTGGCCACTCATTCTTTTAAATTTCAGGTACAGGTGAAGAAGATATAGTGTATGATCTTTCCGGATATGACTTATTCTTTGATAGCAGGGATGGCGATAGTGGACCTGATTACCCAGCCGAGAGTTAGGCTTTATATGTCAAATTTCTAAGAAAAGATATGTTTTGATCATTTAGATTTGTAGTTGGATGTTTTTGTTAGTTTTACATGAAAAGATTTTTATGTAAACAGTATTAAGTCTTTGTTGAATTTGTTGACTATGAAGTCAACTTGGATTTTATGCTTGAGCAAGGAATTTATGTTTTATGAAGTATGAGTTTTTAGTTTAACAGGTTTCGTATCCTATGAGATACCCTATGTATGTTTACAGGTGATATTTGATATTTTTGTAGATATTAGAGCCTTTGCGTTCCTATATAAGAGAGGATACGTAACGAGTTGTAATGCCTTGTTTTAGAGCATTACAGCTTATTTGATATCAGAGCTATAGGTTTCCAATCATATAGATTTAAGTTTGGATTCCTTAGGACTGTGAGATTTAAGGAGTGGGGTAGAATAATAGGTTTGTTGTTTAGTTAAGTTTAATGTTGTCTTATAGATTTAAGTTTTGATCTTGAGTTGGATACCCTTATTCTAATCTTGTGGTGTTTTGTTGTGTTAGAATGCCTCCAAGAAGAAGAATTCCTGAGGAGAATGAGCATTTGGGGTAGCAGCAGGATGAGCAGCAGGCTTAGAATCAGGACTTACCGTCACCTCCACCTTTTAGACACAGGTTTCGGTTGATGCTGCACAGCTTATGTAAGCTTAAATGCTTTGTTAGGGGTGGTTGGTCAACAATAGCAACATATGAGGAGGACATGCAGATGGTCCAAGAAAACGCTGAAGCTTGGAGACAGGAGACACAAAGGTTGAATGAGAATGGAGGGAATGGAGTTAAGCATACGGATGTGCTTGGTCTGAATAAATTTATGGACCTTATACATAAGATTGAACCAGTACCAGGTAAACCTCTGGAAGCACGGTTGTGGATGGAAGAGGTTGAGAAAACATTTGCTGCCCTACATATTCCAGA
This sequence comes from Combretum micranthum, assembly GCA_024138025.1. Lineage (NCBI taxonomy): Eukaryota > Viridiplantae > Streptophyta > Magnoliopsida > Myrtales > Combretaceae > Combretum > Combretum micranthum. The sequence continues at coordinate 291,843 of JAMXBD010000897.1, read as the reverse complement.
AAACAAGAAAGTTGAATATGCCTCCTATTTGCTGATTGGGACAGCCAATAATTGGTGGTTGAGTACCAAAAGACACATGACTGGTTTAATTACATGGCAAATGTTTCAATAGGCCTTCTATAGAAAATTCTTTCATAACAGTGTTAAACAGAGAATGCTTTAGGAATATTACACTCTACAGCAAGGAAAGATGACAATGGAAGAATATGAGGTAGAATTGCACAAGTTGATGAGATTTCTACCTGACGCTCTGAAAGAGAGTGAAGAGGCCAAAGTTAGTAGATTCATCACTAGGCTAGAGCCTGAGATACAATATCAGGTGAATTTGATGGATTTGGATAACTATTCAACTGTGGTGAACAAAGCCAAGACAGTAAAGCAGGGCTTGAGCAGGATTAGAAGCCGTGAGCCATAGAGAAATCAAGTATTTTTAGGCAACAGGCTAGCATGTTGTACTTACACAAGATAGAGGCAAGAGGCCTATCACTCAAAATTTCAAGCCAGCGGTGCAGAATACAGATAGAAGATGCACGAGATGCCTTGGGCCACATGATGTGAGGGGTTGCAAGTGGGTGGAGAATGCTTGCTTTTCTTGTGGAAAGCTGGGACATAAGAGTAATTATCACGCCCCGAGGGGTACCCTAAACGTGGCAGTCTGCCATACACAATGCTAAAGCCTAGGAATGACTACCTTAGTCACGTAAAGGCTTCCATATCATGTACAAGGCGTACATCACAACCAAGGAAACGCATCGGAGTAGCGCAATTTATATTGATAATAATAAGTAACAAGGCAAAGAGAATACTTATCATAAAACATACATATTACATTTTAATTCTTAGGGGCATATCCTTCTATTATTTTCAAAATATACATCACTAATCATATGGGTCATTACATATAAAGAACCTTACAAAATTACTTCATCTTATGATTCCATTTCCTTCATAGAAGCTTAATCATCCTTCCATGACTTCCTTATTGTCATGATCCTCAATTTAAGGAACGGATATAACTGTTTCAACAAAATCTATAGGGGTATAAGCTACAATTAGCTTAGTGAGATATTCCTTTTCATTCGCACCGTATATTCAAACAAGTTTATTTATATTTTCACACATATGCTATGCATACAATGCAACAATCACATGATTACACAAATATATATAGTTATCCGGAAACCATATATAAAATGGATTTAACCCTTCGTATCAAAGGTCAGGGAATTGGGGTTGAAGGTCCTCGGCCTTCTACTGCTAGTCCCCAGGTCCTCACCCATAGAGTTTGGTTAGCTTGGCTCTGAATCTAGAGTCACTTTCCCTGAGCGATTTGGATTCTCTAGGAACAAACATGGCCCGTAGTACTGCACGATCACAACCAATCCAACTCTACGCGTAAGAGCAGCCTTCCGAAATAGATGTGACTCGATGGATGCTATGCGTGAGCTGTAGACACCCAATTTTTGCCCAACTAAAAAGAGGATTAAATTTATAAGAAAAAATTAGTATCATGTTGAGTTCATAATAAATATAATAATAATAATAATAGAATAATTAAAAATAGAGAAATAAAAAATAGAGGAATAAAATGATATATATATATATATGTCTAATTATTTGAGTTCAATATAACATATATTTTTGTTAATTAAACAAATTATTTGTCTAAATAAATTGTTTGAAAAGCCTTAAGTATTAGTGGTTTGGCTACATGACCAAGGCACAGGCCAACGGCTTAACGGTTCAAACCATGGACACAGGAGTTCGAATGCAAGGGGGACTTAGGTTCGAGTCTACCCAAAGATAGATTTTTTCTTCTTTTTGCTTCATTTTTTTCCCCAAAAGACATTGATTCATTCACTTTGAGAGACTATTTGATCAACGACTCTTTGTTATTTTTGAAATTAAGTGTGCAGACACAAACTAGGCATGTGATACATCACATCTGTACATAATTCATGTATTATTTCATCCTAAAAGGCATCTTAATTAAGGCATGAAAATTGGGGAAAAATTCGGATGAACATGTTTCTTCAAATTCGAAAATGGCCGAATTGTGTCCTTTGATCAAATTAAATACACCCAATCGAGAAGTCATGAAGTATAAACACAAGATTCGTGATCAATTTAAACAAACAATCACGAATTGAGTCCCAATTTTGGATCGTTATTATTTGAAAAAATACAAACGATTTGTGATTTAAAAATTGAACAATCATGAAGCTTCGAAACAACAAATTGATTCGAACTTTATAAATAGTACCACCACACAAGCCAAAGGCACAATTAAATTTCAAGAATTACACATTAGGACATCAATATCTGAAAATAAGAGTGATTATGTTCGAATTGCGAAAATCGTAAATTTGAAGTAATTGAGAGGATTTCGATCTAATTAAAGAGTGTTAGAATCATTAGGGAAGTGTTTTTAATTGATTAGAGTATTTGAAATTGCTCGAATTTGCAATTTGGGGTTCTACAAATTTTTTGGAATTTTTCTTTTCGTATGTCACCGTTGGGCCACCGTCGTACCGCCACCTACGGCTGATCTGGGCGCTAGCCACCACCACCAGGAGATCCACCGTTGCAAGATAGGTCGGGCCGATAAGGTTTCAAAGGCCGAGCAACACCATAGCAGCCGGAATCCGCCTCGAAAGAACACGTCGTCGTCTTCTTACCCGACTGGAGAGATCCTGTCACGCCCCGAAGGATACCCTAAACATGGCAGTCCGCCGTACACAATATTAAAGCCTAAGAATGACCACCTCAGTCACGCGAAGGCTTCCATACTATGTACAAGGCGTCTAACACATGGAGGAGACTCATCGGAGTAATGCATTTTATGTTGATACAACTTGAGAACAATATAAAGGAAATTCAATTCACTATTCTTCAAAATACAACTCATTAACTTCAATTACAATTCATCAAAAGATTCTACTACATAAACTATTACAAGGCAAATGATAAAACCTAGCTAATAACTTCAAACATTCTTATGTCTTGCCGGAATCCTAAAGTCATTCTCGACTTCAACCAACTCAGTCCTCACTTATCATTCTTGAGATAACCTGTTCATTTAAACAACTATTGGGGTATAAGCTACACTAGCTTTGTGAGAATTCCCTTAATTTCGTACCATAACAAACAAGTTATAATCATTCATATGCTATGCATGAACAAACACATGAGCAAGCAATTATGCATGGGTATCCGGAACCCACACACAGAATGGATTTACGCCCTCTGTATCTTGGGTTAGGAATGGTATTGAGTCTACACGACCGCATCTAGTCCCCAAGCCCTCGGCTCTTAGCACTCGACTCGGCTAGGCTCATCCAAGAATACATCCACATGCGCCTTAGTACCCCTGAATGAGCTCTGGCACCGGGTTCGTTATCCAAACAAATCATCTACGGACCATACCGATCGACCTGCGTAGGAGTAACATGCTACCAAATGCAATATGTCCAATGCGATGCATGACCAATTTAATTTTTGCTTAGGTCACAAATATTTATACATTCTTTAGAGTGACCAACCAATATCACACATATAATAGAAATAATATGAACGGTGCAGTTATTCAATCAAATCATGGTTTCGATATGCTTTAGTATTCTTTGGCATACATTCATCACAGTCTCATCATATCTCCCATCCCCATTCATATCGATTTTTATCTTGTTCCTATAATTCTAATGCAACTAACTACAAGCACAATCAAGATAACAAAGCAATGAGAAAACTCACCCGGCCATTGGATCACCGGTCTTCTAGTAATAATAATTCGATGGCAGGGAATCATCGGTTTCGATGTCACCTAAAAAGGAAGAAATACTGTAACGCCTTAAAATAAAGGCATTACAACCTGCCACGTGTCCTTTCTTGATTAGGACACGCTAAGGCTCTATACAACTAGTCATCAGTAGGGTAGTCAGGACCGCTAACGCCATCCCCATCCTCATAGATGATATCAAAACCCGAAAGATCATAAATCACATTATCATCAACTGCACCTGAAATATAATAAAATGAGCGGTGAAGCCCAGTACGATAATATCCAATCCAGTTCAAGCAAGATTATGCACAAAAAACATGTATAAGTAAATGCAACTAAACTAAATGCATACAACAGTTTATTATCTATTTTAGTCCAACAAAACAACACAGTTCAGAATCTAGTATACATAAATCCTGAACCCAGAGTAACTCAGACTCTGCTATAAAAACAACCAACTGATTTGAAAATAAATAATCATATATACATATATGGATGAGTGGGTACTCCCCAAACATCCCAATTCCTGAACACCTAAATTCTACCGGAATCATTTCTTAGCACGAGTCCACTCGCTACAACCTCACACTAAGATCATTAGGGTGCGTCACCAGTATCACTATCTGTTAGGTCTCTACTGGTCAAAGCCAACCACAACCAGACAGACAATTATTAAGCCGAATATTTATTAAGTTTATTATGCAATTCTATTCCTACATCCATTCACAAAATTCTAATCTACAAGCACATACAACAAACAATGGATTGGTCGTACCTTTCTAAATTTCAGGAATCCAAATCAAATTCTCATAATTTGATACCAACAGCACAAAGTCAACCCAAACTCTAGAAATTCTTATATCCAAATCAACCACAGTTTCACAACTCCAAATGTCCTGTTACAATATATATATATATATATATATATATATATTAACAGACATGATCGCAATATCTTAACATAAAACAACCTATCTAAACTAACCTGTTATGGAACTTCTCAAACTCGACCTATACTGATCAACAACTCCAAGTACCTCCAATAATATCAAAGAACGGATATTTCAAATCCTTAAATAAGAATCTTCACCAAAACCCTATAAAACATATCATATGATCAATATCGAAAGATCAAAGCTGTCCAATTTCGTATAAAAAGGATTCAAAACTTATACTTACTGATATGGAACGTATAATACTTGTTTCATCTCTTCCTATTCTAATCAAAACACGAACTAGGGTTTATTCTTCGAAATCCTTCATGAAATATTCATCCAAACCATAAGAGACTCATACAAATTTAGGTATAATCCAAATGAGATGGTTTAGATCACTTACTTTTAATTAATAATCCCCTCTGAATGATTCTCCAGACCCAAATCTCCAAAAATGCTTCAAAATCCTCTCATACGAAGGAGAAATGACAAAAAGAAAATTCTATCGAAAATGATTTTCACGTCTCGTATTTATAGAAATTTAGTCATACGCCGGCTCTACGCCGGCGGCGTACATGTAGATCTTGCTGGCATACACCATATGCTGGCAAATTCACACGAACGCCGGCAGCCTTCATCGAGGCTTTGAATCCCAAAATTTCTATTCTTCCTTCATACGCCGGCAAATCCTTGTTCTACGCCGGCGGCTTTCATGTCGGTGTTGAGATAAAACCCTAGTGAACGCTGGCTGGCAGCTTTTGTCCCAGTGTTAAGAAAAACGCTACTGCTCCCATCCTACGCCGTCTATACGCTGGCGGCATAGATTCTCCAAGAGACGGCGTACAGTCTGTTACAGAGTACGCTAGAAATTTTAAAACATAGGCCGACTGTGTTTTTCTTCAGGGATGCCAGCCTTCATTGCAGAAATTAAGAAAATTGTTCCAAATTGTTGCCAATCTTAATCAAGTCTTTATCATATAAACACAATACAATTGTATTTCAACTTTGACCATAAAACCTTCTTATTTAATATCATTTGACTCTTTGACCCTTCAATTTCCATAACAGTACTTTAGAAACAAAAAGACACGAAACCCTTCAATTCTTGTAACAGCACAGGAAACGAAAAGACACCTCATGTATTATATGCCTGCCATATAATACACATAAATGAAACTTATAAGGATGAACCATAAAACCCTCTTATTTTTCAGCATATGACAACTTTTTCCCTTTATCATAATTTATTGAAGATTTACTATTTTTAAAGACTTGTTGACCATCATCAATGTAAGGGTTGATAATAATATCTCATTTATTGGGTTTGACCATAGAACCCTCTTATTTTATAACAAATGACAAACTTGCCCTTCTTTATAAAATATTTATCTTTACAAATACTCTAATAAGTATTTCAACTCAAACTAATCCAAATGGTTTTATACAAACTATCAAATTCGTAATTCGCGTCCCAAGCGGGAATTCCAACTTAAAACGGCCATAACTTGGTCATTTTAACTCGGAATCTCACAAATTATATATCGATTTCTATCTACTTCGAAAGATCTATCTATTTCTAATATTATTTTAAAGTTTTGAAAACTTTGAAGCTTCGAAAAAGTCGGATCAGATTAGGGCAGCAACAATTCAATTTCCGAAAAATAGTTTTGTAAATGCTTGAAATGTTTCTCACTTGTCAATTCAATTATACATGCAATATGAATGATTTACTAACATGAATGACATGAGATGAGCTTAATGCATGCATGATCTTAATGATTTTTGCAACAAGGAAATTTTATAACTTTTTATTTTGCAAGACCATAATAACAACTATTTATGAAAAGTCTAGTTTTCTAACTTTGAGCATTTCCATTTGTTTGGATTTAGTACTTCAGAAAATATAATTATTTTTGTTAAATTGAGTCTTCATTATATATATTACTTATGACCTTCATTTCTACATAAAAATTTCCATTTTACACTTTATAAACATGTTTTCAAGTGAGGTTGATTCCAAAATCCGAATTTGGTAGAAATTGGTTTTTGAGTGATCCCTTTGGAAAAACTTGTTTAAAGCATTAAAATTTAAGGCTTTACTATATCAATTACCTAAGGACTTTATTTAACACATAAAACTTGCAATTTGAGCTCAAATACTAAGTGATTACATATGCATCAATTCAAATTACGAATTTGACAATTTGATCACTAACTCAAAAATTTTCCATTTTAATTCCATTACTTGTTTTACACATTACTCATGCCAAACTCATTTTAACTTGTAAAAATCATTCTTTAAAGATACCTATTACATATACCCTTCATTTTGCACATAAAACATGAGTTTTGGAGTTGATAAATGGGTTTTAAAAATTGGTCTTGGTTGGGATCCGAATTTAGAAAATTTATTTTTGGTCATATCTTTTGATAAAATCTATCTAAGCTCATGAAAATCCATTTCTTACATATCTTATCCTAAGGGCCTTTCATTTCTTAAATAAAAGATTTATTTTTGAGTTGGAAAACATGTTTTTAAAATAGGCCTTGGCCAAAATCCGAAAATGGAATTTTTATTTTGAAAATAACATTTGAAAATCACATTAGATTCTTGTAAAAAAAGTCTTGATAATATTCATATATTAAGCCTTCATTTTCTGAAGAAAAAATTACATTTTGACACTTGGAAAGTGGTTTTTAAATATTGGTCTTGCCAAAATACGAATTTCACAAATTTTATTCAAGTTCAAATCTAAGATCTACACATAATATGAACATACACCTAGATGAAACCCATAAAAACAAATTTTAAACTCATAGATCTAAACTTTGCTCATCAAAATTACTCATTTATGTTATCTATACCTTAAGCCCTTCATTTTAAATGAAAAATACACATTTTGAAGTTGGAAAACCACTTTTCTAATTATGGTTCCATTTTCATCCGAAGTTTCAAAATTGATTTTTGTTGAAAATAAGATAGATCTTGAGTTTATTACAATCTTCCTATCATCATCATGCTATCACAAGTCATCCATGAACATAAAACAAAGTCTAAGGCATTTTATGAACTCAAAAGTCTAGATCTAGTTTTCTAAACTAGTTTTAAATGCATGAACACATGTGGATGATGGATCTATGTATAAATCATAAGAAATAATAAAAATAAAAACTCAAATAACTAGATCTATGGCATAAACGAAAATCAAAGCAACAAAAATTTAGATCTACAAAATATATCAACTTTAAACAAAAAAATAATTGAAATACAAAATAATAAAAGTAGAAAAAAGGAGCGTTTCATTATTGGCATCATCATCCTAAGCTTTTAAGCTTATGGAAGGTCATTTGATGCATGAAACATTCATTACACTTTACCTATATCACCTATGGAGCTTTGGGAAGAAGATTTGCGTAGAAATCTTAAGAAATAGGTGTGGAAGCCATGGAAGAAGAAGGGGACAGCTTTTTTTTCATGGGGAACAAGAGGAAATGAAGAAGAAAGAGAGGAAAAATGAGAGAGAAAGACTAAATGAAAGAGGAAAGTGAGTAAATGAAGGAGAGAGAGAAAATGAGTGTTTTAAATTGAATAAATGAGTGAAAAAAATAAAACAAGGGCAGCCAAGAGGAGCCATGTTGCACGTGAATGATGGTGAGGAGAGAGAGTGAATTTTGTTGAAATTTGACTCAAATTTGAATTGTATAATTAATGTGTAATGTAACTTTTTGAAGAAGGATTGAAATATAATTAATTTTGGTCAAAATAGGAGTAAATAAAGGACCATGGAGCCATAAGGAGGGTTAAAAATCTGCCATCAATTGTGGGATAATGTGTAGAAAGATTAAAGTGAAAAGGAAGTGACATGTGTAAGATGTACTTGAAGTAGGGTTGTAAAAGTACTTATTAATAAAATAAATTAAAATAAAAATAAAATTAGAAAATTTATTCCAAACATTTGTAGCAGATTTTTCATATTTAAAATTAAATAATTATTTGAATTTTTTTAGTAATTTAATAAATATGTTACCGATATGATCAAAATACGCGATTATGGGCTATAAATGATATTTTTATAACCCGAAAAATTCTAAAAAATTATTTTATGAAAATAAAAATATTTTTAAAATATTTCCAATTATTAAATTAATTTATTTTATTTTTAGTATCGAGTCTTAAACGAATCTGATCCCGTAAAGACCCGGAACGAACTAAATTTTAGAAAAACAAAATTTTCTATAACATATAAAATATTTATCTAAAAATATAAGACTTTATAAGAATAATAAAATTTTTGTAATGAAATAAAAATGAATAGTGCAAATGACTAATCATTTACCGGTAATAATGGAAATACGATAAAATGTTATAACTGTAACTTTTATAACCCGAAAAATTATATAACTGATATATTTAGAAATCTTATGAAATTACGAGTCTAACGGTACTATTGTTATATTTTTTATATCTCGAGCCCCGGGACACGCTTTTCGAAGTCTGTATCCGAACGAGTTCGAAATAATTCAAAAATTTACCAATCTGATATTTTTAAATAAACTCATATTACTATGAGCTATTCTACATATTTAAACCACATCTCGGCCTCTAGGGCTAGGGGCGCTAGATTGCCGGACTTACACTATTGTATTCCGGTTAAGGTTTCCGGATGATTTTTCGGTTTAGGCCTTTGCCAATTTGGAAACTGATATTTATGCTTATACAACATATTTAATTTGAGAAATTTATTTTAAATTTTATTTTTGTAAATATTTAATATCTTTTAATGTTTTCGGGATTTTTGAAATGGGGTTTCATTTCCGAAAGTTAATCGTTATTTACTTTTTAATAATTCGTTTTTGGGATCTATATTACCCGATTTCATAAATCGGAGTCACGTATGGAATTTGTCGTACGTAGTGGTTTTGGAATTGAAGACTACTGTGTTCTTATTCTATTTTTAATGATTTTTATTTTCTCAAGATTAAGAAGTTTCTGAATTCGTCCGTGTTTTTGGATTAGTTGAAATTCAGTTTTAATTTGGAGTGATTTTTAGGATTTATTTTCGAAGTTCATCTTAAAATTATTTATTGAAATTTTCTGGGTCTTACAGATCCGAACCGAGATCCAACCCGACTCCAACCCGGATCCAGTCTGTCCCACAGATCTGACGGTCCACTTTTAATCTTCAGATCTAAAGGTTGTGATCAGATTATCAAATCAATGTCCCAGATTCAATCAATTCGATTGGATGTTCCTGATTCAATCAACGCGATCGACGATCCAGATTTCGCCTGAGTTAATCCGATGGTCCAGGTAAGTCCATAATTTATTTATTTTATAAATATAGTTTTTTAAATTACGTAAATTATAAAAAAAAATCATAAAAAATCCAGAAAAATCCCAAAAATTCTAGAAAATTTTCTAAAAATTAGAAAAAAAAAATATTTTATTTATTTTTTTTAGCAAATTTGATATTCTTTTTGAATTTTTTTTTGAAAAATGTGTTAATATCTACAAGCATGTTTTGATATTTTTTAATTTTTTTTTTATGTATAAATGTGTTAATATGTATATGTGTGTTTTGATATTTTAAAAAAAATGCATTAATGTGTATATGTGTGTTTTGATATTTAAAAAAAAAAAATGCATTAATGTGTATATGTGTGTCTTGATATTTATTGAATAATTTTCATGAATAGGTTAATATGTGTATGTTTGTTTGATTAGAAAATATATACAAAAAGTGTTTTCAAAATTAATAAAAGGACTTAGAAAAATCTTATTTTTATAAAATAATAAAAGTGATTAGATCTTAGGAATCAGAATTAAAAGAGTTTTTTTTAAGACAAATTCAAAATTTATAAAAACTTAAAATGGAAAAAGTTCTTAACAATTAAGATTAACCAACAAATTTAAAGTTTTTTTTTTACTAAAAGAACTACGTTTTGTCTGATCTCGACTAGCGAGTACGTAGGCACCTTCGGGGTGACATTAAAAAAATATAAAAACTTTTTTTTATTATTTAGTTAATTAAATATTATAAGTCTAAATACTATTGATCTATTATTTCTTATTAATTAATTTTTTCTTATATAAACACTAAACTTTTATGATTATTTATGAATGTAATTATAAGTTTATATATATATATATATAGATTTTGAGTGTTTTTCTTTTCTTTGTAAATATTATAAGTTTTTCTAAAAATTAAATAGAAAAATTAAAATTAAAAATGATTTTCTGACTTATAAATGTTGCTATTATTTGTACATATTTTTTGCAAGTCTCTTTAGAGAAGGATAAATTTGAATTTTAAACTTAAAGTGGTAACCGCTTAGGTTTTAATAGGTTAGCCCCCGGACTCAGATATCTAGTATTTTTTAAAGTTTGATTTTTAAATCAAAATTTTCCGAAGACTAGTGGCTAAGTTAGGATTAACCGACCCATTAATCCTAACTTTTCATTTTTTTTCGATTTTTATCGGTTGGCGACTCCAAAATATTTTCAAAATTAAATTTCTTTTAATCCCTAGTCGAGGATTCATGTTAAATGGGTTAGGGTTTAATGTGAATCGGGTTAAAAGAAATGAACCGGATGATTTTCAAAATCTAGGCTCGACAACTTGGCGACTCCACTGGGGATTCGCTTATTTTTTTAAAAAAAAGAGGGCTAGCCACTTAAGTTTAAAATTTAATTTTATCCTTTATTTTTATATATTGAAATTATTTGTTGGTATGTGTTCTTGTATGTATGTTTGTAACCTAGATTAAAATTTGTTCATTCATGTGCATGTGCATTTGCATTTTGCACACAATGTGTGCTAGATACGGTCGAACCCAGGCCGTCTTAAGAGCCTAAGCGAGGAGTTCGAAGTAAGGTCCGGGGGCTGTGGTTTCCACCCTCTAGATCAAGAAAAGACTCCCACTCCGGTTTAGCCTTATGATTTGCTAGACCGGGGACCTATAGAACCTTACCCAATCATGCATTCATGGGATTTGACCAAATTTTTTTCAAAAAAATGGAGTTGTAAATTTTTTTTTAAAAAAAATAAAAAATTGTAGAAAATATAGGATTTGTCTCCTAATAGGGTTTTATAAATCCTCAGGAAATGATTTCCTCGAGTTCGACAATAGCAATAGCCTATGGGCTCGTCTCATCAAGGAGCCCCGAGTGAGACTTTCAAGGATCCAATGTTACTGGACCGATGGTTGGTCAGTTTTACCCCATCAACAGTCATTCATTAAGGATAGGTTGGGCCCGATCCTCAATTTACCTAAGGTCCAAGTTCCATTCACCATGTTTCGAGCCCTTGTTTATCTCTGGGAACCCAATGAGGTGGCATTCCGTCTAGGTCAACATGTGCTAAGTCCTACCATTGAAGAATATGCTAGGTTGCTTCAAGCCCCACCCACTTCTGAGGGATCTATGTACCAAGCTTTACTCATAGCCGATCCGCATCATTTCAGAATTTTTGGGATTAAAAAGAGAAGCAGTAATTGAAGCCATGAAGGGTTGCAATGAATTCTCCATCCGATTAACTACCTTGATGGATTGGTTTGGAAACCTTGATATTTCATAAGCAACCGGAATTCCTTTACGGTATCAGTTGTGACCTGGAATGAAAACAGAGTTAATGCTTTCATAGTGGCTGCTTTTGCTACCATACTCTTTCCACATGGGAACCTGTTCATTCATTCCGAGTCATCGAGCTTGTAGCACAATACTTAACTGGCAAGTCATATGTTCCTGCCCTCCTAGCAGAACAAATTAGAAGTTTGAATCACATCAAGTCTAAGGGCAGGGGCAGTTTCAAGGCAAGCATGCATCTGTTGATGGTTTGGTTTGCTAGTCACACCAAGTACTACGGAAAAGGCTAGCTAATGGGTCCCTTATCCGCCCAAGTTATGATCTCATCCAGTCTTTTGCTGAACGGGTCCATATGGAAGACGAAGCCTTTCTGGTCTATACTTGCAATATTTGAAGACATGGACCTGAAGACTTTATGTGGCAAGCCCGTTGGTTTAAGTGCCCGTTGCTATCTTAGGTTGCAAGAAGTACCTAACTGTGCCCCTGATTGGAATCACTGGCTGTACGGGCTATTACCCCTCAAGTGTTATCAGGCAATATGGCATGCTGCAAGACATTACTGTCAAGCCCGAGTTGGGAAGTTATTCTCGACTATATGGATCCAACCTGACCCAGATAGCAAAGCAGTCCAAGGTAAACCAAATAAAGCCATCTGGGATGATAGGAAATCAAGCCAGTTTTCGAAGTCGAGCCAGAAAATAAAGTGACTCGGGATTATAGAGCAACCAGGTGGTACATAGCCAGTCAAATGAAGAAGAATAAGGATATCCAGTATGAAGCTCCTAATTCTTGAACCAGCACCACCTGAACCTGATCCAAATGATTGCTTACATGGAAATGGTTTCAGCTCGGCTTGAAGTCTGTCATCGGGATTACCTGGAAAGAGATCGAGGAGATGACCGCTTGGAAAAAGCTCACAACAGGATTGCACTGTTAGAGGATGAATTGAAGAAAGCTCGAAAAAGGACTCAACTACTTGAGGATCAAAATCATCTGCCCTGCCAAGACTAGAAGACTAGTTTAGAAGTCCTGAGTTTAGTTTTAGGAATCAAGGTTCTTGAACTTTTAGTATAGTAATTTAACTTTGTGAAAGATTGTTTTTTGAATATTTCTTTAATACAACTCCAATAAATGTGTTTATCAAAATTTGATGGTCATTATCCCCATTTGCATTCATATTTGCATCCTTGTGTTTGTATGTTAGTATTCTTATTTTTCTACTTCTTACGGTCCAGTTACAAAACAAGTCTAGCGAATCCAAATCCTGAAAGATAGCTCCCAAACCAGTTAGAAGTCCCATTTATACTAGATCACGAGCAAAGATGGCTAGTACCGGGAACACTACCCCAGACCAGACCACTGAACAGAGACTCAACGCCATGGAACAAACCCTGCTTAGAATTACCGAACAGATGCAGATCTTGACTCAGAATGTTACTCAGTCCAAGACCCCTATAGCATCTGAAGAATCTTCCGGGGTACAGAAAGGAAAAGAAATCATGGAGCAACCAGTCAACGTTGATGATTCCCAAACTGAGTTCAATATGACCGAACTAAAGAAAGAACTTGAAGCCCAAGCTAGGGATATGGAGAAGAAATTGTTTGAAAAGATGAAGGCATTTGACGGTTTTGATCAGACTGCGATCTTAAGCCTGCCACAATTTGAGGAAGGTGCCTTTCCTGAAAAATTCAAGGCACCTGAGTTTGAAAAGTATGATGGAACTGGCTGTCCTAACATGCACACAAGATTATATGTACGACGTATGGGGCAGTATGCCAAATTTGATAAACTGATGGTACAGACCTTTCAAGATAGCCTTACTGGTCCAGCATTAGCCTGGTATGCCCAATTGGACTCACAAGAAATTGATACTTGGGATAAATTAGCCAGGGCATTTTTCAACCAATACAAGTTCAACATCGAAATGGCACCCTCGGTCTGGGATTTGAGTACTATGAAGAAGAAGAAAGACGAAGCTTTCAAGGAATATGCTCAGCGATGGAGAGCTTTAGCTGCAAGAATCACCAATCCGATGCCAAAAGGATCTCACTTTTACTTTCATCAACACACTAGAAGAGCCATTCTTTTCTCATCTCATAGGGCATGCGTCAGCAAGTTTTTCAGAAGTGGTAGTAGCCGGATGCAGGATTGAGAATGCTATCTCAGCCGGAAAGCTGCAAGTAGAAAAGAAGTATACAGCACCTAAAAATGTCTCGTACAAAGGAAAGGATTCGACTGTCGATGGTCAATATCTCAAGTCCAGCAAACCCTACTAAATCCATAGTTCTGCCAACCAATCAAGGTCAAAATCAACAAAGGTTGTTTCGAATCAACAATCAAGGCCCAACCGACAATTTTACTCCAATACCGGTTCCGCTCAGCCAAGTATGGGCTAAATTGAGAGCCGATAATCTGATTGGCTTTGAAGTACCCAAGATGATTATAAGCCCAGGAACTACAACCCTGATTTAAAATGTGAATATCACATGGGGCAAATCGGGCACTCTACTGATTATTGTTGGAGACTCAAACATAAGATTCAAGATCTTATTGATGCAAAGACCATCCAACTAGACTTTGTGGAGCCTCCAAATGTTTCTACTAATCCATTGCCAAATCATGGGTCGGTTATTAATATGATCACTGCCGAAGTACCGAACCCAGAAGTCAACTTGGATGAATTGCCTATCACCATAGAACAAGTGGCATGGAATCTCCGCCAAATGGGGCATTTGCCCTATATCAATCTGAGAGATCGCACCAAAACCAGACCAGCCATTTACAATTTGTTGCAAAGTGGAATCATAAGAAAAGAAGATATTATGGAAATGTTGGTCCCAAAGCCAAGAAAGTCAAGCACACAGGCAGAATTGTGGAAGATACAACCAAGCTGGAGACCCAACTGTCGGAACTCTAGGTGATGATGGAAAGTACCAATATCTGGTTGATATTGGTTTGAACCACGCGTATATGCTGATACTCCTGCCACTGGATGGGGATCAGAATCTGAAAATGAAGAAAAGCCCATTCCAAAGAAGAAGAAAAATTTGTTGGCATGATCACATGTGAACCGAGTCAATCAAATTTGAGATGAACAACAGTAAAGAAGAGGCAACTGTCTCGAAGCCTAGAAGTTATACTTTCCAAATCCCAATTGCTGTAAAGATTACAAAGCTGCCCATTTGATTACCAGACAGTTAATCATGCTTCATTGACTATGGTTGGCGGGCTTACCCGTTCGGGAAGACTTTATGAACCAACTGCAAAAAGGTGACCATGATTCACCCCACCAATGATGAAGAAAAGAAGGAAGATGAGAAAAATATTGGCTAAACTCATGAAGGCAAGTGAATTCAAAGTAGTTGAACAACTAGCCAAGACACCAGCCCAAATATCACTCATGGGTTTGTTAATTAGCTCTGATATTCACCGTGAGGCCTTGTTCAAAGTTCTCAAGAAGTAAAAGTTCCAGAAGGTGTGACAGAAAAACCTTGGAACATATTATCAGTTCTGTCTTTGCAAATGAGCAAATTAGCTTCTCATCTGAAGAATTAGGAGAAGAAGGGCCAACATAATAAGGCTCTTTTTATTGTTGTCAAAAGCAATGGTAAGGTCGTCTCCCGAGTGCTTATTGACAATGGATCTTCTCTGAATGTATGCCCCCTGGCTACTCTGAATTTGTTGGAAGTAGACCCGTCAAATATCAAGCCAAGTCCTACTGTAGTACGTGCATTTGATGGATCAAAGAAGGAAATAATTGGAGAAGTGGAATTAGAGGTCACCATTGGGCCTCAAACTTTCCTAATTCCTTTTCAAGTGATAGATATCCCAAGAACATTTAATTTGTTGCTTGGAAGGCCATGGATTCATGCAGCAGGAGCAATACCCTCAAGTTTGCACCAGAGGGTTAAATTTGTAGCAAATGGCCAACTTGTTACCGTTATGGGAGAACAAGATTATGCCATCTATCAAGAAACGGCTATTCCATACATTGGAAAGGAGAAGAAGAAGACTTTGGGCTCCAAATATTTGAAGAAGTCTGTGTAATAAATGAAGAAAAAGAAGCTCAGATAGGAACTTTTGGCCTAGGATATTCTCCTACTCAAACAGAGGTAGCAGAGATGAAGAATAAGATGAGAACAAGGAAGCTTAATAAAGAGTATGATCCACATCGAAATCCCGCACATCAGAAGCTCCTTTCCAAAGCCTCATCATGTCCAGAAGACAGATGACTCCAAGAAGATGATCCACCCAAGAAGATAGCTTTGAAGAATTGGTTTTCCATACCTTGTGCTAGTTTTAATTTTCTTAAGTAAGGACCGATATTAGATTGTTTTGTATTTTTCTGCTTTATGTGTTGCTCAAATAAGTGTACTTAAACACCATTTCAAATTTAATAACTTCTTTTGTTTTTCCATATTCTTATTCATTTCTCATTTAACTAGATCCGACTTTTGATGAGGTTCTGGGATATCTCGCGTCTGTAAATACTAAAATATCGATATCACCTCCAACCCTACTGGGTTAGTCGTTGAAGATGATATCGATTATCAATTAAAACACAAGAAAATTGGCAAAACTTTGATCAAGAAAGGATTGAAACCCCTGAACCCACTAAATTGGTTAATTTGGGAACAAGTGAAACCCTAGGAATTTGAGAATTGGGGGTAAATTGCCAGAAACACAACACAGGGTTTGATTAAGCTACTAGCAGAGTATTTGGATGTTTTTGCATGGTCATATAGTGATATGCCCGGTTTAGATTCCGTCAATTGTGGTCCATAAATTGCCAACAAAGAAGGCGTTAAGCCTAAGAAGCAAAAATTAAGGCGATTTAGACCCGATTTGCTACTTAAATTAAAGATGAAGTCAAGAAGTTACTCGAAGTTGGATTTATTGAAGTTTCGGATTACTCAGATTGGGTATCAAATATAGTACCAGTACTTAAGAAAAATGGGAAACTTAGAATCTGTGTGGACTTTAGAGACTTGAATCAAGCACCCCAAAAGATAATTTCCCGTTGCCCATATTGATGTCTTGGTAGACAATACAGCTGGAAACCATCTATTCTCATTTATGGATGGATTTTCGGGATACAATCAAATATTGATGGCCGAAGAGGACAAGGTCAAAACCACATTTGTCACAGCCTGGGGAACTTTTTGCTATAAGGTCATGCCATTTGGTCTCAAGAATGCCGGAGCAACTTATCAGCGAGCAATGCAGACCATATTGCATGACATGATGCATAGAGAGGTGGAAGTATATGTTGATGACATGATTGCCAAATCAAAAGAAGGAGAAGATCATGTAGAAGTATTAAGGAAACTTTTTGAAAGATTGAGAAAGTTTCAATTAAAATTAAACCCAGAAAAGTGCATTTTTGGAGTAACATCTGGGAAACTATTGGGATTCGTGATCAGTCAAAGAGGAATAGAGATTGATCCTGATAAGGTCAAAGCAATTCAGAATTACCTCCCCCAACAACATTGAAAGAAATTAGAGTCTTTTGGGGAGACTGAATTACATTGCTCGATTCATTTCCCAGTTGACGGATAAATGTCAACCACTGTTTAAATTATTGAGAAAAATGCCCAAATTGAATGGAATGAAGAATGTGAAGAAGCTTTAACCGAATTAAGCAGTATCTGACAAATCCCCCGTTTATCACTCCAGTACCCGAAAAGCCTTTGTTCTTATACTTGACAATTTTTCGGAATCCATGGGTTGTGTACTCGGGCAAAAAGATGAAGATGGAAAAGAAAGAGCCATTTATTACTTGAGCAAAAAATTCTCAAATGGAGAGCAAAAGTATTCAGAGATAGAAAGAACTTGCTGTGCATTAGTATGGACTATGCATAGACTCAGGCAATACACGCTCTTTTACTCAATCGAGTTAATTACAAAGCATGATCCCTTGAGGTATCTGGCAAATAAGCCCGCCTTGGTCGGTCGAATTTCAAAATGGCAAATGTTGCTGTCTGAGTTTGATATTACCTATGTTAAACAAAATTCAATTAAAGGACAAGCCTTGGCTGATCAACTCGCTGAAAGCCCGGTTGATGAGGAACTAAAGGAACAAGATCAATTCCCCGACGAAGGGATTCGGGTAACACAAACGGAAGATGAAAGAATGCCGAATTGGAAATTGTATTTTGACGGAGCAGCTAATGTGTATGGATGTGGAATAGGGGCAGTCCTAATTTCACCTGAAGGAAACCAATACCCAGCATCGGCCAGATTAATGTTCCCTTATACGAATAATATAGCAGAATATGAAGCATGCATTTTGGGTTTAGAGATGGCAATCCAAATGGAAATTCAAGAGCTCGAAGTTTTTGGAGATTCATCACTTATTATTTTTCAAACTCGAGGAGATTTTAAAACAAAGGATCCCAAGTTGATTCCTTATCATAATCACTTGGCAGAATTGATAGAAGATTCAGGAAATCTCCTTTGTATATGTGCCAAGAACTCAAAATCAGTTTGCTGATGCTCTGGCTACTTTGGCCTCATTAATTCAGTTTACTGAAGGAGCAAGAATCCAACCTTTGCAAGTCCGGGTGAGAAGTGAACCCGCATTCTGCCCATGATTGAATCAGATGAACCCTGGTTCCAAGATATTAAAGTTCTTTTGCAAACGGGTAATTATCCTGAAGGTGCTACCAAGAAAGATCAGAAGTCACTGAGGCGTTTGGCCAGTCATTTTTTGCTAAGTGGAAATACTTATACAGAAGATCATTTGACACGACTTTGTTAAGATGTGTAGATGAAAAAGAGGCCCAGAAGCTCATGGAAGAAGTTCACGAAGGAATTTGTGGTCCTCATATGAGTGGTTACATGTTAGCCAAAAAGATTATGAGATTAGGATACTTTGGTTAACTATGGAATCAGACTGTATCAAACATGTGAGATCTTGTCATTTATGCCAGATCTATGCAAACAAGATAAGTGCCCCTCCAAAAGAATTACAGTTAATGTCAACCCCATGGCCTTTCTCAACATGGGGGATAGATGTTATTGGGCCAATTTCACCTAAAGCTTCGAATGGTCATCGGTTCATATTGGTTGCAATCGATTACTTCACTAAATGGGTAGAAGCCGCTTCTTATGCAAGTGTAACAAAGTCCGTGTTGTGCGGTTTATCAAAAGAGACATCATCACTCGATATGGAACTCCAAAAGTATCATCACTGATAATGGTACGAATTTGAACAACAAAGAAGTAACAAATTTGTGTCAGCAATTCAAGATCAAGCATCGGAATTCTACTCCGTATCGGCCACAAATGAATGGGGCAGTTGAAGCCGCCAATAAGAACATCAAGAGAATTATTGAAAGATGACCATTGTCTATAAAGATTGGCATGAAATGTTACCGCTCGCATTAATGGCGTATCGAACGTCTGTAAGAACATCAACCGGGGCAACACCCTATTCCTTGGTATACGGAACTGAAGCTGTTTTACCTGTGAAGTTGAAATTCCATCACTTCGTATAATTGAAACAAACTTGATGAAGCTGAGTGGATAAAACAAAGATTTGAACAGTTGAATCTGTTAGATGAAAAGAGGCTGACCGCAATGTGTCACGGCCAGTTATACAGCAAAGGATAAGGCATTCAACAAGAAGGTCAAGCCAAGAAATTTCCAAGAAGGTGACTTAGTTTTGAGAAAGATGCTGCCAAATGTACAAGACTCCAGGGAAAGTTCACACCAAACTATGAAGGACCGTATGTAGTTAGAAAAGTATTGTCGGGAGGAGCATTGATTCTTTCCCAAATGGATGGACCTGATTTAAAGGATCCTGTAAACTCAGATGCTGTAAAGATGTATTATGAATGATCAATAAAAATTTGTCATTTCTGTGTTCAGTTGATTCCATTTTTAGTTTTTACAAGCAAAGTTGATATCCCAGAAACTCTGAAGTCGGATCAAATCTCAAACCTGCCACTCAAACAAATTTCAAAAAATTCTCAAACCAGATTAAATCATTCAAACAAATTTCCAGAAAATTCTCAAACCAGACACCAATAAAATTGTTAGAAATTAATTTAAGCATCCCATATGGCTTTAAAATGCATATATGCAATTTTATCTTGCGATTGTATTGCACGGATAACTAATTTTTGAACACGGTTATGTGAACGACGGAAAGGCCCTAATGGATCAGAAAGTTAAGTTTCCCTGAAGATCAAAATACCTCAAGTGGATCACAAAGTTAAGTTTCTCCGAAAATCAAGTTTCCTCAAGTGAATCTTAAAGTCAAGATTCCCCAAGTAGATCAAAAAAGATAAAACCATTAAGTGGATCAAGAAACCAAATCTTTAAGGTTTCAAAAGTCCCCAGTAAACCAAAGCCCATAGGTCCGGCAAATGACCAAATTAAAGCCTATAGGTCTGGCAAATGACCAAAGCAAAGCCCATAGGTCCGGCAAATGACCGAACTAAAGCCCATAGGTTCGGCAAATGACCAAACCAAAGCCCATAGGTCCGGCAAATGACCTAACCCAGCCCAAGGTCTGGCAAACGACCTACCACAAACAAAATTTCTAAATCTAGACTTGACAGATGGTCTATCAGTTTTTTAAACCTAGGCCCGACAGATGGCCTATTAGTTTTCTATATCTAGGCCCGACAGAAGGTCTATCAGTTTTT
Source organism: Combretum micranthum (assembly GCA_024138025.1). Lineage (NCBI taxonomy): Eukaryota > Viridiplantae > Streptophyta > Magnoliopsida > Myrtales > Combretaceae > Combretum > Combretum micranthum. The sequence goes on along the minus strand of JAMXBD010000897.1, from coordinate 270,887 downwards.
TAAATCTAGGCCCGACAGATGATCTATCAGTTTTCTAAGCCTAGGCCCGATAGTTGACCTAGCAAATCTCAAAGTCTAAACTCGAAAGATGGTTTAGCATGGTGTCCAATATAGAATCCATCCTCTCAAGATAAAAATCTCTTTGTTAGGAGGAGAAGTTAAGCAAAAATTGACTATCTTTTTGTCTTTGTGGCAAAAGTTTTGTCCAAACTTTACCACAAAGAAGGCAGCTGTAGACACCCAATTTTTGCCCAATTAAAAAGAGGATTAAATTTATAAGAAAAAATTAGTATCATGTTGAGTTCATAAATAATAATAATAATAATAATAATAATAAAAATAGAGGAATAAAATGATATATATATGTATAATTATTTGAGTTCAATATAACATATATTTTTGTTAATTAAACAAATTATTTGTCTAAATAAATTGTTTGAAAAGCCTTAAGTATTAGTGGTTTGGCTACATGACCAAGGCATAGGCCAATGGCCTAACGGTTCAAACCATGGACACAGGAGTTCGAATGCAAGGGGGGACCTAGGTTCGAGTCTACCCAAAGAAAGATTTTTTCTTCTTTTTGCTTCATTTTTTTCCCCAAAACACATTGATTCATTCACTTTGAGACACTATTTGATCAACGAATCTTTGTTATTTTTTGAAATTAAGTGTACAGACACAAACTAGGCATGGGATACATCACATCTGTACATAATTCATGTATTATTTCATCCCAAAAGGCATCTTAATTAAGGCATGAAAATTGGGGAAAAATTCTGATGAACATGTTTCTTCAAATTCGAAAATGGCCGAATTGTGTCCTTTGATCAAATTAAATACACCCAATCGAGGAGTCATGATGTATAAACACAAGATTCGTGATTAATTTAAACAAACAATCACGAATCGAGTCCCAATTTTGGATCGTTCTTATTTGAAAATATACAAACGATTCGTGATTTAAAAATTGAACAATCATGAAGCTTCGAAACAACAAATTGATTCAAACTTTATAAATGGTACCACCACACAAGCCAAAGGCACAATTAAATTTCAAGAAATACACATTAGAACATCAAGATCTGAAAATAAGAGTGATTATGTTCGAATTGCGAAAATCGTAAATTCAAAGTAATTGAGAGGATTTCGATCCAATTAAAGAGTGTTAGAATCATTAGGGAAGTGTTTTTGATTGATTAGAGTATTTGAAATTGCTCGAATTTGCAATTTGGGGTTCTGCAAATTTTTTGGAATTTTTCTTTTCGTACGCCACCGTCGGGGCCACCATCGTACCGCCACCTACGGTCAATCTAGGTGCCAGCCACCACCCCCAGGAGATCCGCCGCTGCGAGAGTGGTCGAGCCGACAAGGTTTCAGAGGCTGAGCAACACCACAGCCGCCGGAATCCGCCTCGAAAGAACACGTCGTCGTCTTCTTCACCCGACTGAAGAGATCCGAATCGAGATCCGACCCGACCCCAACCGGGTCCAGTCTACCCCACAGATCTGACGGTCCACGTTTAATCTTCAGATCTAACGGTTGTGATCAGATCATCAAATCAACGTCCCAGATTCAGTCAATTCGATTGGACGTTCCTGATTCAATCAACGCGATCAACGATCCAAATTTCGCCCGGGTTAATCCGATGGTCTAGGTCAGCCTGTAATTTATTTATTTTATGAATATAGTTTTTTAAATTACGTAAATTATAAAAAATCATTAAAAAATCCAGAAAAATCCCAAAAATTCTAGAAAATTTTCTAAAAATCAGAAAAAAAAATATTTTATTTATTTTTTTAGCAAATTTGATATTTTTTGAATTTTTTTTTTAAAAAATTTGTTAATATGTACATGCATGTTTTGATATTTTTGAATTTTTTTTATATGTATAAATGTGTTAATATGTATATGTGTGTTTTGATATTTTAAAAAAAATGCATTAATGTGTATATGTGTGTTTTGATATTTAAAAAAAATGCATTAATGTGTATATGTGTGTCTTGATATTTATTGAATAATTTTCATGAATAGGTTAATATGTGTATGTTTGTTTGATTAGAAGATATATACAAAAAGTGTTTTCAAAATTAATAAAAAGGACTTAGAAAAATCTTATTTTTATAAAATAATAAAAGTGATTAGATCTTAGGAATCAGAATTAAAAGAGTTTTTTTTAGAAAAATTCAAAATTTATAAAAACTTAAAATGGAAAAAGTTCTTAAAAAATTAAGATTAACCAACAAATTTAAAGTTTTTTTTTTTTACTAAAAGAACTACGTTTTGTCTGATCTCGATTAGCGAGTACGTAGGCACCTTCGGGGTGACATTAAAAAAATATAAAACTTTTTTTATTATTTAGTTAATTAAATATTATAAGTCTAAATACTATTGATCTATTATTTCTTATTAATTAATTTTTTCTTTATAAACACTAAACTTTTATGATTATTTATGAATGTAATTATAAGTTTATATATATATATATATATATGATTTTTTAGAGTTTTTCTTTTCTTTGTAAATATTATAAGTTTTCTAAAAATTAAATAGAAAAATTATTAAAATTGATTTCTGACTTATAAATGTTGCTATTATTTTGTACATATTTTTTGCAAGTCTCTTTAGAGAAGGATAAATTATGAATTTTAAACTTAAAGTGGTAACCGCTTAGGTTTTAATAGGTTAGCCCCTGGACTCAGATATCTAGTATTTTTTCTAAAGTTTGATTTTTAAATCAAAATTTCCGAAGACTAGTGGCTAAGTTAGGATTAACGACCCATTAATCCTAACTTTTCATTTTTTTTTTATTTTTATCAGTTGGCGACTCTAAAATATTTTCAAAATTAAATTTCTTTTAATCCCTAGTCGAGGATTCATGTTAAATGGGTTAGGGTTTAATGTGAATCGGGTTAAAAGAAATGAACCGATGATTTCAAAATCCAGGCTCGACATGAGCGTTTTATTTTTCTTAAGCCAAACCTTATTAAGGTTTATTAGGGGCGTCAATCAATTTAGTAAACAATAAACAGGCATGCAAGTAAGTAAACAAAATTATTTAAACAAACAGTTCGAAGTTGCGATATTCTTAAATCTCATTTCACGCATAACTATAGAATCACGTATATACACATAATCCCGAATTTCCCAAATATATATCCATTTTTATCTTTTCTTAGTATACTAATGCTACTACTTTACAAGCACAAGCAAGGTAACGAAATTAGGAGGAATAACTCACTCGTCCATTTTGCGATCTTCTTAGTCCTAGTAATCCTCGGGTAGGATAATCTCGTATCTTTCATCACCTAGACAAAAGAAGTACCAGGGATAAGTCTTTCTATTCTTGGAGATTCTAAACTTTTCTTAAAATCGCAGTAAAATCATATAAGAGGAAATTCCAACTTAAAATGGTCATAACTTACTCATTTTAACTCGGAATTTCGCATATAATATATCGTTTTCTACCTTTTCGAAAAGATTTATCCATTCTAAAAGTTACCTTTGTCATATAAGGTCATTTGGGTTCTGAAAATGTTAGGTATAGATTTAAAACGAATTTTTCTAAACTTTTGCAGATCCATTTTCTAACTCAACTTCATTCAAAAAATCTTTTAGTAAACATATAGATATATATGTATATAATTGATAAATCCTTTGAGTAGATAAGCTCACTTTATATGCAAGATTTCTAATGGTAGTGTTTCAACAATTTCTTTCATAAAACAATTCATTTTTTATTTATTAAAACTTTAGCTTTGACAATTTTGTTTCAAGTATTTTGAAGAAATTTTATGTTTTCTTAGTTTGTTATAATTGAGTATATTCTTACTTTATTTTCTTCATTCTCTTTCCAAAACAAGTTAAATTTTTCCTTTAACCTTTAGTCTTGCCTAAATTTTACTTCTAGGGATTAAGGATCATATTTATCAAAAGTATATTAAGTTGTTGAAAACCTTTTCATAATTTTGTATTTAGGATGGTTTTAGAAAATGAGTCTTGTCTTCTTATATTCGTTTCTAAAATATAAGTTTTTGCTTTCCAAAACTTATTCTTTTATTTCTTTTGAAAAGAATAATTTTTATTGATAAAATCCATTATTGTTAATCTTACTTTATATATATATTATATATATTTGAAAATAAGTTCCTTCTTTTAGAAATTTGAAAGTCATTATTTTTCCTAAGTGGGTTTCTAACTTTATGAGTTAATTTTTATCTTAACTTTAAAAATTAGTTTGTTTCTTGGTTGTCTTGGAGTTTAAAAGAGTTTAAATCTTAAGTTTTTTGTAAAAACTTTTAATATTAACAAATTATTTTACTAAAGCTTAGGTTAACATAATATACAAAGAAAATATTTATTTCTTATGTTTCCTTGGTAATTTATCTTTGTTATTTAAGAAAGCATCGAGAAAACTCTATTTTTATGTTTTTGATAATAACTTCATGATTTTGTGATAAATCACATAATCAAAAATCTAGTTTTGAGTTCCTTTAGTAAAGTAGAATTCTATTTTTAGATTAGTTGAGACATTAACATTATGTAAATGCAAGTATCATGAGCATATAAAGTAAATAAGAACATAAGAAATACTAGAAATAAATAATGAGTAAGAAATAAAATATCAAGTATTGGGAACCTTAGCTTCATCAAGGTATTCGCCAAGTATTAGAGCTTAGCTTTATCAAGACATCCCGGACTAAAATGGACTAATCCCAAAAGATTAAAGAAAATAAACAAAAGATTGTTTTGACTTATATGGACAAGTCTAAGACTAGAAAGACTAGTCTTAATAATAACATGAAATAAATAAATTGCATAACTTGAAAGTAAATAAATAACAAATGAGCTTATTGCTCTAAATAAATATATATACAAATATACATAATACTATAATATAAGTTAGATTAGAACAAATAATAACAATAATAATAACAACATATAAATTAGGAAGCTTATGTACAAGAACAAAACATGAACATGTTGTTGCTTTTACTACTCATATGAGTTTCAAAACAACACCATAGTCATGTTAAGTTACATGACATGAGTGAATAATAGTTGGAAAAAATAATTTACCTAAAGTGGTGTAAGTGGTATGAAGATGGTAGATGAAAATGGGTATTATGGGAGTAGTGATATGTGGTAGATAGTTTATGTATAAGGAATGGTTTTTGTGAGGAATTGGTTTAAAAGAGTTTGGTAGAGAGAATTCTTGAAGAGAAGATTTGTAGAGAGATTTTGAGAGAGCTTTGGTAGTGAAATGAATTGTGAAAGAATGAAAGAATGGGGTATTTATAGAATTTTTGGGTGAATTTTTGATGTAATTAAATAAATTGAAAAAGAAAAATAATTTGTTGGAAGAGAGAGGGAAGGTGCCGGCCATGGGTATAGAGGGGGAGTGATTGATTTTTGAGTGAATTTGTAAGGAAATAATTATATGTAAGGTATGATTTGATATAAGATGTATTGGAAATATAAAAAGTAAAAAAAAGGTATGTAGGTATAAGAAAAAGGTGTAAGAAAAGTAGATAGTGAAATAGTAATGATAGTAGAAAAGTACTATGAATAGTAACTAAACAATTAAAGTACCGGTAGTAAAAAAAAACGCGTAATAATACGATATCTGTAATTTTTAGCTACTAAAAAATTCTAAAACTGATATTTTTAGAATCCTTATATTTTTACTAGTCTATTGGTATAAACGGAATATTTTTAATATTCCAAGCTCCGGGACACAATTTTCGAGCACTGATCCTATTTGAGTCTGAAGGCCACTAAAATTTGCAAATCTGATATTTTTATGTTACCCTGTATTATTACGAACTATTTTAAGCGATTGGCTTAATTTCGTTTTCTAGGGTTTGAAAACACGGGATTGCCGGATCTTAAACAATAGGGTTCGTTATAGGCTTTGTTGACTTTAGGGTTCCGGTTTGACTTCCTGTTTCATCGAAATATTCGTAAGATCGTATAATTTTTGAGTTTTGATCGTTTTATATTTTTAGCTCGATATCTATGTTTTTATCTTATTTTATTTATGATTATTTTATAGTTTGTAGCTCTCGGGATCGTTTAACCGAGTCTAGGGTTATGAGTTGACTCAGTTTGACTTTTGGTGAAAATTAAAAATTGTGATTCTAAAATTTTACCGAAGGATTTAAGATTTTATCATTTCGTTGTTAAGCGGTATTTGGATCTATCGTTTTGATTCACGTTTTAGGAATTGGGTAGATGATTTTATTGGCATACGGACGTTGATTATACCGGTAGTTGGATTTTATATTTTGTTTCAAGAGTTCTCGTTTTCTCAAGATTGAGAAGAACTTGTTTTAGATCTTATTTGAAATTAAGTTTTAACTTGATTCGATTTTTAGGGTTTCGTTTCTGGTGTTTTGACTCGGTCTAGAATTTGGTTTTTATTTGGAGTCGATTTTCGGGATTTAAATTTTTGATATTAGACTTCTAGGATTATTTTTAAGAATTATGAAATTTTCAGGGGTTTATAGTAATACCTGCATAAACAAAGTCATTCCACAGGTTTTCTATTTCAAGTGTAGGCAGAGGGGACACAGAGCTGTAGATTGTAAAGGAGGGCAGTATGGCAAGTTTATTCTGGCCAGGGGCAGCGAGCACCAGCAAAGGTTTATGCTTTACAGTGTAGTGAGACTTCTAGTGTTGACACTATCACAGGTATGTTTCCTATACTCCTGCATAGTGCATATGTGTCGTTTGATATTGGTGCCAGTTTCTCTTGCATTTCTGAATCTTTTATGTCTGTTTGTGGTATATCTGCTGAGTTTATGCCTGGATGTGTATCTGTTAGTACTCCTTTAGGAAATGAGTCGGTATTGAATAGAATCTGTAAGAATGTGGATATTGAGATAGAAGGTAGACATCTACTTGTAGATTTGGTGGTGCTGGATATGTTGGTTTTTGATGTGATTTTGGGTGTAGACTGGTTAGCAAAGTACCATGTGGTGATTGATTGCCATAACTTGGTAGTGGAGTTCAGTTTGCTTGATGGTGATCAATTTGTTTATAAGTTGGTGTTGCAAAGACCTCCAGTTTTACCTACTTATGAATTGTGGGGAGGATCAATCTTGGCTGCTATAGTGAAAGGAGATAAGAAGGAGATAGTGTTTTCGGATGTTCCAATTGTATGTGAGTATCCATAAGTTTTTCCAGAAGATCTGCCTGGATTACCACCAAAGAGGGAAGTGGAGTTTGGTATTGACTTGATATCCGGTACTGTACCGAAATCAAAAGCTCCTTATCAAATGGCTCCTAACAGAACTTGTTGAGCTTAAAGTATAGTTGGATGATTTGTTAAAGTAGAAGTTCATTAGACCTAGTGTTTCACCTTGGGGAGCTCCAGTTCTATTTGTCAAGAAGAAGGATGGCAGTATGAGACTGTACATCGATTACAGAGAATTGAACCAAGTGACAGTGAAGAACAAGTATCCTTTACCACGAATTGATGATCTGTTTGATTAGTTGGCAGGAGCTTCAGTATTCTCAAAGATAGATTTGAGATATGGATATCATCAGTTGAGAGTGAAAGCCGAAGATATTCAGAAGATAACTTTCAGAACAAGGTTATGGACATTATGAATTTGTTGTCATGCCTTTTGGATTCACCAATGCACCAGCAGTATTTATGGATTTGATGAACAAAGTCTTCAGGGAGTATCTTGATATTTTTGTGGTAGTCTTCATTGATGATGTATTGGTTTATTCAAGGACTAAAGAGGAGCACGAAGAACACTTGAGATTAGTTCTAACCAGATTGAAGGAAGAGAAGTTATATGCGAAGTTTTCAAAATGCGAGTTATGGTTAAAACAGGTGTCTTTCTTAGGACATATTGTTGATGGTAGTGAGATATTAGTGGATCCTGAGAAAGTCAAAGCAGTTGTTGAATGGCCAAGACCCAAGACTGTGATGGAAATCAGAAGTTTTCTGGGAATGGCAGGATATTACATAAGATTTGTGGAAGATTTTTCCAAAATTGCTGGTCCTTTGACCCGATTAACACAGAAGGGAGTGAAGTATGAATGGAATGAAAACTGTGAAGCTAGCTTTTATTTACTGAAGAATAAGTTAGTATCTGCTCCAGTGCTAGCCTTACCTGTGAGTGGTTAGGAGTATGCTATTTATAGTAACGCCTCTATACAAGGTTTAGGGTGTGTGCTGATGCAGAGAGGCAAGGTTATAGCATATGCTTCTAGACAATTAAAGCCCTATGAGAGGAATTATCTTACTCATGATCTGGAACTAGCAGCAGTTGTGCATGCTTTGAAGCTATGGAGACACTACCTATATGGGGAAGGATGTAAAGCATATACGGATCACAAAAGCTTAAAGTAAATCTTTACCCAGAAAGAGTTGAACATGAGACAGAGAAGATGGTTGGAACTAATAAAGGATTTTAATATTGATATTCAGTATCATTCAGGAAAGGCGAATGTAGTAGTTGTTGCCTTGAGTAGAAAGAGAATAGAGAATCTTGCAGCTTTGATCACGACGGAACGTCATCTCATTGATGATATGTGGAAGCTTGAACTGGAAATAGTCACAAGACAGGTAGCTGGAAGATTGGCTAATATGAGAATTTAACCTACTCTTGTGGACAGAATCAAGATAGCTCAGACAGATGATCAGACTATCTTGGATAGAAAGATGAAAATGGAGATGGGTCGAGTACTAGAGTTTTATGTGGATGATGAAGGTATTCTTAGGTACAAAGGGAGATTGTGTGTGCCAGTGCAAGAAGAACTTAAGAAAGAATTGTTGAAGGAAGCACACTACTCTAGTAATTCCATTCATCCTGGAGGGAACAAGATGTATCAAGATTTGAAAAAGCTATACTGGTGGAATAATATGAAAAAAGAGATAGCGAAATATGTATCTAAGTGCCATACGTGTCAGATGATTAATATTGAGCATAGAAAACCAGCAGGTGAGTTGAAGCCTTTGCTAATACCGTAGTAGAAGTGGCAACATATCACCATGGAATTTGTTTCTACTTTACCCAAGACAAAAGATAAGTTCGATTCAATTTAGGTCATTATGGATCGTCTCACAAAGGTAGCTCACTTTATACCTATAAAAACTGGTTATAAGTTAGAGCATTTGGCACAGTTGTACATCAAGGAAATTGTGAGATTGCATAGAATACTAGTAACAATCGTGTCAGATAAGGATACTAGATTCGTTGGGAGATTCTGGAAAAGCTTGCATCAAGCTTTGGGAACCAAGGTTGTGTTCAGTACCGCTTATCATCCTCAGACTGATGGGCAATCTGAAAGAACTATACAGACTTTAGAAGATATGTTGCGAGCATGCGTTTTGGATTTCAAAGGAAGTTGGGATGAGCATTTGCCACTAGTGGAATTTGCCTACAACAATAGTTATCAAGCGTCGATTGGCATGCCTCCATACGAAGCGCTTCATGGCAGAAAGTGTAGATCACCTATTTATTGGGATGAAGTGGGTGAAAGACAATTGTTGGGACTAGAGTTAGTCCAAGATGCAGTTGACAACTTTAGTTTGATCAGCAAAGATTACAAGCTACTCAAAGTAGACAAAAGAGTTATGTGGATAAACAAAGAAGACCCTTGGAATTTCAAGTAAGTGAGCACATTTTGCTAAAGATTTCACTAACAAAAGTAGTTGTCAGATTTGGCCTAAGAGGAAAGTTAAATCCTCAATATGTGGGACCATATGAGATTCTTGAAAGGATAGGCGACATGGCTTATAGATTAGCTTTACCGCCTGATTTGGAGGGAGTACATAATGTGTTCCACGTATCCATGCTCAGAAAGTATGTCAGAGATCCGGAAGAAATAGTAGCTCTTGAACCGTTGAAAGTGCAGCCGAACCTTACGACGATTGAAAAGCCAATCAGAATTATGGACTTTAAGGAGAAGATTCTGAGAAGTAAGGTGATTAAATATGTGAGAGTGCAATGGACTAATCAAACTAAATGTGAAGCTACCTAGAAGCTAGAGGAGAACATGAGAGTGAAATATCTAGAGTTGTTTCACTAATCCAGGCAATCTTCGAGGACGAAAGTTCTTTTTAGGAGATGAGAGATGTAATATACAGAAATAAAGATGAAAATATAATGAATTATGAATCATGAGATGATATAAGATTAGTTTAAGGTCAAAACAAGTAAATTGTAAAGGTTTAAGTTTGGTTGTAGAACAAATGTTAAAGTTCAGATTTCTGCAATTTTTTACAGATATTATGCCGCCTCTTGGAGAATCTATGCTGCCGGCGTAGAGACAGCGTAGGAAGGGATGATAAACTCAAATTTTATACACTTTTCATCTCATAATTCGGCTTAATTAGTATTAATTTGTTTCTAATTTACAAGAATTGGTACTTTGAGTTAGTGAATTGTTTTATATCAAGGAATGGAGGATGTCGATGATCATTGGCATGGAATCAAGTTCAAATGCGTGCAAACAAGTTTAGAAGTCAACAGCACCGGCATTGAACGCTGCCAGCCTTACTCAGTTCACAACGAACGCTGGCATTTCTCAAAAGAACGCCGCCGACTTTCATGTCGGCGTTCAATGTCCCAATAAGCAAATTCTTAACAAGGGCTAAAACATTGCCATCGTAGACTTCCAAATTGCCAGTGTTCATGCAACACTTGTATTCTACACCGTCAGTGCTTATTGTGGAGAAGGTGGCTTGTGTAAATTCGATAAGTATGCCGGCAAAGTCAAATTCAACGCTGCCGGCATTTGTGCCAGCCTTCACCATCCCATAATATAAATTCTTAACACCGAATTCTTATGCCGCCAGCGTTCAAGAATAAACTGCCGACGTTGAAAGTAGCGGTTAAAGTCTGAGTGTTGGTTTTTCCTTTTTAAGAAAGAGAGTTCAAAGAAAAAAAAAGAGGGAGGAAGTTCCAGACGTGAGAATAGAGATAAAGTAGAGAGAAATTCATAGTATTGTATTTGTTAACTTAAGCTTAGTCTAGATCTTGTTCTTTGATTGTAATGCTCACTTTGATTCAAATCTGCAAGGATCTTGATCACAAATTGTAAGTTCTATTTTGAATCTCGAATTCCATTTTATGTTTATTTATTAGATTCAATTGGTTCCATGTTAATTATGTTTCTAGTCATTCTTGCCATGATGATGTTGTTACAATAATAATGAGTAGCTAAATTTCAACCATGGGAATGTGGTTGAATTTATGATTTGCTGATAGGATTGTTTCGTAGATTATATGGGTGTTAGAAACTTAATTAATTCGTTTTGTTTTTCTTGAAATTGATCTTGAATCTGGAAGGATCTTGGTTAAGGAGGATATTTGAATTATCGAAAGAGAAATCTGAGTCCGTTGGAGTAACAAATCAAGATCAAATTATAATATGCGGAAGCTGAATTAGTTGATCTTGATTAGGAACTATCAGGTATTTATTATACTGTTTTTAAATTGAAATCTTTGTAAGAAATTATAAGAAACTTAATTGGAAACATTAAGCAATTGATGAATCGGGAGATTATCAATTGTAATTTTGAATCCTCTTATAATTGGAGTAGTGGAAGCTATTGAATTGTTTGAGGTAAAATGATTTTTAAGAACTTTTAACTAAAGGTTTTTCAAAAATCAAAGATAGTTCCATATGAATGATAAAGAGTCTAACTTTCAATATACTATACTAAACATGATCAGCAAGTCTAAAGTTCGATCTAATTTCCCACATTAGTATAACATAAGTTTTTGAGCTGAGTAGATATTTCTATTAGGTTAATTTAATTTAGAATAGATATAAAGTAGTTGTAGCTAAACTATCATCTTGTATATCATTTCCTAAATATTAATCAGAACTGATAAATGTTTAATAATTAAACTTTCCTCGAGGGAGCGATACTCACTCATCAATATACTACTTGATTCGATCCAGTGCACTTGCTGGAGTATTTGCTTTTGAAATTTAAACCTATTTCAAGCGGATCAAGTTTTTGGCGCTGTTGCCGGGGAAAATTTAATATTAAACACCTTTTGGTTCTATTAGTAATTTAGGCGCACTTTACGGTTTTGTTTGTTGTCTGTTTTCCTTTTCAGGTTATATGTGCAAAAGTAGAAGTCGAGAACTTCTACCAGTGAATCCTGAAATTGAACGCACTTTGCGTTTATTAAGAAGAGAGAGCAGATTAAAAGGGGACTTTCAAGCAGAAGCAATGGTAGAGGGTAATGACCACAACAACCAAATTCAAGCTCCTACTAAAGCATTGAGGGATTACACAGTACCAACTGTGGCTGGATTCCCTATCAGGAGACCAACAGTCCAAGCGAACAATTTCGAGATCAAGCCTGGACTCATACAAATGGTTGAAGCTCATCAGTTTGGAGGGTATCGAATGAGACACCAGACGATCACATCGTTAAATTCCTCTAATATTGTAAAACCATTAAGATGAATGGTGTTACTGATGATGCTATTAGGTTATAGCTTTTTCCTTTTTCATTAAGGGATAAAGCTTTAGCATGGTTTAACTCGCTACCACAGGAATCAATTGCTAATAGGGCTGAGTTATCCAACAAATTTTTGAGGAGATTTTTCCCACCGGCAAGGATAGCTATGTTAGAAATGAAATCACAAACTTTACTAAGTTTCATGGCGAATCCTTGTATGAAGCATGGGAAAGATACAAGGAAGCAATCAGGAAGTGTCCTCATCATGGACTACCTGACAATCTCCTCATTGAGATTTTCTATTTGAGTTTGGATGAGACATTAAGATCATTAGTGGATGATGCTGCTGGAGGAGCATTGATGGGAAAGAGCTATGATGAAGCTAGCTCACTCATAGAAGAAATGGCATCTAGTGCTCACAATTGGAGTTGTGAGAGGACCAAGTTAAAAGTTGCAGTTGTGCAGGATAATGAAGCAATGTCTCAACTTATAGCCCAGATTTTAGCCTTGACAACTCAAGTAAGTAAACTTTCTACTCCTAATTCAGTTAATCCTAATCCAGTTTTGTTGTGTGAAATTTGTTCAGGTCCACATTCATTCCAAGACTGTCCTCAAACAAACTCTTCAATTTCATCAAGTGGTGAGCAGATGAACTATGTGGGTAATTTTCAAAGAGGGAATCAAGGACCATATTCAAATTCTTATAATCCAGGTTGGGCAAACCATCCCAATTTCTCATGGAGAAATGAGAACAATGTTTATCGACCACCTGGATTTCAAAGACATGGTCCAGTGAGAAATGCTCTACCACCACCTCAACCTCAACCTCAACCTCAGAACCACTCTTCAATGGAAGATCTGATGAAGAACTTCATGCAAAAGACTGAAACGTTGATCAATAATCAACAAGCAACCATCAGAGATCTTCAAGGTCAAATCAGCCAGATTTCCCAACAAATCAGCAGTAGGCCATCAGGATCCTTACCCAGTAAGACAGAGGAAAATCCTAAAGGAGTAAATGCTATCACTTTAAGGAGTGGTAAGGAGGTGGAAACTCCTGATAGGATAGTTGAAGAGAAGGAAGACATTCAGAAGCAAGACAACGGGAAAAGGAAATTTGAGGAACAAATTCAAAGTTCACCAAGGGTGAAATCATATGTTCCTCCAGTTCCATTTCCAGGCAGGTTGAAGCAACAAAAGCTTGATGAGCAATTTGCTAAATTTTTGGATGTTTTCAAAAACCTTCAAATAAACATTCCTTTCTTAGAGGCCATTCAAGAGATGCCCTCTTATGCAAAGTTTATTAAGGAATTGTTATCTAAGAAGAGGCGAATTGATGGAAGTGAACCGGTTGTTTTGTCAGGAGAGTGCTCAATGATACTTCAGAGGAATCTGTCAGATTTACCTGCCAAAAGAAGAGATCAAGGAAGTTTCACTGTACCTTGCACTATTGGTAACATTCATTTTGATAAAGTCTTAATAGATTCAGGTGCAAGTATAAATTTAATGCCATATTCTATTTTCAGGAAACTTGGACTGGAGAGTGCAAGGATACACATGTTACCTTGCAGCTAGCTGATAGAAGTATCAAATACCCTAAGGGTATTGTGGAGAACGTGCTAGTAAAGGTTGACAAGTTTATATTTCCAATTGATTTTATAGTCCTGGAAATGGAGGAAGATAGAGAGGTGCCCATGATCTTAGGCAGGCCGTTCTTGGCTACAGGTAAGGCCTTGATAGATGTTGAACAAGGTAAGCTAACTTTGCGTGTTATGAATGAACAGGTTACTTTCAATGTATATGATGCTATGAAAAAATTTGATGACAACAGAACCTGTTTTCACATTGATGTTATAGATGAGCTTATTTTGGAGTCAATAGAGGATGAAGTAGGGGTTGATACCATGGAGTCTGTGTTGAGAGAGATTGATGACTGGAGTGATGAAGAGGAGAGAAAATAGATTTAGAGGAAGTGTCTGAAATTCGCTTGAGGATGTATGAGGATTTAGGTACAAGTGAGAACAAGCCCATCCCATCTTTGACACAACCTCCTAATCTAGAGTTAAAACCACTGCCTGACCATTTGAGGTATGCTTACTTAGGGAGTGATGAAACTTTACCTGTTATTGTTTCATCATTTTTGTCAGGTGACCAAGAGAAGAAGTTGTTGGAAGTGTTAAAAGAACACAAAGAGGCTATTGGCTGGACGATAGCTGATATCAAAGGAATTAGTCCTTTGATCTGCACTCATAAGATATTGATGGAAGATGAGTGTAAACCTACAGTGCAACCACAAAGGAGACTAAATCCGACTCTTAAGGAGGTAGTCAAGAAAGAGGTGCTTAAGCTTTTAGATGCAGGAATTATCTACCCCATTTCAGACAGTAAGTGGGTTAGTCCTGTACATGTTGTACCTAAGAAGGGTGGTATGACTGTAGTGAGGAGTGAGTCGAATGAGTTGATCCCAACTAGAACTGTGTCTGGATGGCGAGTGTGTATTGATTATAGGAAGTTGAACGATGCCACTCGAAAAGACCATTTTCGCTTCCATTTATAGATCAGATGGTTGAAAAACTGTCAGGGCATGCATATTATTGTTTTCTTGATGGATATTCGGATATAATCAAATCCCGATAGCTCCAGCTGATCAAGAAAAAACTACTTTTACCTGCCCCTATGGCACTTTTGCCTTTAGGAGGATGCCCTTTGGTCTTTGCAATGCACCTGCTACTTTTCAGCGGTGTATGATGGCTATTTTTTCTGATATGTTGGAAAATTTTATAGAAATATTCATGGATGATTTCTCAGTTTTTGGGAAATCATTTGAAGCATGTTTAGACAACTTAGCCAATGTTTTAAAAAGATGCAAAGAAACCAATTTGATCTTAAACTGGGAGAAATGCCATTTTATGGTAAAAGAGGGAATAGTCTTAGGACACAAGGTTTCAGAAAAAGGGATTGAAGTAGATAAGGCCAAGGTTGAAATCATAGAGAAATTGCCTCCACCAACTACTGTTAAAGGAGTCAGAAGTTTTCTAGGACACGCTGGCTTCTATAGGCGATTCATAAAAGATTTCTCTAAGATTTCACGACCTTTGTGCAATCTACTTGAAAAGGATTCTGTGTTTGCCTTTGATGATAAATGTTTGCAGGCATTCAACATTTTGAAAGAGAAGCTCATATCTGCCCCAGTGATCATTGCACCAGATTGGGAGCTTCCTTTTGAGCTGATGTGTGATGCCAGCGATTATGCTGTAGGAGCAGTTTTAGGACAAAGACGAGGTAAGATTTTTCATACTATATACTATGCAAGTAGAACCTTAAATGAGGCTCAAAAGAATTATGCAACTACTGAAAAGGAGTTGCTAGCTGTGATTTTTGCTTGCGATAAATTTAGGCCTTATCTTATTGGTTCTAAAGTTGTAGTATATACTGACCATGCTGCTCTGAGATATTTATTTGCTAAGTCTGATGCTAAACCTCGGTTGATTCGGTGGATATTGCTATTGCAAGAGTTTGATATTGAAATTAAAGATAAAAAAGGAACTGATAATGTGGTTGCTGATCACTTATCTCGTTTACAAAATGAAGTATCAAACTTGCCCATAAATGAAAAATTTCCTGATGAGCAGTTACATGCAATAGCAATCCAAGGACTACCTTGGTATGCAGACATTGTCAATTATTTGGTTAGTCAGATCATTCCTTATGGTTTATCTCATCAACAAAGAAAAAAATTTTCCATGATGTCAAATTTTATTTTTGGGATGAGCCATATCTGTTTAAAAAATGTGCTGACCAAGTTATAAGGCGGTGTGTTCCAGAAACTGAGCAAATAAGCATAATCGAACATTGTCATGCTAGAGAGGCAGGAGGACATTTTGGGGTTGAAAGAACTGCAGCTAAAGTTTTATCTTGTGGATTTTATTGGCCCAAATTATTTAATGATTGTAAAAATTTCATTATGGCTTGTGCTCAATGCCAAAGATCGGGAAACATTTCTAGAAAACACGAATTACCATTAAACAATATCCTGGTGATAGAGTTGTTTGATGTCTGGGGGATCGATTTTATGGGTCCTTTCCCTTCATCTTTTTCAAATAAATACATACTCGTGGCTGTAGATTATGTATCTAAATGGGTAGAAGCTGTTGCTTTGCAAACTAATGATGCCCGAGTTGTAATCAAATTTTTGAAAAAGACATTTTCACCAGATTTGGGGTGCCTAGGCAATTATAGTGATTGGGGGTACTCATTTTTATATTAAGAAATTTGATAACTTTTATCAAAAATATGGAGTTGTCCATAAAGTAGCTACCCCCTATCATCCCCAGAATGTGGTCAAGTGGAAATATCCAATAGGGAAATTAAAAGGAATTTTGGAGAAAACAATTAATGCATCACGTGAGGATTGGTCATTAAAGCTAGATGATGCATTATGGGCATATAGAACGGCTTTTTAAAAACCTATTGGAATGTCTCCTTACAAATTGGTCTATGGTAAATCATGTCATCTACTGTAGAGCTTGAGCACAAGGCTTATTGGCCATCAAAGTCCTAAATTTTGATGGAAAAACTGCGGTGAGAAGAAGAATTGCTTCAAGTGAACCAGATGGATGAGTGGCGAAATGAAGCATATGAAAGTGCTCGCATTTACAGAGCTAAGAAGTGGCATGATCGAAACATTTTGAGAAGAGAGTTTTTACCTGGACAAAAGTGTTGTTATACAATGCTCGTTTGAAGTTGTTTCTGGAAAATGTGGTCAAGGTGGTCTAGACAATTTGTTGTCAACAAAGTTTTTCCTTATGGTGCTATTGAATTGAAGACTCAAGATGACGGACTTTTAAAGTCAATGGTCATCTGCTCAAGCATTTTATGAAGGGGAAAACAATGATAGTGAGACCATTGTCATTTCTGATGAGAGAAAGTGAAAGTTTGAAAGAAAGTCGGGCTAAGCAACTTAAATTCTAAGCGTTGTATGGGAGGCAACCGTGGTAATCAAGGTAAGTTAGAATGTTTGTGGTATATATGTATGTGTTATAGTGTGTTTGTGTTATATATGTGTGTTATATGATGTTATGTTATTGTTGTGTTGTATGTTGATATGTTATATAGACACTTAAGCTGTTGGCAACTGCACTGTGAAAGTTATTTGTGTTTACAAATTTTTGGCAAAGGAAGAGTTCTGCAAAACATATTGCAGAAAATCTCAAACGCCGGCATTGGTCAGCTTAACACCGACAGCGTTTCAACGGTGTTCAAGTGGACAGAAGCCAATTTGCAAACGCTGGAGTCTAATTTTCTAACGCTCCCAAAATTCGGCAGTGCTAAAAATTTTAAAATTTTTACAAGGCTTCAACGCTGGCTTCTAGAGACATATATGCCGTCGGCATTAAAGCACCCAAGAGGCATTAGTTTCAATTTTTCTAACGCCGGCTTTTTGTAATGTTTACACGCTGGCGTATCAAACAGAGCACATAAGGTCAGTATAATTTTCTAATGCTGGCATTTTTAGTAGTTACGTCGCCGGCGTTGAACTGTATCCAGAAATGTCAGTTTCAGTTTTCTTAATGCTGGCAAAATATTAAGATAAACGTCGCCGGCGTTGATAGTAAAAATGCCAGTATTGGCTCGGACACGCAGGTAAACTCAGGTTTTAAATCATTTTTTTTTTCCTTCATTCATTTGCAAAACATAAACGCTTTCACTTCACACAAACACTTTCACATCATTTTTTTTTTCTAACTAATCACATCTCTTAATTCCATTCATTTGTGATCTCACCTCCATTCAACAAGGCAAAGGTAACAATCTATTCCTTACTCTTCGTTTATTTACAGTCAATTTTATTGTTTACATGGGTGATTGAATGTGCTGAAAATAAGAAGGATGGGAATTGAGTTGAGTTTGAAGGTTAAGAAATGAAGTAAAGGTTGGGTTTGTTTTTTTGAAAACAAACATGCTCATGTCATAACTTGGATTAAGCACATGCGTTGTGTTGATTCGATGCTCATTATAAAGGAATAATTAAGGTTCGTAAGATTCTGATTTTGGGGGTTTTTGATCAATAAGAGCTTTTCAAGTAAAATCTCATGATGTAATGCTGATTGAACACAATTTTTTTTTAATCCCATTGCTTCCAAAGTGCAAATATATATGCTGGTATGATTTTACACGTGAAGGGCATTGCAAAGGCAGTTTTGAAAGGTTTTTACAATGACAAAGGAGGGCTTATAAATATCATTTTTCCAAATTCCTTTATTTTATTGTTTTTAAAATCTATAACCCCTAACGTTCAAATCAAAGCTGCCAGTGTATGCTAAATATTTGCAAGAGTTGAAATGAGTGTGTTGTTTATCCAGGGTTTAGTTGTTTAAAGTGCCTATATTTGAAATTCATGTTCCATTACATGTTTTAACCAACTAGTGTAAACCCCGGTATTCTTAGTAGTTAAGTAAACTCCGAGGATCGAAAAGCGAAACCTTAATCCAGTCTAGTTTAACTTAGTGAGAGAAGTTTAGAAACCCTAAATCCGGCTTTCCTTCGGTTTCATAATAAAAGAAGTTTTATAAAGTAAATGAATATGAATTATTTTTTTAACGTATATTTTAAACCTTAGAAAGTTTTAAATTTGGGAACTTTTCAATTCCGGGCCTTCCCGAGCTCAACTATGGAAAAGCTTGCCCCGAGACCAGAAACTAAGAAAAATATTCCGGAATATTCAATAGAACCAAAATTTTATAAGGATTTCAAAAATATAAATTTTATAATTTTCCGAGCTATAAAAATTACAGTTATAGCCTTTTTCCCTTTTTTTTTTACGACCGGTAAAATAGATGTCCTGTCTACTATTCACAAGTACAACCTACACTACACACTACCCATACTCTATTCTTACATCCTTACAACTACTCATTACAATTTTCTTTCCAAGAAAATTTGTTTCCTAATTAATTATTACATTTTATCACATAAATTACAAATTTTATCAAAATTTCAATTCTCTCTCTCCCTCCCACACACTTGGCCGGCGCCCCCTTCCCAATTCCCCTCATTTTTGTTTTATTTTTACTCATTTTATTTAATTTAAAACCCTAATCCAACTAATATATAAGCTTATGTTCTCTCTCTCTCTCATTTTCACTCTTTCAAATATTTACAAAGGTTGAAAAACTCTCTCTTTCTCTCATGTTGCCGTGACACCACTCACAAGCTTATTTCCTCTTTTTTCATCTCCAATCTTCATATATGTGATGATTTTAAGTTTGTTATTACCAAATCTTGTAAGGGCAAGGACCATTCTTGAGTGTTTTCCATTTAATCCCAATGAGCATGCTGGACATGAAAACACTAATACAAGAATATCAAGCCATCACAACAAGTGGATCTTGTGTTTAAAAGAGTTTTTGTTGGAATATCATCTTGTTCATGCATGTAAAGTAGAGATCTTGCATAAAAAGTTATGTTCATGCCATGAAACTCATGATTCATGTCTATATGTGATAGATCTAGTGTTTAGACACTCATTTTTTATTTACATTTATGTTCATGTGGATATCTTGAGCTTTCATGCATTAATGGTCATAAAAGCTTGGCCTTGCATGTATATAGATGTGTTAGATGATAGATCTTTATGTATAGGAGGCAAGAAACTTGAAAAAGAAAAGATTTTATTAGAAATGCCTAGTGGAAATTCGGATGGAATTTGAAACCTATTTTAAAACCCTTGAAACCACTTTAAAACTCATTATTTTCATAAAAATGAAAGGTATATGTAATAGGTATTTTAAGGAATGATTTGTATAAGTTGAATGAGTTTAGGCATGAGTAATAGGTAAAACAAGTAGTGGAGTTAGAATGGAAAATTTTGAGATAGTGGTTAATTTGTTAAATTCGTATTTTGGAGTAATGCCTACATAAACACCTGTATTCAAGCTAAATTGCAAGTTTATGAGTTAAATGAAGTCCTTAGGCAGTAGATATAATAAGCTTCAAATTTTGGTGCATTAAACAAGTTTTCTATAGGAAAAATGCAAGAAAAGAAAATCTTCAAAATTCGGATTTTTGTGAAGAGCTGGTTTAAAAACATATTTGCAAGTGGAAAATGTGAATTTCTATGAAGAAATGAAGGTCTTGGATAGTGTAGATAATGAAGACTCATTTTTACTTAGATAGTAAATGAATTCTAAGAATAAAATCTTAAAACCCCAGGAAATGCAAAATTAGAAAGAATAGATTTTTAGGAAGTGATGATTGTGGAGTCTTATGATAACCATAATTCTTAAGAGTTCATTATCGAAAATCATCAAGATCATGTATATATTGAACTCATTACATGACATTCATACTAGGAGTTCATTCATATTCCATCTATACATGAATTATCAACTAGAAACATTTTTACTAAATGCGAAACAATTTTTCGGAAACGGAAACGTTATAGAACAGATCTGATCCCTCTGTTCCGTGACCTTAATGTTTTCAAAACTTGAAAATAATATTAGAAATAGATAGATCTTTCGAAGTAGATAGAAATCGATATAAAATTTGTGAAATTCCGAGTTAAAATGACCAAGTTATGGCCGTTTTAAGTTGAAACTTCCACAATAGCGGAATTCCGATTTTGTCTAGCTTAGATGATAGCTTGAATTAGTAAGTGATGAAATTCTATTAGGTTGTTCTTATTTGGTAAGTGATCCGAGCACGACGATACCCTACCACCGACTAATATTAAGATCGGCGTACCATGGCCGAGTGAGGATTACTTCCGATTTCATTATGTTTGTGATTGTAATGATAGTGGCATTAGTTGCTGAGGCAAAGATAAAAATGAATATGCATGATGGGGTATTTGGGAATTATAACTTGTGCTGTTGATATGTGAAGTTGACTTAAAGAATATCGAAACCGGGTGATAAGCTACTGCTTGTATAGCGAGGAGTTATAAGTGATTGTCTGCGAATAGTGGTTGGTCACCTAAAAGAATTGGATTAATCTATTATTGGACCTCAAATATAATTGAACTCATTCATATCACGACGGGGATGGAGCATTAGCATTTGTTGGTTTTTCGTGATCCATAAAACGAAATTGTTGGTTAATCATGATCCATAAAACGAAATTGTTGGTTAATCGTGATCCATAAAACGAAATATTGTTCAGTTGACCATAAGCTTAAACGGCATCGTACCGCAGGATTCGTTAATCTATTAACCCGAGATGGAGGGCGCAAGTCCATCCACATATGATTTCCGGCTGGTCATATGTTTGCTGAACTCATTTGTTTAATGCATATCATTTGCTTGAGTAACCACTTGCTTGAATGATTTGTCTTAATTGCGATATGGAAGTTTTCACTCACTAAGCTAGTTAGCTTACGCCCCTATAGTTTT
Organism: Combretum micranthum; assembly: GCA_024138025.1. Taxonomy (NCBI): domain Eukaryota; kingdom Viridiplantae; phylum Streptophyta; class Magnoliopsida; order Myrtales; family Combretaceae; genus Combretum; species Combretum micranthum. The sequence continues at coordinate 249,055 of JAMXBD010000897.1, read as the reverse complement.
TACTTGTTGCAGCATGAATTCATTTGGCTTAGGCCAAGGCAGGCTACAACTCAGGTACCGGAGCTAGGAGTTTTCCTTAGAAGTTTATTTCTATTTTGTTTAGACTTCTATTGGAAACTAAATGACTCTGGATGACTGTAATGGACTTAATATTATTTTGTGGGGGAATGCCCCTTAGACTCTGTAAATTATATATGTGTTTTGGTTTATTATCTATGGCTAATGAATGCCACATTAAACTTCTTAACTCCATTGATTGAGTATTCTATTATCGTAAAGGGACGCTTTACATCTATACAAGACTCCCGAAGGGCTTGGATAGAAACTCGAGAGTCTTATATAGTATGTGGCGGACTGTTACGTTTAGGATACCCCTACGGGGCATGACAACTAGATAGTTGGAGGAACTCAACTTTAGTGTCTGAGAATGAATGATTGGTTGTGGTATGAAGGCTTGTTAATCTTTAAGATTAATTATTATTGCTTGTTTGATGTGCTTTAATGAGTTATTTAACTAGGAATGGCATCCACAGCTATAAGTAGCAAAGAACAAGCAGGGCATCAACCAGTTAGGCTAGAAATCTTCTTCTTAGTCAACCTTATGTTGTAGAGAAGAAAGGGAAGCTTTTAAAGAAAGAATTTTTTAACAGCTACTTCTTGAACTGGAGTGTGTTAGAGGAATATGGGTTGAGCGAAATTCTTCAAGGCATGATTCAAGATAAAAGATGGTTTCGAGTTTTAGATATGACAGAACCAGCATACAAAAACTTGACAATAGAAGTTTTGCCAACCTTGCGAGTAAGTGGAGATGATGGGAGTGATGATGAAGACGGAGTTCAGTACCTCAAATTTCAGGCATTCAGAGAGGTGAAAAGAATACCTCTCAGACAAATTGGAGTATATTTGGGGTACTATGCTAATGAGGGAGAAAATGCTAGATTGCCTACAACTTGGCCAAATGGTGAGACACAAGAAAAGCTGTGGTTTGAATTAAATGGTAAATCACAACCTTTTGAACCATCAAAATCTTTAAACTCAAATTTTGCTCATACTGAGCACAAGCTTTTACACCATATTATTGCCCACACCCTTACTTGCAGAAAAACAAATCATAGTAAATTAACTATTTTTTGACATGTTTTTACTGTATAGTATGATTAAAGGATATCAAATTGATTTGGGTGTAGAGGTGGCTAATTTTATATTGAGGCAATCTGAGGATGTACGTACCAACTGGATCTTTTGTGGAGGGTATATTACCTAGCTGCTTAAAGGAATGGGTGAATTTCAGGAGCCAGTGAATGATGTAAAAGTTTCGGCTAAGAGAATTTCTTCTGCCCCTTTTCGATCTTGGGAATTGGTACAAGTACCTAGAGGGGTACAACCACAAGAAGAAATACCGACTATTGAAATTCTACCAGCTGTTGCCCCACCTAATTTGCCTTCCACATCATCAGCACCTCCTCCTCATCAGTCATCATCAGCAATAGAAGAAACTCTCGAAAGATTGGAAAAGAATATGGAAGAGTTTTGTTATGAGCTTAAATAGGAAAAGAGAAAAAACAAAAAGTTTCGGAGCACTTTGTTCAGTGCACTCAAATTTTTTTTCTCTTGTTCTAACCCAGCAGCTGCAGAATAGTTTACATATGACACTTCACTAGAGGAAAGCAACTCCAGCACTGAACCAGAAAGCTAGCGTTCCTGCTAGCTTCTTTTGTTTTCCTTTGGTTTTTTTTTTCTATTTCTCTTACTATTGTAATGATTTGGACAACCCATTTTGGGTAAACTCTGTGCTCGTATTCGGATTCGTATATTTTTGTCTTGTGTTTTCTTTGTTTTGTTTTTTTTTTATCGTAAAAATAGGTGTGTTATCAAGATCATTCTCTCTATCAATTTTTGATCAACTGGAATTATGGCATCGGCATGGGATATCAGGGAAGTACCATTTGGCTAGTTTTTGTTTTTCTATCCTATCATATGTTTGTATTTGAATCTGACAAACAGTGAGGGCACTGTTTGATTTTAAGTGTGGGGAAGGGATAGAAAAATATGAGATGAAAATGTACTTTGACTTCTTATATAATATTGGAAAATTTGCAAAATCCGTTGATATTTGAAGTCCATTTTATCAATCCGCACTTGTAACTTATGTCCTTGAAAGAAATTTGAATTGTGAAAAAGAACTTGCTTGATGCCTTACTAACCAGCTAATGTGATTGGTTTACTTAGTTTAAATTAAGTAGATAAATCTTTAATAAACAAATTTACCTTATGTTTAACTTAGGAAGTAAAAGTCTGAGAGTTGATCGAGTTCCTCTGTGAAAAAAATAAACAAGTTTACTTCTAAGAAATTTTTAGCTTCTATATAATTCTTTTAACACTTAGGGAAAGAGGTAAATGAAACTTTTAACTTAGTGATCTTTGATGAAAAGTCTTAGTTAAGGAGCATTCAACAAAAAGTTTTTTGTTAGAGTGAGGGAGAGTTCGTAGGGGTCCCTTTAAAACCCGGTCACTTGGGTGATGAGCCCTGGATGTGCCGACTCTAGGAACTCACTTTAACAAGAATTAGTGAAAAGATTTTGAGCTAAAAGAAGCGGGCTACACCCCGCCCAGAGGAAATAAAAGATGGAGGCAAAAACCTCCCCCTCTGAATTCATGTGAATAGTGTGCTATCAATAATGAAAAAAATGAATGCAATAGAAAAAAAAAATTAGTTTGATAAAGAATTTAATAAGAGAAATATCTAAGGAGAAGGCAAATACCACATGCTTTCTTTTGGTGTTGCTAGAATTAAGTATTGGCGGAAAATATAATGAAGTTCAAATGGGTATTTTTTTCTTTTGTGAACTGAGTGTTTACTTTTGGACAGAAAAAGCTTAGGTTAAACACTAGGATTAAAGTTTGTTTCATTTAGTTGGCTATTTAATTTTGATTAAAGTAAGCTAATTAAATAAAATAGATTGGTTTGAGTTATATGTGCAAATAAGGCAAGTTGTAAAATTAAAGAAAGTTTTGCTTAAGGACAAGCAAAAGTTCAAGTGTGGGGAAGTTGATAAACTCAAATTTTATACACTTTTCATCTCATAATTCGGGCTTAATTAGTATTAATTTGTTTCTAATTTACAAGAATTGGTACTTTGAGTTATTGAATTGTTTTATATCAGGGAATGGAAGATGTCGATGCTCATTGGCATGGAATCAAGTTCAAAAGCGTGCAAACAAGTTTAGAAGTCAGCAGCATCGGCATTGAACGCTGCCAACCTTGCTCAGTTCACAACAAATGTCGGCATTTCTCAAAAGAACACCGCCGGCTTTCATGCCGACGTTCAATGTCCCAGTAAGCGAATTCTTAATGTGGGCTAAAACACTGCCAGCGTAGACTTCCAAATTGCCAGCGTTCATGCAACGCTTGTATTCTACACCGCCAGTGCTTATTGTGGAGAAGGTGGCTTGTGTAAATTCAATAAGTACGCCGGCAAAGTCAAATTCAACGCCGTCGATGTTTGTGCCAGCCTTCACTATCCTAGAATATAAATTCTTAACGTCGTATTCTTACGCCACCAGCGTTCAAGAATAAACCGCCGGCATTGAAAGCAGCGGTTGAAGTCTGAGTGTCGGTTTTTCCTTTTTAAGAAAGAGAGTTCAAAGAAAAAAAAAAAAGAGGGAGGAAGTTCCAGACGTGAGAATAGAGATAAAGTAGAGAGAAATTCGTAGTATTGTATTTGTTAACTTAAGCTTAGTCTAGATCTTGTTCTTTGATTGTAATGCTCACTTTGATTCAAATCTGCAAGGATCTTGATCGCAAATTGTAAGTTCTATTTTGAATCTCGAATTCCATTTTATGTTTGTTTGTTAGATTCAATTGGTTCCATGTTAATTATGTTTGTAGTCGTTCTTGCCATGATGATGTTGTTACAAATATTAATGAGTAGCTAAATTTCAACCGTGGGAATGTGGTTGAATTTATGATTTGCTGATAGGATTGTTTTGTAGATTATATGGGTGTTAGAAACTTAATTAATTCGTTAAGTTTTTCTTGAAATTGATATCTTGAATCTGGAAGGATCTTGGTTGAGGAGGATATTTGAATTATCGGAAGAGAAATTTGAGTCCGTTGGAGTAACAAATCAAGATCAAATTATAATATGCGGAAGCTGAATTAGTTGATCTTGATTAGGAACTATCGGGTATTTTTTATACTGTTTTTAAATTGAAATCTTTGTAAGAAATTATAAGAAACACAATTGGAAACATTAAGCAATTGATGAATCAGGAGATTATCAATTGTAATTTTGAATCCTCTTATAATTGGAGTAGTGGAAGCTATTGAATTGTTTGAGATAAAATGATTGTTAAGAACTTTTTAACTAAAGGTTTTTCAAAAATCAATGATAGTTCCATATGAATGATTAAGAGTCTAACTTTCAATATACTATACTAAACATGATCAGCAAGTCTAAAGTTCGATCCAATTTCCCACATTAGTATAACATAAGTTTTTGAGCTGAGTAGATATTTCTATTAGGTTAATTTAATTTAGAATAGATATAAAGTAGTTGTAGCTAAACTATCATCTTGTATATCATTTCCTAAATATTAATCAGAACTGATAAACGTTTAGTAATTAAACTTTCCTCGAGGGAACGATACTCACTCATCAATATATTACTTGATTCGATCCAGTGCACTTGCTGGAGTATTTGCTTTTGAAATTTAAACCTATTTCAAGCGGATCAAGGGAACAGTAACGTTTTTCTTAACACTGGGTAGAAAGCCATCGGTGTACACTAGGGTTTCTCTCTCAACGCCGATTGGGACCACCATTGGCGTAGGGCATGGATTTGACGGCGTATGTAGTAGGATCAAAGTTTTGGGAATTCAAAGCCCTGATGAACACTGCTAGTGCTCGTATAAATTTTGTCAGCATAGGGTATACACCGACAAGATCTACACGTATGCCGCCGGTGTAGGGCCGACGTATGACCAAATTTATATAAATACGAGACGTGAAAAATGGTTTTGACAGAAACGTTTATTCATATTTCTCCTTCGTATAAGAGAGTTTTGGAGTGTTCTTAGAGATCTAGGCTTGGAGAATCATCCGGAGGGTGTTTTTGATCCAAAGTAAGTGATTTTAACCTTCTCTCATGAATTAAATACGAATTTGTATGAGTTTGCTTAGAGTTTTGTTGTGTTCTTGAAGGAAAAACGTGGGAAAGATTTAGATCTTGGATTTGACCTGCCTCGATTGGATAAGAAGTGAGTGTTGTGATTAAAACAAGTAAATATAATGTTCTCATCAGATTTATATGAATTTAATGCAAATTCTAAGGATTTTGTGATTTGTTTGAATTAAGGAAACCCTAGATTTGGTTGGGATCCGAATTGTGGATGTGGTGATCTAAATCAGTAAGTTTCGTTCTTTCTTTGATGAAGTTGAATAATGTGTGATTAGATGATCATTATGTGTTCCTATTGTCATATAATATTAGGGTTTTGGAGAATTATCGAGTTCTATAAATTATTGTGGAAGATTGATCGGGTTAAACGATGCAACTTGGTGATTTTCTTTGTCAGGTTAGGATTTCGGGAGTTGTAGTACATTAGGGTTTGTTTATATTATATTCTTATATGTTCCATATATGTATGTTGTTGATAGGAATTTGGAGATTTGGGTTGTTGTTATATAGTCATTATTGATTGACGTGTTGTAGAGATTCGAAATATTTGGTTGTGGTTGAGTGTTGTCGATAAAGGATTTTTAGGAGATACATATTAGAATTTCCTGAAATTGAGAAATGTACGATCAATCCTTGCTTGTTGTTTTTGCTTGTAAGTTCAGTGTTGATTGAATGGTTGTAGGAACAAAATTTCGTAATAAACCTAATTATTATTCGGTTTAATAATTGTATGTTTGGTTGTGCTTGGCTTTGACCAGTAAAGACTTGGCTGACACTGATACTGGTGAGGCACCCTGATGATCTTGGTGTGAGGTTGTCCCTAGTGGACTCGTGCCTTGATATGATTCCGGTAGAATTAGGTGTTCTAGATTTGGGGTGTTTCGGGAGTACCACTTATCCATGTATGTATATGATTATTATTTTCAAAGAGTTATATGATTTTCAATGAGGTTTGAGTAACTCTGAGTTCAGGATTAGAGTATACCTAATACTGGATTGTGTTGTTTTGTTGGCTTAAGAAAGATAATAATATGACTGTTTGCATTAGTTTAAGTTGCATGAATTACCTATCTATTGTATGTGTATATGCATTTGTTTTTGGATTGGAGTTATCGTACTGGGCATCACCTCTCATTCTTTTAAATTTCAGGTACAGGTGAAGAAGATATATTGTATGATCTTTCCGGATATGACTTATTCTTTGATAGCAGGGATGGCGATAGTGTACCTGATTACCCAGCCGAGAGTTAGGCTTTATATATCAAATTTCTGAGAAAAGACATGTTTTGATCATTTGGATTTGTAGTTGGATGTTTTTGTTAGTTTTACATGAAAAGATTTTTATGTAAATAGTATTAAGTCTCTCTTGAATTTGTTGACTATGAAGTCAACTTGGATTTTATGCTTAAACAAGGAATTTATGTTTTATGAAGTATGAGTTTTTTTGTTTAATAGGTTTTGTATCTTATGAGATACCTTATGTGTGTTTGCAGGTGATATTTGATATTTTTATAGATATTAGAGCCTTTACGTGTCCTATATAAGAGAGGATACGTGGCGGGTTGTAATGCCTTATTTTAGGGCGTTACACATACTTACCCTTAACCCTAGTTTAACTTCTTCTTTTTATCAAGTTTTGTTGAATCTTTCTTGGCTAGATAATACATGAAAAGCGAGTACTGCAGATGCTAATAATCCCTAAGGAATACAAGCTAATACTTTCTATGATATTTCGATAGATGCGCTTGCCTAATGTTGGTAGTTACGATCGAAGTTGAATAGGACTTATTAGCATATTTTAAAATTTTTTGAAAACTTCAGCTTCATGTTCTTCAATGTATGTTTTTAACCCAATGAACAAACCAAGTTTTTAACAGTTCTAGTATTTAAGGGAGTTATCCTTTGGAGAGAGCTACCCAACTACGATGAGAGGGAGGAGCTCTTTAAGCTCCTAAGGCCCTTGTCGATTCTAGTATTTAGGGGAGCCACCTTTTCTAAGGAGTTAATTTCTCAAACCTTTACCGATTTTAGTGTTTTTGGGGAGTTGTCGTTTAAAGAGAGTTACTTGACCCGCATGAGAGGGTAGAGCTCTTTTAAGCTCTCCAAGCCCTTACCGGTTCTAGTATTTAGGGTAGTTACTTGACTAGCATGAGAGGCCAGAGCTCTTTAAGCTCCTAATGCCTTTGTTGGTTCTAATGTTTAAAGAAGTTATCATTTTGAGGAAGTTATTAGACCAACATGAGAGGTAGAGCTCGTTAAGCTTCCAAGGCCATTGTCAGTTTTAGTATTTAGGGGTGCTACCTGTAAACCCCTGAAATTTTCAAAATTTTTAGAAAATAATCCTAAAAGTCTAACACCAAAATCAAAACCTCGAAAATCGACCCAAGTTAAAACCAAATTCTAAATAAGGTCAAACATGAGAATTCTTAATCTTGAGAAAAAGAGAACCCTCAAAACAAAATAGAAAATCCAACTATCGGTTAATTTGACATCTGTACACCGATCAAATCATCTATCCGATACCTAACATGCAAATCAAGACGACATATCCAAATAACTCTTGATAAAAAAATACTAATACCTTAAATCCTTCGATAAATTTTAGCATAAAATTTTCTAATTTTCACCAAAAGTCAAACTGAGTTAACCCATAACTCTAGACTCAGTTAAACGATCCTAAGAACAGAAAAATATTAATTAATCACAAACAAAGTGAAATAAACCATAGACATTGAACTAAAAATATAATACAGACAAAACTCTAAAATTTTATAATCAAACGAATAAAATCAACAAAACCAAAAGTCAAACCGGAACCCTAAAAGCCAACAAAGCTTACAACAAATCCTAGTGTTTAATATCCAACAATCCTGCACTCTTAAACCTTAAAAAAAATGAAAATAATTATTGATAATAGTTCCTAATAATATAGGGAAGCTTAAAAATATCATATTCGCAAAATTCTAATGTCCTTTGGATCCAAACGGGATCAGTTTTCAAAGATCTTGCCTCAGTATACCGGATGGCAAAAATATTCTGTGAATACCAATAGACTTGTAAAAATATAAAGTTTCCAAAAATATTTGTTTTAGAATTTTTCTATAGCTAAAAATTATAAATATCACATTTATACGTGTATTTTTATTACTGCCGGTATTTTAATTGTCTAGTTTACTATTCATAGTACTTTTCTACTATTCATTATTATTCCTCTATCTCTACTTTTTCTACTACCTATTCTTACACCTACATACCTATTTCTCATAATTTTCTTTTCCCATAAAAATTCCATACCACATATGACTAAACTTCTCTTATATCTTTCTTCCAAAATTAATTTTTAATCACTCCTCTCCCCCCTCCCATTGTTGCCGTCTACTTCTCTCTCTCTTCACTCCCCATTTATTTTCTTTTTCAATTAATTTAATTACATCTAATTTTGACTCCAAAAATTCTATAAATACCCCATTCCTCCTTTATTCTTTCACACAACTCATTTCACTACCAAAACTCTCCCAAAATCTCTCTAAATTTCTCTCTACCAAAACTTTCTTTAATTATTTTTTCACAAAAATCCTTCCTTATACATAAACTATTTACCACATATCACTACTCACATAATACCCCATTCATCTACCATTTTCATATCACATAAACACTTTAGGTAAACTTATTCCAACCATTTATTTAACCATGTCATATAACTTAACATGACTATGATGTTGTTTTGAAACTCATATGCAGTAAAAGCAACATATTCATGTTTTGTTCTTGTACATGAAATTCAACTTTTATTATGTTGTTATTATGTTCATACATATATTGATTTTATTGTTGTTATTATACTAATTTCTTATTCATATCTAACTAAATATATTTATGTATTTATATATAATCTTTAGAGCATGCAAGTTCACTTGTTAATTATTTAATTTCATGCTTTGTAATTTATTTATTTCATTTTGTTTTAAGACTAGTCTTTCTAGTCTTAGACTTGTCAATATCAAGTCAAAACAACATTTTCTTTATTTCCTTTATTCTTTTTTTAGGACTAGCCTATTCTTAGTCCTGGGATGCCTTGATGAAGCTAAGGCTCCCAATACTTGACCGGGATACCTTGATAAGCTAAGGTTCCTAATACTTAATATTTTTATTATCTTATTTATTATTATTTTCTTCTAGTATCTTTCTCATATCTTTTTATACATTCTTATGTACATGCATAACCATAATATATTGTCTCAACTAAATTTAATAGTGCAATTTTTCTTTAATAAAGGAACTTGAAACCAAATTTTATATTATGTGACTTGTCATTAAATAATGGAGTTATTATTAACAACGTAGAAATGAAGTAATACAAGTTTTCTCAAATAACAAAGATAGTTTTACCAATGAAATATAAGAAATAAAAACTTTCTTTTCATATTATGGTAACCTAAGTTTTAGTAAGATAATTTGTTAGTATTCAAAGTTTTCACAAAAAGCTTAAGATTAAACTCTTTTTAACTCCATAATAAAACCAAGAAGGAAATTAGTTTTCAAAGTTAAGATAAAATCAACCCATAAAGTTATAAATCCACATAGAAAAATAATGATTTTCAAGGTTCTAAAGAAGGAACTTATTTTCAAAAGAATATAAGTATGATAAGGTCAAAAACAAAGGATTTTATCAATAAAAATGATTATTTTCAAATAAAATTTATAGACGAAATGAAATACCAAGTTTTAGAAAATAAGAACTTATATTTTAAACAATAAACATAAGAAGAAAATACTCATTTTCTAAAACCATTCTAAATGCAAATTTATAAATAAGTTTTCAACAACTTAATAGACTTTTGATGACTTTGATCTTTTATTACTAGAAGTAAAATTATAAAAGACCAAAGTTAAAGGAAAATTTACTTGTTTTGGAAAAGAGAATGAGGAAAATAAAATAAGAATGTACTTATTTATAATAACCTAGGAAAATATAAAGTTTCTTCAAAATACTTGAAAAGAAATTTATCAAGTTAAGTTTTAACATTTAAAATGAATTATTTTATGAAATAAATTGTTGAGACAGTACGATTAGAATTTTTGCATATAAAGTGAGAGCTTATCTATATACTTAAAGGATTTATCAACCATATATATATATATATATATATTACTAAAGGATTTTTTAAATAAGTTGAGATAGAAAATCGTTTCGCAAAATTTAGAAATATTAGTTTTGAATCTGCAACCTATGGTTTCGAAACCTAAATGACCTTATATGTCACATCCCGCCCCCGCAGGCGACGACGATGTGATGCCAGGGCAGACAAACCCACCACTAGCCCCCTAGTGATAATGGCCGACATCACCATTGCATCATGGTGACCCCAACCAACGCATGCCCCAAAGGGTACCACGGCACTATAAGTATTGTTACCCTCAGGATGGATTGACCCCAGTCTGCAGCCTCTAGGGATCGAACCCATGACCTGAGGCTTTTGCCTGCTTCAAAGGCAGTACCTCTCACCAATTGAGCTAAACTGGTTAGAGGTGCTGCCTTTGGGGCAGACAAAAGCCTTAGGTCTGGGGTTTGAATCCTAGAGCCTGCAGACTGGGTTCAACTCTGCCTAAGGGTAACAATACCTATAGTGCCTGTGGTACCCTTTGGGGCATGCGTTGGTTGGGGTCACCATGATGCAATGATGGTGTCGGCCATTACCACTAGGGGGCCAGTGGTGGGTTTGCCTGCCCTGGCATCACATCCAAAACCTTGGTAGTGGGGGGTGGGTGTGACATAAAAAAGGCGCCTTTTTATGTCACACCCCGCTGTCGCCTATGGGGGCGGGGTGTGATATTATATGACAAAAATAACTTTAGAAATGGATAGATCTTTTCGAATAGGTAGAAAACGACATATTATATACAAAATTCCGAGTTAAAATGAGCAAGTTATGATCATTTTAAATTGAAATTTCATTCTATATGATTTTGACGAACATAGTAAAATAGAATTAGAAAGTTTAAGTACAGTTTCTACGAAATACTCATCCCAAGTATTTCTTTTATCTAGATGACGAAGGATACGAGATTACTTTTTCTGAGGATTTCTACGACTAAGAAGATTACGAAATGGATGAGTAAGTTATTCCTCTAAATTTCGTTACCTTACTTGTGCTTGTAAAGTAGTGGTATTAGTAATCTAAGAAAAGATAAAAATGGATATGTATAGGAAATTCGGGGATATGTATATATGTGATTCTATGCTTATGTGTGAAATGAGAATTAAGAATATTGTAACTTCAAATTGCCTGTTTAAGTGTTTTGTTTACTTATTTATATGATTGCTTATCGCTTACCAAATTGATTGATCGCCCCCCTAATAAACCTTAATAAGGTTTGGCTTAAGAAAAATAAAACACTCACGCATAGCATCCATCAAGTCACATCTCTTTCAGAAGGCTGCTACTCCTACGCATAGAGTTGGATTGGCTGTTATCGTAGTGGATCACGAGCCATGTTCCTTCCTAGAGAATCTAACTCTTTCGAGAAATGTGACTCTAGGTTCGAAGCCGAGCCAACCGAACGCTTTGGGTGGGGACTTAAGGACTAGTGGTAGAAGATTGAGGATCTTCATCAACAATTCCCTAACCTTTGATACGAAGGGGTAAATCCGTTCTATATATGGTTTTCGGATAACTGTATATATTTATGTAATCACATGATTGTTATATTATATGCATAAAATATGTGTGAAAATTTAAATGAACTTGTTTGAAACCATGGTGCGAATGAAAAGGAATACCTCGCTAAGCTAGTTGTAATCTTATACCCCTATAGATTTTGTTGAAACAGGTATACCCATAGCTTAAATCGAAGATCATGACGTTATGGAATGGAAGGATGTTAAACTCTTATGAGGGCAATAGGAACATAAGATGAAGTTACTTTGTAAGGTTCCTTATATGTAATGTATGCTATGTTAGTGTTTTGGGAATTTCTAAGAAGTGTATTATTTTGACTTGAATACAATAGAGGGATATGCCCCTAAGAATTGTAATTTACCATATTTATGTTCTATGATAAGTATTCTCTTTACCTCGTTACTTATTCATTGTCAATGTAAATTGTGCTACTCTGATGCGTTCCCTTGGTTGTGATGTATGCCTTGTACATGATATGGAAGCCTTCGCGTAACTAAAGTAGTCATTCCTAGGCTTTAGTATTGTGTATAGTGGACTGCCACGTTTAGGGTACCCCTTGGGGCGTGACACTACCCCTTGGATGAAGTTGCCCGACTAACATGAGAGGGTGGAGCTCTTTAAGCGCTTAAGGCCTTTGTCGATTCTTAGCACTTGTATGTGAGCAAAAGTTTCTTAGTTAAAGGTTGCTTGATTAAATGGTCAAGCTTCCATCTTGCAAGCTTATGGTGTTTGTTTATTAACCTAAAGAAATTGTAAAGAAAACAAATTAAGGCAAATAGAACTTCTTTTACTAGTATTTGTTACTCGAGTTGAACCCACTAACAAGAGGAGTTTACAAGACCAAATTCCAAGCTTTTTACAAGTGAGATATAGTTAAGTATAATTGAGATGAGTTGCTTTCACTCAAAAAAATTCCACAGGTCGTTTGCATTCCAAGTCCTTATGATCAGCTCGTCACCAAGTGTTTTAAGCTTACATGCATTATTTCCCAATAATTATTTTTCCCTAACTGAGTTTTCCTAGTTCAAAGCTAGCACTCCCTTGGCTTCCTTAGACCCTTTTACCTCTAACTTTCTTCACACTAGGTTATGTAGTAGGAAATTTTTGTGCTTAAGCTTCTTATCATAGTGCATGGCCATCTTTATTGATAGGCCGCTACCCTCATGCCAATGATGTCTTGTATCTCTTCTTTCACAGCGAGCTTAACCCTAAGGCCTATCTAGTTGACTAGCTCATTAAAAGACTAGACTTGAATGTCTGGTAGCTCAAGCTTGATGGGACAAACTGCCTTAGAACCAAAGGTGATTTCAAAGGGCATCTCTTTGGTTGGGGTTTTATGGGTGGTACGGTATCTCTAAAGGAGGTCGAGGAGCTTGTAGGCCATTTTTCACTTAGGCAATCAACCCCTTCTTTCAAGCTTTCCATTATGGTCTTGTTGACTACTTTGGTTGAATGTTATTTGCTCGATGATCAATTGGGGCTTTTCTTAAGACTTAAAACACTTTATACCTTCACAAAGCACTAGAAGCGGTCGTTACCAAGTCTTAAGAGCTATGACTCTTCGATAAACATTTGGAGATCATTGTAAACCATAGGAATAGTTGCTAATGGGGGCACTAGCCTACGATGGAGTCACAGTGCGGTGATGATGTCCTTTAAGTGATGCTATGCAATCTTAGCAACGAATGGGTTAGTGATTTACTTCATTGAGCACTGAAGGCCTGCTCTTTCGAGTGCAAGTTCTTCAAATCCTTAAACTCCATGATTATAGCCAAGAGTTGAGATTAAGCATGCTCATTTTCTAGATTTTTGTTTGCAGGCTATATACACAAGTTTTTGAGATCCAAGATATACTTTGAATCAACATAATCAGTGTTATTCTGGTCTAGGAGCTTATGCTGTTGTTTTTTAGGAGCTCCTGCATTGATTAGTTCAATTGTTAGTTATGATGGGGCTGAATTAAGTTGATTCTTGCTCCCCTTGTCTCAGCATGATCAGTACTTGAGATTGCCAACTGTAAAGTGGAGGTTTTGACTAATCAAAGTTTAGATGCTTTATGAAATGTGTTCAAAGTAGGTGATGGGGGTTTCTATTCCTATAGACAATGCCATGTATCGCAAGTGTTGATTCTACCAGTACAGTCTAACCCTTGCAAACATAGAAACTGGTTAGTAGTGCACCAAGATCATTGTCTAATATAGCCACTCCGATACTTAAGTCAGTCTATGGGTCACCCAAAGAAGAATATTCTTGAAGAATATAATTATTAGATAAAAATGAACTTTCATGTACCTAGTAGAGGGAAGGGCTATTTATAATTTTGGGCATACCAAAATAAGGCCCTTAAAATCCTTTTTGTTAGAGTGGACCTCGGATTGGTAGTTGACTTGGCCCCAAGGTAGGGGATCCTTCTAAGACATGAGGTGAAGGAGCTATTGTAACGTAGAATGTAGTCAAACTAGTGATTTCCCATACAATCCCATGTTAAAATAGGAATCCTATGGCAGGTTGGAAAAGAAACTCGTTAGATACCTTATCACATCATAGGGGCGAGAGCACAAAGGCCTCCACTTGGGAGTAATGACTTAGCAAGAGGATGTTGAGGTCAGTGTTGGGTTAGACTCCTCGAGAGTCCGAGAGTCAGTCTTAATTGGAGTAGATTCCTTGTAGGTTAGTCAAACTTATAGGCTTCTAGACTCTTCTTGGGCCCTCATGAAGCATGAGGATTGTGATGGGATGATCGGCTATGGCCCATTATGTACAATCAACAAATAGAATTTTCGAATCAAGTCAAATGGTGCTCGGATGAAAGAGATATCTTTAATTTTCTAAGCAATGTTAAAACTATTAATTATGGCACTAGTAGTAAAGAAATATCAACTTTAAGCCTAATTTTAACCTTAATTAATCTAGAATAGCCAACCTCAAAATGTAAAAATTCAACATCTCTCTCTTCGCTTTCTATTGCATTTCCAATCACCTTAATAAGAGTTGAGATGAGAGGGATATGTTGAATTTATAAAACAGTGTTAGAACTGTCCTACTTTGATTGCCAGTGCAAGATGTTGCTAGTCATTTGTTTTCACTTTAGATTGCTTAGTGCTTGAGTAAATGCTTACAGCTAAAGAGGTGCTCAAATTTGCCTCCATCTTAGTTTTCTACTACTTTGGATGCTTAAGTCCACTACGACTTTAGCATTCATGAAGCTCTATTTATGTAAACCCCTAATTTTTAGGGTAATATCAAGTTCAAACCCTAAACTGGAAAGTCAACCGGAGACCTTAAGTTAACAAATTCCTCGGAAACCCTAGTAGTTTAGATCCGGCAACCCCACGTTCCTAAACCAAGAAGTCAAAATACGAGTGAATAGTATAGTTTGGATTGTAATAGTATTAGGGTGCTTAAAAAGATCATATTAGAGAATTTTCGACCTATTTCGAACTCGAGCGGATACAGACTTTGAAAAGCATGTCCTAGAGCTCAAGATATTAAATATATGATATTTATACCGTTAGACTCGTAATTTCATAAGATTTCCAAATATATCAGTTATATAAATTTTTTGGGTTATAAAAGTTACAGTTATAACCTTTTATCGTATTTTCTTTACTACCGGTACTTTAATTGTCTAATCTACTTTTTGATCTTCTAATATACTATTTATCAAGTACAACTACCCATAACATATTTCTTACATCCTTATAACCTATTCCACAATTCCATCATTTTTCTTACAATTTACTTTTCCAATATAACTTTATTACTTAAATTAAGTTTAAAACTTATACAACACACATCTCTCTCTCTCCCTATTCACCAAATTGGTGCCCCCTATGCCCTCTTGATGTGCTGGATTAATATTGAATTTTAAAGCATATTTCTAGCAAGCGTACTAGGCCTTCTATTGTAATATAGCATGAATAAAGTGTCGATCCCATGGAGATTTACTAACTACTAGACAATTATCAACTAATACTAATATCTAGGCAATTGATCTTTTTAAGATGATTAGATTAAACTAAATTATCTAATTGATTATCTATATGAATGCAAGGAGCTTTTTAAAGAGAGGGATATGGTGGAAAAATGTGGGAAGGAGCATAATCCACTTTAAACTATTGCCAATCAACTTGAAGTCATGTTATAATGATAATTAATTTCATGAATATTCATAAGAAATTTTCAAGATTTAAAAACAGAGTTTAAAAACCTTTTAAACCACAAAACAATTCAATAACTTCCGCTAAATAAATTATTAGTAGAATCAAAATTACAATTATAAATCTCCCGATTCTATAATTGACTAATTCTTTATATTAACATCTCCTAATTCCTTAGTGAGAAATCAACATGAAACATTGCATTAATATTCATGGACAATTTCTAAACTAAATTAAACTACGCCGCTTCCGCAATTGCAATTAATCTCAATTTATGAATTCATATGAACCCTAATTTTCCTTCCGAGTTACTAGAATTCTTATACACCAAAAGTATGATGAATAATCAGAATTCAATATGAATGTTTCAAGATTTTAACTATCTTATAACATGGATTCAAAGATCATTTTAGCATGTTTAAAGTTTCATCAACTTCCCACAAAAAGAATTTAGCTACTCATGGATGATGATTCAATAATCAGATAAGAAATTGCAAATGATTTCATTATGATCAAACTATTCAGATATATGAATTGCATAAAAGAAATAAGATTAGAAATCACCAATTCAAAATATCAAAGCTTCACTTGCAACTTCTTGTATAACTTCAAATATCTCTTCAAAAATCTCTATGAAATGCCTAGTTCTAAATATTCTAGAGCTACTTGGATTGTGCAATGTATGCTTGGATTACTGGATACTTGGATGATTCTCAAAGTGAGGAGAAGACCCCCTATTTATAGGAAAAATTTCCGTGCAAAACATTAAATGAACTTTGTTGTTTCACAATGTACGCCGGCCGTTATGGATCCTACGCCGGCGGCTTTCAGGCGGCGTATCTTCAAATTGTCCTTTGCGCAGGCAGTGCACTGGTAGCCTTCAATATCAGTTACAATGTAGGCCGCTCCTACATCGGCGGCTTAGATGTAGATCTAGCCGGTGTATATTGTCAAAAATGAAGCGTTGTGATGATTTATAACGAACGCCGTCCCAAAGCCGGCGGCTTTCATGCCGGCGTAGACACTCCAACAGATTTGTCTCTTCAATTTTCTTCAAGCGTTGGATATTTTCATGTCGCTTCAAATCTATGATGTACGCTGCCTCAAAGCCGGCGGCTTAAGTGTCGACTTTTAATGTAACTCCTTCAAAGCTGGTGATGTTTCATTTCTGGGCTGCCGGCCTTCATATACGCTGGCTGCTTCATCTTCTACGCCGACAGCTTTGAGGCGGCTTTGAGTGTTGTTTGAATTTAAGCTGGGCAAAGCTGGCAGTGCTGCAACGGCCTTGGATGTAAGCCGTCTGAACGCCGGTGGCTTTGAATGGTGAATTGCCGGCCTTGACTTCAATTTTTCCTCTTTTCAATTCAAATTCTCTTGTTTTGATTTCTTTATCCAATTTAGTCCTGAAACATAAAATTTAATCAAAACAAATATCCATTCTAGCTCTTTTGATCATCAAGATTTGTATAAAATATGATCTTATCAATTCCCCCACACTTGAACTTGTTTTGCTTGTCCTCAAGCAAAATGAAGAAAAAATATGAAATCTTTTCATAGATAGTACAATTTTTCAATTTAATTTCAATTTCTTTAACTTGTTTCTCTTGTATCTACAGCTCTAACCATACCAATTCCTTGCAATTAGTTACTATAATCAAAATTTAGGAGCTAATCCAAACAAAACAAGTTTTAATCTCAACTTTTAACAAAGGAAAATTCTATTCAAAAGCAAATACTCAATCCACTAAGGAAAAATACTTTTTTCTTAGAATTTCTCCTTCTTTATTATAAGTCTCTTTCCTTTGCATATTTTTGCATTCGTTTTCCTTTTTCTTTCTCAAGCATTTATTTTCTTTTTGGGAGGTTTTTGCCTCCATCTTTTTGTTTTTTTCAAAGCTCATGAATTGAACCTTTGCCATTCTTCCCTTCTCGTTACAGTGAGTTCATTGAGTCGGCACATCCCAGGCTCATCACCTAAGTGACCAGGTTTCAAAATACCCCTAAGAACTTTTCCTCACTTTAACATTCAAGTTCAGATACTCATAACTCAAAATTTCAAGTCAGAGGAGTAGTGGCTATGTTTGTTTCTTTCTTTTTGAATGCAATACAATATCAAAGACATATTTTTATGAAGGATCACTAAGTTTAAAAGTTTCTTCTACCTCTTTCACCAAGTGTTAAAATTCAAAGAATATATACTAACTAAAATTTCCAAGAAGTAGACCTATTTATTTTTCAACCAAAGGACTCGACTAGCTCTTAAATTTCCAATTCCAAAGTTAAAAATAAAGTAAACTTGTTCCTTAAGGATTTTACAACTTAATTTTAACTTAGTAAACCAATCACAACAGCAGGTGAGTAAGATACTTTCACAAGTCAATTTCATTGATTTTCATTCTTTGCTTTGTACTTTCTCCAATTTCAAGAGATTTTTGAAAAAAAATTTGGCAGAATTTCCTCATGATTTGCTTTCAAACCAAAAATACAAGGTGGAGATTTTTCAATATACAGAACAACAGACATATCATATTCATCACTTCAACACTTCATGTAAATTCTATCCCTTACCCCACACTTCAATCAAACAGTGTCCTCACTGTTTTTCAACAAATAAAACAGAGGAAAGGAATAAAAAATGAATTGGATACTTCCCTGAATTCAGTCGATTCATAGTCATCAAAATTTTCATTGCAAGAGATTTGCTTTGCTCGATTCCTGTAATCACTACAAAAGAAAAACAAAAACAAAATAAAAGCAGAATAAAAGCAGAATAATAAATGAGTTCACCCACAGGAACTTGGGTACTCAATAAATATACAGGCCAATAATATAGACATCAAATAAGGTAAAATAAGAGCTAGCAGGGTCTCTAGCTCTCTGGCCCCGGGCTCTGTCTGCTGCTGCCCTCATGAGTGTGTCTCGCAGTGTCTCCTGGGCTGGCTGTCCGTGTATGCTCTGAACTGAGCCTATTTGAGTGATGTGACTCAGATGAAGTCTGGTATGTCATGCTAGACCCTGTCTCTGGGCTAATGCAACAGATGGTCGTCTTTAGTGCCTCAAAGATAGTCTTTCTGAATTTCTTGTTCTTCTTCTTTTCCTGCTCATGACTATCTCTGAGCTCCTTGTTCTGGCGCTTCAAT
Organism: Combretum micranthum; assembly: GCA_024138025.1. Classification (NCBI taxonomy): domain Eukaryota; kingdom Viridiplantae; phylum Streptophyta; class Magnoliopsida; order Myrtales; family Combretaceae; genus Combretum; species Combretum micranthum. The sequence continues at coordinate 229,892 of JAMXBD010000897.1, read as the reverse complement.
TCTTCAACATCCAGCGTAAGCTGGTCCATGCCATATGCAGATGAAGCGCCTGCAGGAGGAGGTGGAGTAGATGTGGATGGCATCTCGAATGGGGCATCTCCAGGAAAGATATCCTGGATATCAACCTCCTCCAATACCGGTGGCTGTGCTGGCCTGGGGTTTTTCAGCAATCCCCATCCTTTGAACGGTGCAGATGTAATCCTCTTGCACTCAAACACCTCGTCATCCTGTGGAGGCTCAAAAATATTCATCCCCTTCAATAACCGAGTGATGTAGCCTGCACAACCCAGACCTCGGGTCCTCGTGTCCTCTGTCTGCTGGTATATAAAATTTGCTACCTCCACCCCGAGATCAATCCTGTAGCCTCTAATAAGGCTAAACAGGTAAAACATATCCAATGTAGTCACCTTGCTGTGACTCGTCTTCTTGCAGCTCAGGGTGTGTGCAACAATGTGATGGAGCAACTTGTGCTCGACAGCACAGAATGACGTGGCCAATGACTTGGATGGGACAAAATGCTCGTTTGATCCAGGACCAACTAGGTGGGCCCAATAAGCCTCCTGTGTCATGTCCTCTGGCCAACTGTTGGGCTAAGTCCTATTTTCTTCCTGACTGTCGTACAGTCCCATAATGTGGCCTATCTGGTTCAATTTTACTTCTCTAATCTGTCCATAGGCCTGGAACTGGAAGGTGGACTCCTCACGGTCTGGGATATTCTTTACCGTGGACAAGAACTCTATCGTCAAGTTCTTATAGGCAGGCTCTCGAAGGTCAAATAGTTTGAGCCATGCTGGATCTTGAATAATCTCTCTAATTCTGTCCACCATATCGAACTCATCCAGCAGGCACCAGTCTAAGTACTGGATATTCAAGAAGTCATTCTTGACAAGCCTCTTCTTTCTGTCTTTTGCATACTGCTGACTAGACAGCAAAATTCGGTTCTCTGAACCCGATGTAGAGGCGTCTGTGGTCCTTGGTCTCTTTTGTCTCGGAGCCATTCCTGCAAATAATTTGAATTCAATTAGTATTAAGGAATGCACAACTTTAATAAATTTCTAATTTATGCCTAAAACATGAGTTAAAACAATTTTTATATCATGGCATATAATTAGGTGAAGCTAAAACATGTACACTTGCATAATACTATCAAAGCTGGCAGTTTAGGCTTGCCAGCTCAGAATTGAACGTTGGAATTTTCAAATTTTTCAAACAAAATTGATTTTCAAAAATTTTTCCTTTTTGTCCCAAAATCAATTTTGTACTGAGATTTTTATAAAATTCGAGCACAAATTCAATTCCAATTTCAATTCCAGGCAAATTTGAGCACAATGCAAGAATTAAAGCCACTAAGCAGTAATAAGGATCACAAATCCAGCAGATGTAATTAGCCCCAATTTCGCAATTTGATACACCCCCACTCTCAAGAACCTTAGCTTTTCAATTTGATAGTACTCATGAATCACTCATTACAATTTTACAACAAATGGAACGAAATGTAGCTTTCAACATCATATCAAAGTGATTCAATCATTCAAATTCAATAACCGACATCGACATCAAAGGATAATCAACAAACCCATATTGATAGATCCTTATCTATGTAATACAAACGGATTTGAACAAAGATTTAGTGCAAAGAGTATTGAAAACTTACTTGGAATGTAGATTAAACACCGTGAGTGGATGAATGAGGAGTGAAATCTATTGATTGAGAGTGAGAGAGGGAGAGCGAGGATGAGAGAATGAAAGAGAGAGAGGGGATTCGTACCTGTTATAAACTTCTGAAGTACTTACGTCGGCATTTCTGCAATGTACTCCGGCGGCTTTCAGCCAGTGTAAATGGAAAAATTACATACCGAGAGCTCAAAGCTGGCCGTTTATCAATATACATTGCCGGCTTATGAGGATACGCCGGCACAAAGCCGGCGGCTTTAAATCCCAGTTGCCGGCCTTGATCGGGAATTTTCAGAAACCAAGAAATCTGCAACATTCGCCGGCACTAAGCCGGCGGCCTAGACCTTTCCCAAGCCGGCCTAAATCTTGTGTTTCATACGCTGGTAACTAAGCCGGGGGCTTTCAACTCTCCACTGCCGGCCTCTTTTGCGGTGCTCACCTACTCCTTTACGCCGGCAATAAGCCGGCGGTGTTGAGCCGACCTTCCTTGTTTTCTCAGAGCTTGCTCAAGGCTGGCAGCCTTGAGCCGGCCTTCTGCCTTTTCCAAATTTTTTTTTTATATCTCCTGCCACACTAATAGCTAAGTTAGTAAAAACAAAACAAATAAAAATTACTCTAAAATTAGACATGGGTTGCCTCCCAAGAAGCGCTTAGTTTAAAGTCGCTTAGCCCGACTTTCCTGACCTGATCATGGTTCTTTGAGATTCATGACAGTAGTAGTACTGTCAAGATTTTCCCCCTCAAAATAATGCTTGAGCAGTTGCCCATTCACTTTAAAAGTCCGATCATCCTCAGTTTTTAATTCAACCGTTCCATATGGAAAAACTCTTGCAATCTCAAACGGTCCCGACCATCTTGACCGTAATTTTCCAGGAAACAACTTCAAACGAGAATTGTAAAGTAAAACTTTTTGTCCAGGAAAAAATTCTCGTTTGATGATGTTCCTATCATGCCATTTCTTTGCTCGTTCCTTATAGATACGAGCGCTTTCAAATGCCTCATTTCTCCATTCTTCCAGCTGATTCAATTGGAGCAATCTGTTTTTACCTGCAGCTTTTTCATCAAAGTTAAGAAATTTTATGGCCCAAAATGCCTTGTGCTCAAGTTCTACAGGAAGATGACATGATTTACCAAAAACAAGCATGTATGGGGACATTCCAATAGGGGTTTTAAAAGCAGTCTGTAAGCCCATAATGCATCATCTAATTTTGAAGACCAATCTTTTCTTGATGCATTAACAGTTTTTTCCAAAATCTTTTTATCTCCCTATTAGAAACTTCAACTTGCCCACTTGTTTGTGGATGATAGGGGGTAGTCACTTTATGTGTAACACCGTATTTTGCCAAAAGTTTTTCAAATTGCCTGTTACAAAAATGAGACCCCCCATCACTAATTATAGCTCTGGGCACACCAAATCTGGTAAAAATATTCTTTTTCAAAAATTTCAAAACTACTCGGGCATCAACAGCTTCCACCCATTTTGAAACATAATCAACTGCCACAAGTATGTATTTATTTGAAAAAGATGAGGGAAAAGGACCCATAAAGTCAATCCCCCAAACATCAAAAAGCTCAATTACCAGAATATTGTTTTGTGGTAATTCATGCGTTTAGAAATGTTACCTGTCCTTTGACATTGAGCACATGACATAATGAAATTCCTGCAGTCACGAAACAAGTTAGGCCAATAAAATCCAGATGATACACTTTTGCTGCAGTCCTTTGAACACCAAAGTGTCCCCTGCTTCTCTTGAATGACAGTGTTCTAAAATGCTAAGCTGATCAGATTCAGGCACACATCTTCTAATTATTTGGTCAGCACATTTTTTGAACAGATATGGTTCATCCCAAAAATAGTATTTTACATCATGCAAAAACTTTTTCTTTTGAGGATATGATAAACCATATGGGATAATCTTACTAACCAAATAATTCACAATATCAGCATACCATGGCAAATCAAGAATCTCTACTGCATGCAATTGTTCATCAGGGAACTTCTCATTGATGGAATGTCGAGACTATCAGATTCAAGTCTAGACAAATGGTCAGCAATAACATTTTCAGTTCCCTTTTTATCTTTAATTTCAAGATCAAATTCTTGCAGTAGTAAAACCCATCTAATCAACCTAGGTTTTGCATCAGCTTTAGCAAACAAATACTTGAGAGCTGCATGGTCAGTGTATACTACAACTTTAGAACCTATCAGATAAGGCCTAAATTTATCACATGCAAAGATAACAGCTAAAAGCTCTTTCTCAGTAGTGGCATAATTTCTCTGGGCCTCATTTAGTGTTCTACTTGCATAGTATATAACATGAAAGATCTTACCTCGTCTCTGACCAAGTACCGCTCCAACTGCAAAGTCGCTGGCATCACACATGAGTTCGAAAGGAAGCTCCCAGTCTGGTGCAATGATTACTGGTGTAGAAATGAGCTTTTCCTTTAATAAATTGAATGCCTGCAGACATTTGTCATCAAAATTGAACACCGCATCTTTTTCCAGAAGGTTGCAAAGAGGTTTGGAAATTTTGGAGAAGTCCTTGATGAATCGTCTGTAGAAGCCAGCATGTCCAAGAAAACTTCTGACTCCTTTAACAGTCGTGGGTGGTGGTAACTTCTCAATAATCTCCACTTTGGCTTTATCCACTTCAATTCCTCTCGCAGAAATTTTGTGACCCAACACTATCCCTTCTCTAACCATAAGTGGCATTTTTCCCAATTCAGGATCAGATTGGTATCTTTGCATCTTTGTAGAACCGAGGCTAAATTCTCAAGACAAAGATCGAATGACTTTCCAAAGACTGAAAAATCATCCATGAAGATCTCGATAAAATTCTCAAGCATATCTGAGAATATAGCCATCATACACCTCTGAAATGTAGCAGGTGCATTGCAAAGTCCAAAGGCATTCTCCTAAAGGCAAATGTGCCATAAGGACAAGTGAATGTTGTTTTCTCTTGATCATCGGTGCAATAGAAATCTGATTGTATCCAGAATATCCATCAAGAAAACAGTAATAATCATGCCCTGCAAGTTTCTCCAACATCTGATCAATGAAGGGAAGTGGAAAGTGATCCTTTCGGTGGCATCATTCAACTTCCTGTAATCAATACAAACTCTCCACCCAGTCACAGTACGAGTAGGAATCAATTCATTTTGCTCATTCTTCACTACAGTCATACCACCTTTCTTTGGCACTACTTGAACCGGACTAACCCATTTACTATCAGAGATAGGATAGATGATACCTGCGTCAAGCAGCTTCAAAACTTCTTTCTTGACAACTCTTTAAGTGTTGGGTTAAGTCTCCTTTGTGGTTGAACTGTAGGTTTACACTCAGCTTCCATAAGGATTTTGTGAGTGCAAATCATAGGGCTAATACCCTTAATGTCAGCAATGGTCCATCCGATTGCTTCTTTGTGCTTTTTCAACACTTCAATCCACCTTTCGTTTCCCTTTGTTGTTTTGTGATGGAATTTCCTCTTGACCTTTTTGTTGATTCTCTATATCTGAAGTTTTGATGATAACAAAATGATCCAAAGAACTAATCTCAATCCACCTTTCGTTTCCCTTGTTGTTTTGTGAGGAATTTCCTCTTGACCTTTTGTTGATTCTCTATATCTGAATTTTGATGATAACAAAATGATCCAAAGAACTAATCTTTTTATGAGTGGCAGAACGTTATTCAGAACCTGTACAGAATGTTGGAGAATTTATCAATCATATATGTTTGGATGATTGATCTTAAATCTTGGATATTTTAGAATCTTAAATCTTAAATATGTTACACCAGAACAAGTTTTTAGAGGAATTAAATTACAAAATGTTCGGTTTGGATAATGCTTCAAAAGGAAAAGAAACACAGAATGTTTTACAAATGTTTTTAGAAGAAAAGTTAAAGGATAATACATTTCCAGAAATACAGAACTTTACACAGAACCTCTGGGAAATATTACGTATGTTAATAAGACATGTGTTAAAGATGAATCTTTATTTATTTGAAGACCTAGCTCCGAGTTAATAAGTATATTTGGGAAATATACTTATTTGTTTCACTAAAGTCGGATTATATCCTAGGGGATTCAAACAATATTGGATTCAAAACAATATTTCAAATTTGTTTAGAAGGTTTACTGGAAATAATAAATGGTTACGTTTTACTATCTATAAATTGGTTTCAAGACAAGGAAGTTATGTTGTCTGATTGGATCTATATAGAAGCATATTCAAAGTAGATATTCGTGAAGGAAACCGAATCAAGAATTGAATTATCCTCTGGAAGATAACATGCGAGAATCAAGGAGAAGACCGAGATATCAGCAAGGATCTTTTCCAGAATTATCTTCAACAAGGATTGATCGTATCAGGAGTCAAAACAGTAAATCAAGATGGATAATGTTGAATCACGAAAATCAAGCAGAGCTTATCGTCTTCAGCAAATTCAAATCACTAACTGGTACGAAGAATTCAAATGACAACAAGAAGAACGAGTTTTATTAAAGAAATCAGAAGTTTATTTTTTGAAAGTTTGAAATTGAAGATAAGACGTCAAAGATATACATCCGAGATATTTGGGATATTAGCCTTATCTCTACAACGAAAGAAGAATCAGAATTAGAGAAGAAGGAAGACACGAACAGAAATAAAAAGAAGAAGAAGATACAGAACAAAGTGAGTTCACGAACAAGAAAAAATTCGAGAGCAATCTAACATTCAATTTCGATCAAATATCCATTAGATTTGAAAAAGAAGTCTCATTCATCTTTCTTTTCAAGTGCAGAATAGAGCAATTCTTTCCTTATTGCATCTTTATCTTTTGCTATTTTACAAAGGAAGCAACTTGTTGTTGGCTTCTAAGTTAGTTCAATTACAAGTGTAAACTCTGTAGATCGGTTGAAGCTAGTGTATAGCGTGAGAATCGAGCAGAGGGATTTGTACAAGTTTGTAATTGATTTTCATTGGATATAGTGAAACAAACCCAAAGGAAATTGGGGTCCCCGGCTCGGAGCTGGAAGAGTGGACTGACGCACAAGGCGGAACCACTATATATCGCTGCCTGATCTCTCTTCTCTACTCTATTTAATTTCATGCATTTCAATTATATTGTGTTATAATTGTTTATTTATTCTCACGCCTACAAAAGGTTAATTCGTTTGATAAGAGAGAAAAACAATTTTACAGAATCTTTTATAGAACCTTTTACAGAACCTTCGCGTAAATTTTTTAGTGCTACGAAATTTTTTTTAACAATCAATTCACCCCCCTCTTGATTGTTTTAACGGACCAACAATTGGTATCAGAGCAGGACTCTTTTATTTAAACGAGTGATCAAATCAAATGGCTGAGAATAATGTCGCAATCAATCGTGCTCCTTTTTTTGATGGTTCAAATTTTTCTTATTGGAGAATGAGAATGGAAACCTATATTAAAGCTAATGATTATAAATCTTGGCAGGTAATTTCTAATGGAGATAATGTGGTGACCACGAATGGAGATTCAGCTCTAACAAGCAGTGACATGAAGATCATCGAAAAGAATAATAAAGCAAAAAATTTGTTGCTAACTACCATTGCTGTGTCTGAATTTTATTTAATTTCTTCTTGTGAAACAGCAAAAGAAATATGGGATAGATTAATTGAAACCTATGAAGGAACTAATACAATTAAAGAAACTAAAATCAATGCTTTACTTCAGCAATATGAATTATTTAAGTTTAAAACTGATGAGTCTGTGAAAGATGCATTTAACAGGTTCACAGCAATTACTAATGAGCTGGCATCACTTGGTAAAGTGATTGGTGATCCTGATCTTGTAAGAAAGATGCTGAGAATACTACCTTCAACTTGGGATGCCAAGAAAACTGCTATAGAAGAGGCACAGGATCTCAACAAACTTTCTCTTAGTCAATTGAGAGAAAAGTTATTGGCCTATGAATCACACAAAAAGACTACACAAGGAGAGGAAAGTAGTACTAAAGGGATTGCATTCAAAGTCAAGGAAGTTACTCAAGTTGGGTTAGATGATAGTGAAGATGAAGATGAGGAAGACATAACACTATTAGCAAAGAAACTCAACCGATTCTTCAAGAGACAAAGAGGTAAGAAATATAGTACTTTTAAGAAAACTACTGAATATAATAAGAATGATGCAGGAAAAATGTACAAAGAAAAAGGGAAGAAAATGGAGAAGAAAGAAATTCAATGTTATGAATGTAAGAAGCCAGGACATATTAAATATGAATGTCCAAGGTTGATAAAGAAAATGGAACAATACAAGAAGCGAAGTCAAGCAATGCTAGCCACGTGGAGTGATTTGGATGACACAGAAAGTAATCCAGAAGATTCAGAAGATGAAGAAGAAGAAGCAAACCTTTGTCTAATGGCTACTTCTGAGGTAAACTCTGAATCTGACAATGAGTTAACTGAGGATGATATGCTTCTTGAAATGAAAAAACTTCTAAAAGCTCTCAAAAAGGCTGATTTAAAAATAACAAAGTTTGATAATGAAATTAAATCTCTTAAAAACGAGAAGGATGTTTTAATGCAAACGAACTCTTTACTTGTTGATGAAAATGATATATTGAAAAACGATCTTGAAAAATTAAATATAGATAATGAGAAATTGAGAAGAGATAATAGTCTACTAAAGGAAGAAACCGGTGTACTAAAAGTAAAAATAGATGAGTTGTCTAATTCAATTAAGACCACATTTAATAAGTTTAATGAAAGTGACAAAAAGTTGACTATGTTAATTACGTCACAAAGATTAACATGTGAAAAGCATGGATTAGGATATGAACATGGATCTACATCAAAAACATCTAAAGCTATGACATTTGTGAAAGCTAAAAGTGGTATAGATGCTAAACAAGTCGTCAAAAAGGAGTTAGTTACGAAAAGTGATAATCTGAAAACAAATCACGTAGAAAGAAATGGTGTAAGACAAGTAAAAGAGAGTACCAGAAGGTATTCCAGAAGTTATCCGTCATATGGAAATAATACCAGAAGGTATTCCAGAAGTTATCCACCATATGGAAATAATACCAGAAGGTATTCCAGAAGTTATCCAACATATGAAAACAATATCAGAAGGTATTTCAGAAGTTACCAAAAGAAAAATAATGAGAAACAGGTAAACAACAGGTATTATGATAATTTGTCATATACATGTTTCTTTTGTAATAAACTTGGACATATTGAGAAAAATTGTTATTACAAAAGAAACAAGCTCAGTAATGATCAAGTCAAACAAAGGTATTCAACGAGCTTGTCTTATAAAGGACCCAAACTAGTTTGGGTTCCTAAAAGAATTTGATCCTTTTGAATTTTGCAGGAACATGAAGCAAAGATTAAAGGAACTTGGTATCTAGATAGTGGATGTTCCAGACATATGACAGGAAATGCTTCATTGTTCACAAGCATAACATGGGAAGAAAAAGGATATGTAAAATTTGGAGACAACAGTAGAGGTAAAATTATTGCAACAGGAAGCATTGGTATGTCTCCTTACACAATAGAGAATGTTTATTTAGTTAAAGGTCTGAAACATAATCTTTTAAGCATTAGTCAATTATGTGATAAAGGTTACAAAATGATTTTTGAAAAAGAGAAATGTTTTGCTTTTGATAAAAATAACATAAAATTATTTGAAGGCTTTAGAAATAGAAACATATACTTAATAAGACCAAATGAAATTGAAGATGCATGTTGTTTGTTATCAATGCATGATAATATTTTTACATGGCACAAAAGGTTAGGACATGTGAACTTCCATCAATTAGAAAAATTATCTAAAAAGAACATAATAAGAGGATTACCCAACATAAATATAAAACATGATGTGAAATGCAATACGTGCTTAAAAAATAAAATGGTATCTGTCTCTCACAAAAGTAAAAATGAAGTTTCAACAAAACGACCTCTTGAATTATTACATCTTGATTTATTTGGACCTACAAGAGTATTAAGTATGGGAGGAAGTAAATATGGATTTGTAATTGTTGATGATTACTCAAGATATACTTGGGTTATGTTTTTGAAACATAAGAAAGATACTTTTGATGCTTTTCAAAAATTTGCAAAACAGATTCAAAATGAAAAAGGAGTTTCCATAATTAGTCTTAGAACTGATCATGGAACCGAATTTCAAAACTCAAAATTTATAAGTTTTTGTGAAGAACAAGGAATATCTCACAATTTTTCAGCTCCATATACACCTCAACAAAATGGAGTTGTTGAACGCAAGAATAGAACAATACAAGAAATGACGATCTATGTTAAATGAAAGTGGTATTGCTGAGTATTTTTGGGCTGAAGCAGTTTCTACAGCTTGCTACATTATCAATAGAGTTTATGTTCGGCCTATGACATCCAAAACCGCATATGAATTATTTCGAGGTAAGAAACCAAATGTTTCTTATTTTCATATTTTTGGATCTAAATGCTTTGTGAAAAAGAATGCTATGAATCTCGGTAAGTTTGATGAAAGATCTTATGAAGCTATATTTTTGGGTTATTCAGTAAATAGTCGTGCTTATCGTATTTTTAATAAAACATCTAAAATAGTTGAAGAATCAATAAATGTTAAGTTTGTAGAAAACATAAAGGATGATGAATCAGAAGATGAAAAAGAAACCGAAACTAAAGAAGATCCTTGTTCAGAACTAAAGTCTTATGGAAAATCAAGATTCTAGAAATACAGAACATATTCCAGAAGGTAACATAGAAGGTACTACAGAACTTAGAGAATCTGAACCAGAAACTTCTAAAGCTTGGAAATATAAGTCTTCTCACCCCCTTGAACAAATAATAGGTAATGTTGAATCTCGTGTTAAAACAAGATCTAATCTAAAGGATTTTGAAAATCATTTTGCATTATTGTCTGATTTTGAACCAATTAATGTTGAAGAAGCATTAAATGACAATAGTTGGATTGAAGCTATGCAAGATGAACTAAATCAATTTCAAAGAAATAATGTTTGGAATCTTGTTCCTAGACCTAAAAACAAATCAATAGTTGGAACTAAATGGGTATTTAAAAATAAATTGGATGAAAATGGAAAAATAGTAAGAAATAAAGCGAGGCTAGTAGCTAAAGGATACTCACAAGAGGAAGGAATAGATTTTGATGAAACATATGCACCTGTAGCTAGACTAGAAGCTATTCGGTTAATGCTTGCATATGCTTGTTATAAAAATTTCAAAGTATTTCAAATGGATGTAAAAAGTGCATTTTTGAATGGATATATTAAAGAAGAAGTTTTTGTAGAACAACCACCTGGTTTTGAAGATCCTTTTAAAGCTGATCATGTTTTCAAATTAAATAAAGCTTTGTATGGTTTAAAACAAGCTCCAAGAGCATGGTATGAAAGATTAAGTTTGTTTTTAATATCAAAAGGATTTCAAAGAGGAACTGTTGATACAACCTTGTTTTTAAAATCATATGACAAAGATATCTTAATTGTTCAAATATATGTAGATGATATTATATTTGGTTCTTCTAATGAAGTATTTTGTCAAGAATTTGCAAAAAGCATGCAGGCAGAATTCGAAATGTCAATGATGGGAGAATTGACCTTCTTTCTTGGACTTCAAATAAGACAAACAAAAGAAGGAATTTTCATACATCAAGAAAAATACACTAAACAAATTCTAAAGAAATTTGGGTATGAAGGATGCAAAGGAGCTGCAACACCTATGAGCACTTCAACAAGGTTAGATTCTGATTCTAATGGGAAAAAGGTAAATGAAAAATTATATAGAAGTCTCATTGGCTCATTACTGTATTTAACTGCATCTAGACCTGATATCTTTTTAGTGTATGTTTATGTGCTAGATTTCAAAGTACACCAAAAGAAACACATTTGACAGCTGTTAAAAGAATTTTCAAGTACTTGATAAATACTTCAAAATTAGGTATCTGGTATCCTAAAAATCAAAATTTTGATTTAATAGGATATTCTGATGCAGATTATGCTGGTTGCAAAATTGATAGAAAAAGCACATCTGGTACTTGTCAATTTTTAGGTGACAAATTAGTTTCTTGGTCATCTAAGAAACAAAACTCTGTTGCCTTGTCTACAGCTGAAGCAGAATATGTTTCTATTGGCAATTGTTGTGCACAAATGCTATGGATTAAACAACAATTAAAAGATTATGGTTTATTCTTTAAAAATATACCTATCAAATGTGATAATACAAGTGCAATTAACCTAACAAAAAATCCAGTACATCACTCTAGATCTAAACACATTGAAATTCGACATCATTTTATTCGTGATCATGTGATTAATGGTAATATTGTTGTTGATTATGTACCATCTGATAGACAATTAGCTGATATTTTTACAAAACCTCTTGAAAAATTGAATTTTGAATTTATAAGGAATGAAATTGGGATATGTAATCCGTTTTATTAAAAAATAATAATATTAATAATTATGAGAATTTCAAATTACGAATTGAAGATAAGAAAATTTCTAATTGGTTTTAAGCAACGGCTGTACGGGAAATTGTGCAAAAATCTTTAATGTCCAACGTTACTATTTGATTTAACGTCCAACGTTCTAATTTTCCCTCTATATTATATTCTGTTTCTTTTCAAAAATTGTCCAAAAACAAATTCCTTCTCTCTCGTCTCCAAATCGTACCTGACAAGCTGAAACCCTAAATCTTCAATTCAATCATTCATGGCTCCCAGGAAATCCCAGCGTATCTCGAACAAAAATTTCAAGACCATTCCATCTAAAGAACCCATTTCTCTTCCACCCACTTCGTCAGATTCCGAACAAACCATTTCTCAACATGGTTCACCTTCGAACGTGCCTGAAAAATCTCCTCAGTCCGTTCCACAATCTGAGAAAGTTCCTGAACCTGACAAAGAAACATCAGACAAAGATCAAGTTCAAGAACAAGACCCAGAACCTATTTCAGAACTTCTGAAGAAAATAAAGAAGGAGAAAATTTCCAAGGGTTCTACAAAGAAAAGGAAATCAGGACACTCAAAGGAACAAAACCCTCCAAGAAACGCAAACAAGTCAAAGAATCTGAACCTTTATGTCCTTACACAAAGGTAAAAATTCATGATTGTGCATTTCTTGATTTTGGATACTTTAAGAAAAATGGATTTTATTGGAACAAATGGCTCGATAATGCTGGTTGTAAGAAGTTATGTAATCTGACTGGAGTTGTAGTGGGAGAAATGGTAGAAGAATTTTATAGAAATTTAAAGTTTGTTGATGCTAGAAATTTACAGTCAAGGGTTCAAGGACAAAACATCACGATTTCACGTGATGATTTGATTAGATGCTTTGGATTGAAAGACTGTCATGATGATACTATGTTTGTTTCTATGAGTAGAAATGAACTGTTCTTAAGGATCAATGGAAATATAGGAACTTTTCCAGATTTTGATGTCTTTGTTTATGAGTTTGAGCTGTTGGTTCGAATGCTTCATAAAGTTGTGAGGGAATGCATTCTTCCTAGGAAAGGAAGTACAACAACTGTGACAAAGGAAGATGGGTTAGTTATTTTAGCTATGATGAAGAAAATTAAAATAGACATAGCTAAAAGAATTTTGAAAAGGATTTGGAAAGATCAAGAATATAGAGTTTATGGAAATGTTCTTATGGAAATTTTCAAATTTAAAGGAATTTCTCATCCTAAGAAAATAAAATTTCCAATTGGTTTGAAGCGGATTGGAGAGAAGAGTATCCATCACATGCAAATTCGATCATATAAGAAATTATGGTATGGAATAGATGGTGCAATTTATTTGCACGAGGATCATAGGAAAAATATTGATTGGGATAAGATCAAGGCAACATTTGAGGGGGAGAAAGAACATACTCCAAGCTTCTCCAGGAGTTTCTTTGGAAGAGGAACCAGAAGAAGGCATGCATAGAGCAGGGAAAGAGCCAGTGGAAAAGAAAAAGAAGAAACAGTATAAGCCTATGACTGGTGGAAAGTTCCAGATACGGGAAAACTTGCAGGTTGAATCTTCCACTGACAGTGAAGATTCCTTCCAGAAGGACCAGGGGAAGCATCTTCGTTCCCAAGTGAAAATGCTTTAGCAAAGCTGATGGCTGATTCCCTTAATTCCTTCAAGCAGGATATCAAGCAGTTCATTTCATCAGAAATTAAGTCACAGATGTCCTCTTTGCATCAAAACCAACCACCACCATCAAAGATGTCATCGGGTTCTGCTAAATCTTTCTTTCGTTCTTCTCAGTTGAGCAAGAACCTCTTCAAGAGCCTATCCCAGAACCTATTCCAGAAGCTGTCACTACTGACACTTCAACAGCTACTGGTTCTCCTCGTGCTCGACAACCTTATGAACCAACTCCTCCTAATTTGAGCCTTGTACCATTCACTCCTCTTGATGTCCTTCAACGTCCTGAAGCATATCTACCAACTTCACCAGTGTCATCTGGTCTCCATCCTTTGCCAGGAAGAAGACGACGTCAAAAAGCTCAAGCCAAGAAATCCACCATTCCTTTTAAAGATCTTTAAAAATTTTCTTTTATGCTCAATATTAAGACTTTTTATCTGCTATGGTCTGTAATGGAACATATTTTCATTCTCTCGGATTTTCTTTCTCTTTTATTTTGATCATTTTGATGAGTAACAAAAAGGGGGAGAACTAAATAAAAGTATATGTTTTTGTTTATGTGATTGGCTGAATGAATGAATAGTAATATGTTTGTTTAATTTGTTTAAATTTTACGGATAAAAGTGTTTTGTTATCATCAAAAAGGGGGAGAATGTTGATTCTCTATATCTGAAGTTTTGATGATAACAAAATGATCCAAAGAACTAATCTTTTTATGAGTGTGCAGAACGTTATTCAGAACCTTGTACAGAATGTTGGAGAATTTATCAATCATATATGTTTGGATGATTGATCTTAAATCTTGGATATTTTAGAATCTTAAATCTTAAATATGTTAGACCAGAACAAGTTTTTAGAGGAATTAAATTACAAAATGTTCGGTCTGGATAATGCTTCAAAAGGAAAAGAAACACAGAATGTTTTACAGAATGTTTTTCAGAAGAAAAGTTAAAGGATAATACATTTCCAGAAATACAGAACTTTACACAGAACCTCTGGGAAGTTACTCGGTTATTACGTATGTTAATAAGACATGTGTTAAAGATGAATCTTTATTTATTTGAAGACCTAGCTCCGAGTTAATAAGTATATTTGGGAAATATACTTATTTGTTTCACTAAAGTCGGATTATATCCTAGGGGATTCAAACAATATTGGATTCAAAACAATATTTCAAATTTGTTTAGAAGGTTTACTGGAAATAATAAATGGTTACGTTTTACTATCTATAAATTGGTTTCAAGACAAGGAAGTTATGTTGTCTGATTGGATCTATATAGAAGCATATTCAAAGTAGATATTCGTGAAGGAAACCGAATCAAGAATTGAATTATCCTCTGGAAGATAACATGCGAGAATCAAGGAGAAGACCGAGATATCAGCAAGGATCTTTCCAGAATTATCTTCAACAAGGATTGATCGTATCAGGAGTCAAAACAGTAAATCAAGATGGATAATGTTGAATCACGAAAATCAAGCAGAGTTTCATCTTCAGCAAATTCAAATCACTAACTGGTACGAAGAATTCAATGACAACAAGAAGAACGAGTTTTATTAAAGAAATCAGAAGTTTATTTTTTGAAAGTTTGAAATTGAAGATAAGACTCAAAGATATACATCCGAGATATTTGGGATATTAGCCTTATCTCTACAACGAAAGAAGAATCAGAACATTAGAGAAGAAGGAAGACACGAACAGAAATAAAAAGAAGAAGAAGATACAGAACAAAGTGAGTTTACGAACAAGAAAAAATTCGAGAGCAATCTAACA
The DNA here is from genome assembly GCA_024138025.1 of Combretum micranthum. Taxonomy (NCBI): domain Eukaryota; kingdom Viridiplantae; phylum Streptophyta; class Magnoliopsida; order Myrtales; family Combretaceae; genus Combretum; species Combretum micranthum. The sequence continues at coordinate 214,336 of JAMXBD010000897.1, read as the reverse complement.
TTCAATTTCGATCAAATATCCATTAGATTTGAAAAAGAAGTCTCATTCATCTTTCTTTTCAAGTGCATAATAGAGCAATTCTTTCCTTATTGCATCTTTATCTTTTGCTATTTTACAAAGGAAACAACTTGTTGTTGACTTCTAAGTTAGTTCAATTACAAGTGTAAACTCTGTAGATCGGTTGAAGCTAGTGTATAGCGTGAGAATCGAGCAGAGGGATTTGTACAAGTTTGTAATTGATTTTCATTGGATATAGTGAAACAAACCCAAAGGAAATTGGGGTCCCCGGCTCGGAGCTGAAAGAGTGGACTGACGCACAAGGCGGAACCACTATATATCGCTGCCTGATCTCTCTTCTCTACTCTATTTAATTTCATGCATTTCAATTATATTATGTTATAATTGTTTATTTATTCTCACGCCTACAAAAGGTTAATTCGTTTGATAAGAGAGAAAAACAATTTTACAGAATCTTTTATAGAACCTTTTACAGAATCTTCGCGTAAATTTTTTTTAGTGCTACGAAATTTTTTAACAATCAATTCACCCCCCTCTTGATTGTTTTAACGGGACCAACACTTTTTCCACATGATCTTTGATAGTCTCCTCAACTGGAGCAATCTCCTTACCACTTCTCAGGGTGATTGCATTTACAGACTTGGGATTCTCCTCCGTGTTGCTTGGTAAAGACCCAGATGGTCTATTACTCACTTGTTGTGCAAGTTGATGGAGCTTCCCTTGTAAATCATGAATGATTGCATTCTGATTGTTGAGTGAGTTTGTTGTTGTGACAATAAAATCCCTCAATAATGCATTAGTGGATGATTGAATTTGCTATTGAGGTGGGGCATTTCTCACAAATCCTTGTCCTTGGAAACCAGGTGGTGGCTTTAGAACATTGGCATCATTCCGATATGACAGATTGGGATGATTTCGCATATTCGGATGATATGTGTTTCCAAAATTGCCCTTTTGGAAATTTCCCACATAATTAAGCTGCTCGTCATTTGAAGATAATCCATGCGGACACTCAAAAGAGGAGCGTGGTCCTAAGCAAATCTCACAACAAAACACTTGTTGTTTTTTACTTGAGTGATGAGGGTAGCCATTTGAGCCTTGAGTTGTGATATATCTTCTTTGTCATCCAAAGATGCTACTTTAGATCTTGTTCTTTCACAACTCCAATTATGAGCAGCGGAAGCTAATTCTTCAATAATCTCACTAGCCTCCTCATATGTTTTTCCCATCAGTGATCCACCTGATGTAGCATCTACTAATGATCTTAAAGCTTCATCAAGACTGAGGTAGAAATTTTCAATTAGTAGATTATCGGGTAAACCATGGTGTGGACATTTTCTGACCGCCTCTTTGAATCTTTCCCAAGCATCATATAATGATTCTCCAGGAATTTGGTGAAGTTGGAAATTTCATTTCTTAACCTGGCGGTTCTTGCTGGAGGGAAAAATCTCTTCAGAAACTTCTTTGTCAAATCAGCCCATGTAGTGATCGAATCTGGAGGTTGGGAATTGTACCATGCCAAAGCTTTATCCCTAAGAGAAAAGGGAAAAGCTGAAGTCGGATGACTTCGTTTCTTACACCATTAAGTTTGACAGTGTTGGTGTATTGAAGAAATTTGGCAAGGTGTTCATCTGGCGTCTCATTTGGATATCCTCCAAATTGATGTGACTCAACCATTTGAATCAGGACGGTTTAAGCTCAAATTGTTGCCTCCACAGTGGGCATTCGTATGGCGGGATCTTGAATAGTAGGCACTGTATAGTCTCGAATTGCCCTTGGAGCGGGAGCAGCTGGTTGCAACTGGTTGTTGTTATCATTGTTTCCTTGATTTTCTGCCATTGCTCCTCTTCTTTGGTTCCTTCTTCTCTGTTGACGCAAGGTTCTTTCTATTTCAGGATCTAAAGGTAGAATTTCAGCACTTCTACTTCTTCGCATAAAACCTGCAAAGAGAAAAGGAAAAATTTCAAACTAAATTCAAACCTAAACTACTAGCAAAGCTGAAGTTAGTCTAATATTAATAAATCCCCGGCAACGGCGCCAGAAAACTTGATGTGTTGGATTAATATTGAATTTTAAAGCATATCTCTAGCAAGCATACTAGGCCTTCTATTGTAATATAGCATGAATAAAGTGTCATCCAGAGATTTACTAACTACTAGACAATTATCAACTAATACTAATATCTAGGCAATTGATCTTTTTAAGATGATTAGATTAAACTAAATTATCTAATTGATTATCTATATGAATGCAATGAGCTTTTTAAAGAGAGGGATATGGTGGAAAAATGTGGGAAGGAGCAGAATCCACTTTAAACTATTGCCAATCAACTTGAACTCATGTTATAATGATAATTAGATTCATGAATATTCATAAGAAATTGTCAAGATTTAAAAACAGAGTTTAAAAACCTTTTAAACCACAAAACAATTCAATAACTTCCGCTAAATAAATTATTAGTGGAATCAAAATTACAATTATAAATCTCCGATTCTATAATTGACTAATACTTTATATTAACATCTCCTAATTCCTTAGTGAGAAATCAACATAAAACATTGCATTAATATTCATGGACAATTTCTAAACTAGATTAAACTACGCCGCTTCCGCAATTGCAATTTAATCTCAATTTATGAATTCATATGAACCCTAATTTCCCTTCCGAGTTACTAGAATTCTTATACACCAAAAGTATGATGAATAATCAGAATTCAATATGAATGTTTCAGATTCTAACTATCTTATAACATGGATTCAAAGATCATTTTAGCATGTTTAAAGTTTCATCAACTTCCCACAAAAAGAATTTAGCTACTCATGGATGATGATTCAAAATCAGATAAGAAATTGCAAATGATTTCATTATGATCAAACTATTCAATATATGAATTGCATAAAAGAAATAAGATTAGAAATCACCAATTCAAAATATCAAAGCTTCACTTGCAACTTCTTGTATAACTTCAAATATCTCTTCAAAAATCTCTATGAAATGCCTAGTTCTAAGTATTCTAGAGCTACTTGGATTGTGGAATGTATGCTTGGATTAGATACTTGGATGATTCTGAAAGTGAGGAGAAGACCCCCTATTTATAGGAAAAATTTCGTGCAAAACATTAAATGAACTTTGCTGTTTCACAATGTACGCCGGCCGTTATGGATCCTACGGCGGCTTACAGGCGGCGTATCTTCAAATTGTCCTTTGCGCAGGCATGCAGTGCACTGGCAGCCTTCAATATCAGTTACAATGTAGGCCGCTTCTACGCGGGCTTAGATGTAGATCTAGCCGGCGTATATGGTCAGAAATGAAGCGTTGGGCTGATTTATAACGAACGCCGTCCCAAAGCCGGCGGCTTTCATGCCGGCGTAGACACTCCAACAGATTTGTCTCTTCAATTTCCTTCAAGCGTTGGATATCTTCATGTCGCTTCAAATCTATGATGTACGTTGTCTCAAAGCCAGCGGCTTAAGTGCTGGCTTTTAATGTAACTCCTTCAAAGCTGGTGATGTTTCATTTCTGGGCTGCCAGCCTTCATGTACGCTGGCTACTTCAACTTCTACGTCGGCAGCTTTGAGGCGGCTTTGAGTGTTGTTTGAATTAAGCTGGGCAAAGCTGGCAGTGCTGCAACGGCCTTGGATGTAAGCCGTCTGAACCCCGGCGACTTTGAATGGTGAATTGCCGGCCTTGACTTCGATTTTTCCTCTTTTCAATTCAAATTCTCTTGTTTTGATTTCTTTATCCAATTTAGTCCTGAAACATAAAATTTAATCAAAACAAATATCCATTCTAGCTCTTTTGATCACCAAGATTTGTATAAAATATGATCTTATCACATCTCTCTCCCTATTGTTTCTTTTTTTTTTTCTTTTCTTTTATTCACACAAACCCTAATCTCATCCTTTATATAAATCCCTTTATACCTTCTACTTTTCACTTTCTCTCTTTCTTTACAAAAAAATCAACTTTTGAAACAAAGTTTTCTCTCCCTCTCCTCCTCTCATTGCTGTGACACTCCACACATACACACACACTCTCACAACATTTTTTTTTCAAGTTTTCTTATTTTACACCACTAATAGGTAATAGATTCATACTTTACTATCTTAAAAACATGTAGTGGTAAGATCATTCATGTGTGATTTCACGCAAAAATCCCCATGAGCTTAAAGCTAGGGATGTGAAAACACTCAAGCATGAGATCTTTGCCGTCACAATGTAGTAGATCTTGTTACTTAATATTATTTTGCTATTACTTTGTTTTATTGTTAAGCTATGTTGTTATTATTAATGTTTTATGCATATATTCATCATTTAGTCATATCCACATAATGATCATAGTGTTCATGTATTTATGACTAGTATAGTAAACTAGATCTAGTGGTTTTGAGTTCATAAATGCCTTAGGTATTTGTTTTATGCACACACATAACTTGTAATAGCATGATAATAGTAGGAGAATGTTAGAAAGCTTAAGATCTACTTTAGTTTCAACAAAAATGATTTTTGAAAATTCGGATAAAAAAGGAACCATATTTAGAAAAGCATTTTTCAACTTCAAAATGTGTATTTTACATTGAAAATGAAGGGCTTAGGGAATAGATATCATAAATGAGTGATCTTGATGAGAAAAGCTTAGATCTACTAAGGAATATTTCCAAAATAAAGAAAGATTTACAAAAGTTATGTTTCAATCCCAATGACAAGTTTTAAATTCATAATAGGGGAAGCTTGAAGTGTAAACACCTATTTTTTCAACCCAAAAACAAGTTTTTATTAAATAAATGGAAGCTTTAAGGAGTAGGTTTGATTAGGGAATGGTTTTTGAAAGATTAAATGAGTTTTACAAAGGAAACAATCTCAAATGAAACTTTCAAAATTCGGATTTGAAAATGATCACTATTTAAACACCTATTTACAAATGCCAAAATGATGATTTTTATGGAAAAATGAAAGTCCTAGGAAATGCATGTAATAAAAACATAGTTTTGACAAGGATAAGTGAAATTTATTAAAGTATATTCCTAAAACAAGGAAAGTTTTCCAAAGGTAGATTAAACAATGTTTTCATTCCTTGAAAATCTTGTAAAATTCATATCTAGGTAAACCCTCTATGTAAACACTTATTTTCCAACTCCAAAACAAATAATTTCATTAAAGTAAACAATGTGATAGACATATAGGTCATTAGGGAAAAGTTTTGGTAAGAACAAGTGTGATTTTGCAAGAAATAAAGCTAGTTTTTTAAGTTTTGAAATTTCAAAAGTTTTGCAAAGTAAAAGTTTTCTAAAAGAATTTTTAATATCATATTATTAAGAATATACATGTAGATAGTTTATTTCATGGCATTTATGGTGATAACTTATCGGTTTTGCATGTACACATAATGCACTTGTAGAAACAAAGTTAGGAAAATATTGTCATATACATCCTATCAAGCATTATCTAAGTACATGAGGAAGTAGCTTTACCAACACCCATGAATCATGCATGATTTTGAGTTATATATGTATATAATAGAGTCTTACAAGATATAATGATAGCTAAGTATTTATCAAATATTTAGGATGATGCTTGGTTTGAAATTAGGAGTTGAATTATGGAATGGGACGTTCGTATAGTATTTTGTACCCTACTGTTCATGGACCAAACGACCTTGTTTGTTGGAAATAACTCTAGAAATAGATAGCTCTCATCAAATAGGTAGAAATCGATATATAATATGCAAAATTCCGAGTTAAAATGATCAATTTATGGCCGTTTTAAGTTGGAATTTCCTCTTAAACGAATTTTGACGAACTTGTTAGAATAGAATTTATAAGTTCATTCAAACTTCATAGAAATACTCAATAGAGTTATTTCTTTTGATTAGGAGACTTGGGAGATGGACTAGACCTTCTCGATGACTATTACGATTAAGTGGATTTTCGCGCCATGGCAAAGTGAGTTCATTATTTTTAAATTATATGCTTGTGATTGTATTTGTAACATTGGTGGCAATAGAATTAGGGTGAGATAAAAATTTGATTGTGTGTATGTGAGTTCTACTTAGGTGAATTGATGATAAGAATATCGAAATGAGCTTGTTGTAAATATTTATATGATTTAGTATAGAATTGAAGTGTCTACAATATCTATGATCACCCATAAATTATTAATTAATATGTCATGATCTTATAATCAAATTGACCATGCATACCATATGTGAGTCACATTGCATAGGTTATTATACCTTTGTGAGAAGAAGGCATAATAGCTGGGCAACAAGGGACCTGTGAACTTGAATGTTGGTGTAAGGGCCGAAATTGAAAATGAGTGTGTGGGGGCACCTGTATCAACCACAATATAAATGAGAAAAATTGAAATCTATGGTCATATGGGTCTAAAACACCTATCCTCGAATGGAGGGCATAAATCCATTCAACATAAGAATTCCATAACGTCTTATGTATTGTATGCTCACGTGCTTGTGCATTTCGTATGGTTATTAATATAACTTGCTTTATACATATATTGTTTGTTAAATATTTAATTTTGGAAGTGAAACTCACTAAGCTCGTAAGCTTATACCTCTATAGTTTCTTGTTGCAGTATGATTATTTATAGCTATCTTCGAGAAGTCACTTTCCTTAGATATAGCTTTTGGACCTTAAGGAGCTTTTTGAAGAAGTCGGACCTAGATGTAGGCATAGACTTCTAGTTAAATCTCCTTAATCTATATTATATAATAGCTGATGTAAGAGACTTTTGTCTACTCATGGACTCTTAATATTTTGACAGGGGTATGCCCCTTAGCTCATATAATAGATTTAGCTGGTAAAAAATGTTATGATTTATATTCTTATTGCTATGTATGTCTCCTTAAGCTATTTAGATTCAAAGTATGGTTCCCTATATGTTGAACATGAGCCTTAAACCTAGTGTTTAAACTCATGGAATGACTAAGGTTGTCATACTTGAGTTTAGATATTGATTGTGGTAGATTATCGCGTCTAAGGTATCCTTTCGGCCGTGACAACTTAACTTAGCATGATTGGTTAAAATCAACAAAATTTACTACCATAAACTCAACATTACGCAAAAGAAAACAATGTTAAAGCTTATTATAGCATTGAGAACAAAGAGTGCTTATCTAATAATAGTGTAAAAATCCACTTATCAAAATAAACTAAATCAGAATGAATCATACAAATTCATGTATATCGCTTAAGTCTCATTTTGATCGCTTTTCCACATGCTAGTTTAGATGGAAACAAATAAAATATATGGAAAAAGGATTATTTCCATCATAAGTTACAATGTAGGATCAAACATTAATACAGACATGTTAAAATTGCAAACACATTCATTTTGGAGCCAAGATATGCTCTAAACTTGATCATTTCTAGACTCATTCAGTAGTTGAACCATACACATGTAATTTATCAATTTAATATAAAATTCTACACAAGTATACTTTGACCATGTATGAATATGTACCAAAAGATGAGATAAATATGCAATTCATCAGGATGGATGAGAATAGAATTATCCATAAATGTCGCATCACTTTAGATATTATCATGATCCATAAATCTAACTCATCGGTAGTAATTGATTTTTTTTTTTGTGTGATCGTTATCTCTAAGTTATCCTTCATTCGTAAAACACTTCCATATCTTAAGATTTCTTTCAAAATCATTACTTCAAGAATGGTAGCTGAGAGTTGCAATAGCTCTTCTCAAACCTTATTGATCTTACCAAGTCTAATACTTCTAGGAGGGTTACCTCCTCCCAAAAATCAATAATATCCTTAACCTCCAATGCTTAGGATAAAGTTGTAGTCAAGGTGCACAATATGGAATCCTATGGGCAATGACTTCAAGCCTTTGCACGATTTATCTCACCATAGTAAGTGTTGCAAGGGATATTTACCTAGTGAAAAAGGATCGAGAAAGGAGATCTAGGGGATGTTTTTTCATGTCCATTTTTCCATGCGATCATCGTATAAGGCCTATCCATGTGAAGAGCATGGTTCTGGTGAGTAGCTATTAGTTATTAGGAAGCGATATTCCTAGAGGACCCTAGGCAAATACATCATCACATCCTAAGTGAGGAAGATCATGTTACACTCGTTACGAGTGAAGATTTTGTGTATATACAAAATGCTTAGCATTTAGACTATACTTTCCTTTATTCCACTTCCATGAAGAGTGTTTGTGCATTTCAACTGGAGGCCCAATTAGTGGATACCAAATTCGTAGAGAATGCTAGTTGCTTCTAAAGCACTGTGTCAGTCTTTTTTTTTTTTTCCTTCAAACGCCTACTCCCCAATTGGTGCAACATTTTAATTGTCAAACACCAAGAAGGTCAATGGGTTTATTCATAGTAAAAGAAAGATATGATCATTTTTACCACTCTAGAGTCTTATTTAAAGAATTGAAAGGATCGCTTCATTATTGTTGTGCTCGATTGGGAGCCTAGAGTCTAAGTCTCTTCATTAATAGGGACTAGGCCTGAATGATGGAGAGACCACTATGGAGTTGTTGATATTCTTGGAATAATGTTCTAAGCTTGGCTTTGTTCTCTTTGTTGCAAGGAAGGTCATCAGCTTCTAGTGGAGTGAACACCTTGTTTCATCACTTGAACTTATTTTAAAGAGAAGGGGATTAATGCCAAAAGGTATATGCTAGCTATCATTGTTAGGCTCATATCGTTTTTGGAGTGAGGCTTTAAGATTGAACACTTGTGTGTTTGGGGGGGAACTATTTGGAGTACACTCAATGTGGGCCTTACTACTTTTCGCTCCATTCATTTTCTAGTTAATATGAATTTTTCTGTTTTACTTGTTGGCAGTGACAATGAAAAAAAGTGAGTGGCTACTAATGGTGGTGGGAGCCAATATAAAAGGAAGGCTCCATTTACGAAAGGCTCTATTTATGTAATTACTTATTCTTTTCCCAAGTCAAGCCATAGCTACCACTTATTTAGAATGAGTCATAGTCTTATTTTTTAGGTAGGTTACTTGTGTTTCAAGTTTCTTTCGTTCTAGGTCATGTTTTGAGTGTCTTTCAATTGCACTATCTTCTTGAATTTCTTATATGAAACATTAACTTGGTACCTTGATCTAATAGTATTTACATTTTAAGATTTCCAATTTTCAACATTTCATTTGATGCAAAATAAATCCAATAAACACTCTATTGATCATGGCTTTATCCTTTCCACATATGTTAAGATATAGGGCTTATGAAAATGTGAAGATTGGGAATCTAAGAGTAAAGATTAAGAATTTATCAAAAAAATTATGGTTCATATATTGGGGAGAAGGGTCTATGAGGAAAGATTGACATTAGAAAGAGTAATGTGAGTCGACAGAGGCCTCACCGTTTATTTTAAATTCCAAATTTAATTTTAAATAGTAGAATTATGTTTAGTAAATTGATCATGTAGGATAAAAATATACTGCGTATAAGAATTTGGAAATTTGACCCATACCAAAATGAATCATTTTATTTTATTTTATTATTTTTACTTTAATTAGTGGAAGAAAAAATTATTCATTGTTAAATTAAAAAATTAACAAGTCAAATAAATAAGCCAGGACTTAGTTTAGAGTTTTAGGATAACTTATTCCTTCTGATAGTGGCTAGATAAGGACTTGAAGTGGCTATCTAATAGACTTCTAATAAGTGTATCTTGCTCTATTCTATTTATAGGGATGTGGGCCTCAATTGATGTACTTTTGGATAAATTCATATGAATCTGGTGCTTTTAATAATTAATTGTTGTTTTACAGCTCCTTGAATCAAAAGAAGACGAACTAAAGTGTTTAGAATCAGATTTAGAGCAAAACAACAGCAATATTTGAAGACAAAATCAGTTGAGCCCTACAAAAGCACTAGTCGAGGCTAAAATGTCAAGGTAAAAACGAGGCAAATTTGGTCTATCGCGCCCTAAATTTAGCCCTCGATGCCCTTGATTTAGCCCTCGATGGAAGAATTGACACAAACGATAGTGTTTTATTAGTTTAAGTTGAGCCCTATCTTTAATGTATCACTTGAGCACTTGACTTATCCTTTGATGAGCAATTGTTTGAGCAAGTGATATGGATGTGCGCATAGATAAAGAAAATGCATTCAATTATAAAGAATCTATCATGTCAACAGTAAAATCTTCATGATTTCCTTGCCTTGAGCCTATAAATAAACATGCAGAGGCATGTGTTGTATGGAGTGTACAGTGAACAAAATTTTATGTAACAAATTTCCTTAATCTAGTATAGAGTTTCTTCCTGCTTTAGAAAAATCTCGTGTTTTCTAGGTAAAACCAATTAAATCCATTGTTTATAATCTATGTAAGACCCTGATCGTAATTGAAATATTCTTTTATTCGATTTTATTTCTTTAGAAATTGTGCTTAATACTTAAACCATAGAGAAACAATCTCCTACAGCTTAGGGTTTGTGAATCCAATTCCTGATTCATGTGAATTCAAATATGCTCTCAAGTAAATTGACTGGGTATTATGATTAGTAGCTTGAATTTATTTTTGTGAGTCTAATTTATGGTGCACCTATTAGATCCATGTTTGATTTCAACTGAATAGGCTGAGAGGTCATTCTTTTGAATAGATCTATGGCTACTAATGGTGTTAGACATAATCGCCTTGAGAGAGGGGATGTAAGACTTTTTATTTCTTGTTTTAAAATTCATCGAGTTTGTTTTAAAACAAAGGATTCTTAAGCTTTATATGGGTTTAGACCGTTAATAGCCTGAGAAGAGATTCTGGTAGTCTGGCTAGGTCTAGAGTTACTGACCTTGAAAGAGGCTTTAACTTACCTCAATGAATCCGAAAGTATAAATACATCAGTAACAACTCTCTCAGAGCTTTGATTTGAAATCACATAATAAAGAATTGGTGAAGCAAACCTTAGGCTATTATCTTGCATCATTACAAACCTACCCTTAATTTTTCCCTGAAAATGTTTTGAATATTCATTAACTTGATCTAGCTTCTATTTTCAATATGTTCTTCTAATTTTCTTTGGCTAGATAATAGATGAAAAAAGATTAAGGTAGTTACCACTGATCCCTTAGGATCTAACTAATTCTTTCTATACTACTTCGGTAGGTGCATTTACCTAATTATTGCTAGTTGAAAACTGAAGTTAGACAAAACCAATTAGTTTTATAAATTTTGAAAGTTCCACTTTGGGTTGTTGTTTTAAAAGGTGTTTTATACAACTCAAAAGACAAAACAAAACCAAGCAACTTCCTATCTCTTGTTTGATTTTGCTTAGCTATAAAAGTCAAGTAGCTCTCTTTCTTCTCTCCTTCTTCTCTCTTTTGTTTCTTTTTTTCCTCTATTTTCTTTCCTTGTTTTTCTTTCTTCCTCTCTCCTTGTTGCACAATAGAAACAACAAAAACCACAATAATATTAATAGGAAGCTAAGCAGCTGTCATCTTCTTCTTCTTTTCTTTCGCTCTTCTTTTCTTTCTATTCCTTCCTTTCCTTTTTTTTCTTCCTTTTCTTTGTTTTTTTTTTTCATTTTTGCTTTGTTTTTCATTATTGTTGTTGTCACACACACGATAGCCCTCCATGCACAGCAACTACTTTTTGCTTCCACCTTCTTTGTTGTACGCCACATATCTACTAACTAACGCATATAATAGAACATAGGACACAAGACAATCACACTAGCAAGACTCCAAAAGCAATACACAAATCATAGGTGTACACACTAGAGCATAAAGCTCTATCGCAAATCCATGCTAGCATCACTGAGCACTCAATGAGATCTCTACTCATGCACTCACACCATGTACACTAAGCACTTACTACTTTAATACCGAGCAGCCTAGAGCCTACGCACATATACTGTTGCATAACTTACCTACATGCATACTGTTATCTTACACACATAAATACAAGAGCACACATGTTGGTGTTGCACCACATGCACACACTACTTCACACAGCAGTAACCTTGATGCTGCTAGTGCTCATGCACACAAGTGCTCACAGTAAGTGCTCCACACATTCATAAAAGTGCCTACGCTCCATTGTCACACCAGCACCAACACCAAACATGCCTCCAAGCAGCCTCACTGCTGTAGCTACTTTCTCTAATAACACATATGAGCACTCATTCAATGCTCTAACACCAGGGCTCACACATACCATGAGTGCTCCAAGGATGCTCCATAATACTCACTCACACCACTGCACAGAGTGCTTGCTTAGCACTTACTTACCAGCACTCACATTCACTGAGTACTCTAATTAGTGCTCTAGTAGGCAGTTTATAGATACTCCGTGAGTGCTTTATAGCTACTCTATAAGCACCTACTCCACCTCATAGGTTCAGCATGTATTTGATATTAATATATACAAGTAGACGACGTACCCACAATGCGTGTGTAAATAAAACAATAACTTTTTTAAATATTGACTAATTTGATTTGGGACCTACATAAAGAGTAGTAAATAGTTTGTGATCATTCCAATGAATATATGTATATCCAGTAATGTTCTTAATATGTGAAAATATAATATAACATGCTAGTAATAAAAATATCTTCAAGACAACAATACATTTTTGTATACAATATTCCTCATGTATGTCCCACACACTCTGAATAGATTTCCTTTTTTAATCAAAACTTTTATTGGTGTCGTCGATACTCCTCATGATAGTGCTACATAGAGTTGATTTCTTATGGTGATTGTCCTTCAAGCAATTCACGTTGAATCTCATGCCAATATCATATATTTGGGAACATTATTAATTTTATCTAGAGAAAACGTGGCAGAACATCATTGAATATGGTATCAGAGCTTTAGATCAAAATATCAAGATGCATGCTTATGCTAAAAAAGGAAAAAACTATATCTATTCAAATCCTATTAATTCTATTCAACCCCTATTTAATCTATTCAAACCCTCTTTAATTTCATGATTATAGAGATACCAAAAATATTTACGCCCATATAGTAAAAACATTATATTAAAAGCATTTACATAAAAAATATTTACGCTAAAGACAACAAAACAGGTCCTTTTGCTTTAATAGTATAGATATATCCTTATATATATGTATATACATCCTTGCGTATATGTATATATATGTATAATACTAGTTTTAGTATTTTTTTATCATATTTTATTTATTCTACATGGTACCAGTTCAAACTCATATGATACATACCAATAACTTAACTTAGATTAAATATTGCCTGTAAACGTGAATCCTTATTATATATATGTGTGTGTGTATGTGTATTTGTGTGTGTGTGTGCACGCGTGCACGAGTGCGGGCACACACACTTGTTAATTGATTATTTTCATTAACTTTATTACTTCATTTTCTCTTCTACTAAACATATCTTATTTCTTATACCAAACAAGACTTATATTTATGTTATAAATACCCTTCTATATATATATATGTATTCATTATATCAATAATAAAAACATAACTAATAAGTAATTTTTCCTTAGAAATGGAGATATAAACTAGCAAATTTTGGATTATAAATAGTGTACTACCATGATTTTAAAGCTTTCATTTAGTAAAGACAATATTGTATTTGAGAAGTACTTGAAAAACCGTATCAATCGGCTCTTTATATATCAAAAAAGGAGTTAAACCAAAATAATTTTAGCTGATTGAAAATTTGATATCGAAACTACAGAAATATTAGAACTTCTATAGTATAAATTGTCTATTAAACTTTTGTAGCCAATTATTACACTATATTCCTATTTCTAGTTGTATTCAAGTGATTCTAACTCTGATTTTAACCTACATTTCGACTACTATAGCTGATAGGCGAAATGGACAAGTGACTATATGTATATGACATCTATACTTGCTTGTGCTTGTAGGAATAGAGGATGATGTTTAGTTAATTGACATTAATGATTGATACATGTATGTGTTTGGAAAATTATGCTTGTGGCTTCCCATGTTTGTTATTTGTATTGAAAATACTATAAACTATCCTAAACATTAAGTATTGGGTGTTACTTAATTATTTTGATATGTGCGAGTGTTTGATATTGGCTTGATCACAAAAATAGATGGATTTAACAAATATTAGCTTGATAATTGAAAACTGAGAATGAATTGTATGATTGCATTGTTGAAAGCCATCACCACTATACAATGGTGTGTACCATGGGTATTATCTTAAGGGATAGGAACTAAGTTGTCTTAAGGAGATGGCTCATCTTCTAAGGACGTGCCAATGTCATTTTTATGGATGATCTTGATTTGCGAATGAAGATATATGTATAAACATTTTTCTATATGTAATAAATAGTTTTTGATAAAAATTGCTATAAATCCGAAAGTATTAGAGTTTCTAGGTGTGTTATGTAGATGTACCCCAACTGTAAACCCCAAAATTTTTCGATACTCTCGGAAAATAATCGTAGAGCTAACTACTAAAACAAAAACCCTAAAACCAACCCAAGTTAAAACCGAACTATAGATACTCTAAACAAGATCAAATATGAATTTTTTTTTTTAACCTTAAGGAAAACAGCACCTTCAAAAACAAAACGAAAATCTAATAATCGTTTGACTCAAAATTCATATGCTAAAAAATTCATCTATCTCTAACACATAAATTGAGACTGTAAACCCTTAAATTTTCGATAAGCTTTATTAAAATTTCCAAGATCAAGAACTAAATAGAAACCTAATAGCCATCTATGTTAAAACAAGGTATTATAAAGGTTCTACATGTGACAATCCCGTGGTCTAAAACCTGGAATAATAAAATTAAGGTAATCATAGACTATAGTCCGTAATAATATAGTAATGCCTAAAAAGATCAAATTCGTTAAAATTTAGTTTGTTTCGGACCTGAATAGAATCAATTTTGGAAATCAAGGTTTCGGGCATGTAGAACGGTAAAAATATTTAAATAATACCTTTAGAATTGTAATAATATAAGGATTCATAAAATATTAGTTTTAGAATCTTTTGGTAACTAAAAATATCAGATATAGCCTTTTAAAGCATATTTTTTTACTACTGGTAATTTAATTGTCTTGTTTACTATTCATTACTATTTATCACTATTCATTACTATTCATTTATCTCTACTTTTCCTTATAACCTATCTCTTACAAACCTATAAACCTATTCTTATAATTTTCTTTCCCCATAAAACTTTTCATCACTTTTCACTAAACTTCTCTTACAATTTTGTACTAAAATTAATTTTTTTTCTCTCTTCTCTCTCCCTCTCCCCTATTTCCATGCTGGCCACCCCTCTCTTCCCTTCTATTTTTTTATTTCAATTCATTTTAATTACAATTAAATCCCCTCTACTTTTCCCTAAAAATACTATATCTCTCTCCACTTCTTTCACGCTTCTTTTTCACTACCAAAACTCTCTTAAAATCACTCTATATTATCCTCTCTACAATAACTCTCACCAACACTCTTCTTCTCTTCCTCTCCAAAGTCCCCCTCTTCCTTAAGGTAAATATACTAAACACTCTCTCCATTCTTATTTTTGTTGTAATATCTATGTTTATGCCATGTTCTTGTTTCTAAATAAATTTCCTAGAGGCTTGATTCATGTTACTCTATCATGTTTCTACAGTGCTCATATTATGTCCATTCTATTTAAGCTTCTTCTATGATCATATAGTTTTCTCTTTGCTCATATTACTAACTTAACTCTCACATGATATTATTTATATATTCCATAGAGCCTAGATGGTCACTAATCTAACTTCTTATTTAATGCTCTACTTTATGCTTTATTATCTATTTCATGCAATAAATAAGACTAGTCAATTTCTAGTCTTAGACTTGTCCTAAATCAAGTCAAAACAAATATGGAACTAGTTCGTTTCTAAGTCCTAGGAGCCTTGAAAATAATCTAAGACTTCATATTCTTTCTTTCATTTTTCTTCTTATTTGTTTATTATGCTTTTTACATGAGACTGGTAATATTCAAGTCTCAGGGAGCCTTATTAAAATTCTACGACTCCCATTAATATTTCTTGTTATCTTTGTTCTATTTATGAGATTGATATTTTTTCTTCAATTATCAGGAATCCTTGAAAATAGTCTAAGACTTCCATGAACTTCTTTTACTTTCTTTCTTTCTCTTTTTTCCTTCTTTTCTTGATAAGTGTTAGAAGACCATTATTTTTAATACTTATTGGATATGGTTTTTTATGGATATTACGTGAAACTATCAAGAAAAGGATACTTAATTGCTCTATGATTGATTTCAGGGTTTAGAAAAGACATTTCAAAAGTTTAAGGATGATTTGATCAAAAACAGAAGAAATCTGAGAAAGGGTCAAAAAGGTTAAATTTCAATTGTACACAACCTTCAATATGGCCATGTAAATGCTAGTGTCGAGCTTCAAAACATGACCGGAAACTATTCCAAATTGTGCCCTAGCTACTGCCTTGGAAATGTACAAAGTAGTGTTGAAGGGCAAAACTTGATCCGAGAAGAAAATGGAGCAATCGCAGAGTACACCACCTTGAGCACGGCCATGTACATGGTAGGGCACTTTCAATGGCAGTTCAAAACGTACAAGTAGCAGCTCCAACTTTTTAGTTATACTTACACATTTTCTAAACCCTAAGAGAGAAAAAGGCACAAACTTTAAAGAGAAAATTTCTAGTAATTCATTGGAGATTACAAGACAACAATCAAAAGGGTTTTGATTGTTTATTGTTTATCATGTTCATAGATTACTTGTGAAATATATGGAGGGGTAAATCTTTATGCCCTATGTCTTGTGAAACCCTAAACCCATGTAAATTGAATTGCTCTTGATTAATGAAAGCTTTTGACTTTGTATCTATTCATGTGTTATAATTGTCTTACAATTGATTTATGTACAAGATTGATTGTATGCATGATTCTTGTTAGATAGAAAGAGGTTTCATCTAATAAGAAAGAACCTGATGAATAGAAAGATTACATGTTTTGCCTAGAGGTAGAAAGACTTTGATTTTTTGCAAGAAAGATTTAATCTTTATTTAGGAATCTTGATTTTAATGTAATCTTTTATGACGTTAGTGAGGGAGAGGTCTCTACTATCTCATGTGAGATTAGGAATCAATTAACTTGATGGAGTAATTGATTTAAATATGTGATTCTGCAATACAAAGCACAATCAACTCATTAATCAATCTTTTGTTATGAAAAATTAGGGTTTAAATGGATCAAGATTAAGGGTATATCTTGTGATTGATATAATATTGTTAAAATAATACAATTGATTCTAGGGTTGATAATTTAGATAATTAGTAGTTAAAGATTAGATATTTCATCATATGATTAGACTAAATAGTAGAAAAAAGCTTGATTCTAGTACTTGTTTAATATATCCGTAAGGACGATATCTGTTTTAATCTTATGCTTCTATAGATAGGTACACTACCTAATTTGATCGTAGGATTTAATTTGGATTTATAAATTTTAAACTTTGATACGATCCCATCATTTCTCTTCTTTATTTAAGGAGACCGAAATTTATTCAAGTCCTTGGAAGTCTTCATAATAAGATAAGACTTCCATCTTCTTCTATATGAATTTATATGTATGTACTATATTTCTACTCATATGCATGCACGATCATAAAGTGGTGGGATTGTTTAATTGCAACTTCAAAAATAAAGAATTTATTATTTTTACTCCTATTTCTTACATTTACTGTTCTAATACTACTTTTTACTAAACTTCTCTTATACTTCATCACTTTTATCTTCTGAAATTAATTTTTAATCCCTCTTCCTCTCTCTTCCTCACTATGGTTGGCCACCATTTCCCTCTATACGCTCTATTTCTTTTTGTTTTTCATTTATTTAATTAACTCCAAAATTCCATCTGAAAACTCTATAAGTACTTCTTTATCCTTCATTCTTTACACACTAATCAAATATTACAAAACTCTTGCAAATTGAAATTTCAAATTCTCTTTCCTTTCCTCTCTTCCCTTTTCACGCTACCCATACATGCACAAACACTCACCCATTTGTTCTTCCACATTTCCTTCAATCTATCTTCTATCTTAGGTAAACACTAAATCTCTTCTTTAGTTTATGTTAGCAGAACATGAGCAACATATATGTTACGATTTCAAATAAATCCCCATAAGCTTGTGCTAGGGAATAAAATCATGGAAACAATATCTTGTTCATATCTTATTTAACCCTATATTGAATTTATGTTTATGTTATGTTCTTGATACTAACATAACTTTCTATATGTTAGTATTTATAAATATGTAAATTTATATTTAGAGCCTAAAGCTCACTAATCTAACATTTTGTTTATGCTTTTATCTCATTACTTATTTCATGTAAATAAACAAGACTAGTCGATCTCTAATCTTAGATTTGTCCTAAATCAAGTCAAAGCAAAAAGGAACTTATTCATAATCTAAATCTTGAGGAGCATTGAAAATTAATCTAAGACTCCAATAATTTTCTTATTTATTTGCTTTGCTTTTTTTACGCGACTGGCTACATTCAAGCCTCTAGGAGCCTTGCTAAAGTATAAGACCCCCATAATTATTTTCTTGCTTTTCTTATTTTATATATAGGACTTGTCCATTTCAAAGTCCTAGAAAGCCTTTAGATAAATCTAAGACTTCCATAATTTTCTTTGATTTTTCTTTTCTTATTTTTATGAAACTTATCCATTTCGAAGTTCCGTGAAGTCTTGATAACAAGTTAAAGACTTTATATTTTTTTTCTTATATTTGCTCAATTGATTTTCCATTCTTTTATTTATCTCATACTATAACTGCTAAGTTCATATTCATGTGGTCATATGATGATGTTGTTGTCATAATAAAATTTTAAAAATAATAATATGGATTATTTTCTTTTATAAAAATGGGACTAAACTCCCAAGAGAAATGATTTTCAACACTTAGAAAGAATTTGTAGTAAGACTTAGGATAAATGTTCAACTACACTCCTTCCAAAATATGAAAATAAATTTAGCATAAATATCTAATATTGCTAATTCTTTGTTATGCAAAATGTTCTACAAGAATCTTATTTCAACACTTAGGAAATCCCCTAATTAAGAATTTAAAAATAAACACTCTAGTATATTTTTCAAATTACCAAAACGAATTTCTTAAATATAAACGTTGATAATTCTTGGTTATGTGAAATCATCTAAGATCTTATTTACAATATATAAATAAACTTTCTTATTGAAAATAAGAATTTAGATCAAGTCATTTACATAAATTTTCTCGCATACCAAAACTTAAAACATTTTAAAGATGATACAACTTAGAATGATTTTTATTCATAACCACATAAAGATTCATGTTTTGGAAAATAATCAATTAAAAGAAGTATAATATTAAATTAAAATATCCATAAACTCAAAATAAAAATAAAATCATGATTTTATTTAATTAAGTTTCACATTTGCAAAATCTAAGAATGAAAAGTTTATTCAAGAACCAAACTTAGGAAAATTTCAAGAGGAAATACACTTAAAGTTTTATGTCAAATAAATAAAACCATGTCTTAGGAAATAATTTGTTAAATAAAATTTATAGACAAATATAAACTTTGAGGTTTCAAAATATATATGTTGAACTATGTTTTGTTTGTTAAGTCATATGTTTACAAAATAGCGAATTTAATCTCAAGCCAAAGGATGATTTTTTATAAAACTCAACATTTCACAAAGATTGTTTACAAAATTTTACTTTTAAGACAACATCACTAGGATCATGCATATAATATGAGTTATTTTCAATTCTAAATGATTTTCAAAGATAGAATTATTTATACATTTGCTATAAAGTGTCTAAATAAAGTAAAACTTTAGAAAATGCAAGAATTAAGGCTATGAATTGTAGGATGAATCAGTACCATCATTTTCTGAGACCTTAATGGCCTTAAATGTTAAAAAAAAAACCTTAAAAATACATAGATCTTTTCGAATAGGTAGAAATGACTACTAATATGTGAAATTCTGAATTAAAATGAGCAAGTTATGGCAATTTTAAGTTGGAATTTCCTTTTATCTGAATTTTGATGTGAATAATAAATAGAATTAGAAAGTTTAATTAGAACCTCTATGAAATACTCATTCTAAGTATTTTCTTTGTTTAGGTGACGAGGAGTTTGATGTGCCATTTCCAGAGGATTTCTTCGACTAAGAATTGCTCTAATAGACATGTGAGTTTTCTCTCATGATTTTCATTACCTTACTTGTGCATGTAGATAGTTGCACTAGATTTATAAGTATAAGACAAAAATGAACATTTATGGGGTTATGGCATGTGCTTTTATTAATGTGTGAAAAGGATGCTAAGCATATCAAAACAATAATTGATTGTTTAAGTATATTCATATTACATACTGCTTATATGTGTATGATATTTGTTTGATCACCATAGAGTATGCTTTAATTTTATTTGGATTTAATAGAAACTAAATGGGTGCGTGTTGCATTCGTCGAGTCATATATCGAAAATTGCTACTCTTATGTGAAGAACTGAAAAGGTTTGAGGCTAAGCTTATTTAAAAAGGCTCGAGGTCATGATCATTCTTGGGGAACTAAGGCATACCAGGGATACATCCCAAGGATGAGCCACACCAATTGATTACCGTGACTAGAGTGCTCAGGGACTAATAATGAAGATCACATAGACCTTTAGCTACCATTTCCCTAACCTTTGATACGAATAGAGTAAATCCGTTCTATGTATGGTTTATGAATACCCATACATAATTGTTTGTAACATGTGGTTGTTGCATAGCAAGTATAGCATATGTGTGAAAACTAATAAAATTGTTTCAATTATTATACAAATAAAGGAAATATATCACTGAGTGCATTGTAAGCTTACACCCCCATAGATCTTTTGAAACAAGTATACTTGCCGCTCCATTCGAGGATCGAGATATTACAAAAATCATTGGTGGATTCTTAAGCTTTTACGGAAGAAGTGGGAGCATAGGATGAGTTTATATTCTTGAGAATTTTTTTGAGTAGTATATGATATATTAATATTTTGGAGATCACTAGGAAATGCATATATGTAGACTTGAAGACATCAGCAGTGTATGTGTCTAAGAATTGTAATTGACCTTATGTATGTTTAATGATAAGTATTTCTCTTGTCTTGTTACTTAATTGTTATCAATATAAATTATGCTACTCGATACGTTTCCTTGAAGTGATGTACACCTTGTGCATGAGATGAAGCTTTTGCATAACTAAGGTAATCATTCCTTGGCTTTAATATTTTGTATGACAAACTGTCATGTTTAAGATACCCTTCGGGGCGTGACACCAACCTTAGATTCAAAGGTGAAAATTCGATATATATATAGCTACCGATTGGTTATATATATTTGATCACTTATTTGATTGCATTACTTATGTTATTTAAACAACTTGCTTGAAAGATATAGAGTGAGGATTTAAATCTCACTAAAAATGTGGTCGCTCAACTGTCACGCCCCGAGGGTATCCTATTATAGTAATCAGAACCACTCGATTACCATTACTAGTTTACCTTCTAGGAATGACATGATTTCAATAAACAGGATCTTTTAGTTGCTGAGATAGGATAAAACAATATATATAAGACATAAATTAGTAAACAACTATCATAATTTAAGATATTACTGATCATATGCTTTATAAATCCTACAACCTCAGCTAATGATTCCAAATGCATATTAAATGCATCAAAAAGACTATAAAGTATAGCTATTTAATCCTATACTAGTCTTTAAGCTTCGGGCTTCTAATTCTTACCGGGACCATGCTCCTGCTAGTAATGAGCCAGGGCCGTAGAGTGAACCTGAAAGGACTATGGAGTGTGAGCTAAATCACAAGCTTTAGTGAATAACTAGAACTTATTACTTATAACATACAAGTTATTTAACAATCATATGAAATGCATCAATCAAACAAATGAAATTACAAGCTTGGATAACCGGAATCCAAACAGGATGAGATTTACACCTCTCATCGGGGTGGTTTAAGGATCACAATCTATGGTCCACCATACCAGGAGAGACTTAAGCTATTTAGTATAATATTCTATTTAATTATCTCTTTAAGCTTATCATGAGCATCATTATTCCTGTTTTAGCTTTAGAAACTCCACTAAGTGTTAGTTATTTCCATGTAATACCATAAGCGGCGTCTTCGTTTACTATTTAGTTCCTATGGTATTAACAGAACAAAGATAATCTTGCAACTAACTAATAGCTCTCCGCCTTGATAATTCAAGCAATACTAGAGATCCGAAAAACTAACACATAGTAGGCTACCACTTACTCAAATGCTTTTTATGCATAGTATGCAATGCATGATCATTTTCCTTTATGGTACCAATAGTTTTTAGTCAATTTGAAGGTGATCAAGCATTACAGACGCTCTCAATCATATCAGACATTACCAAGATACATGCATCTTTGTTATCACTTATTTTAGAGTGACATGGCAATTCAATGTAATACAATTACACAATCTTCACAATTCAACAGTACACAATTTCATTATCTTTTATTTAAGATTCACTAGTACAAGCACAACCACAACCAATGTAATAAGACTGAGTTACTCCATGCCCATGCTATTTAGTTGTAGTAATCATCAGGGAGGTCCTCTCTAATACCCGATTCACCTATTGAGATAAGTAATATAGTCATTAATTATACAGGACTATATAGCTTAGCCCTTAAGATTATTTAGGTGTCCTAAGGGTTGGCCGGGCTTTTGTTTTGTTTTTAACTAATTCCTCGAGGATAATCCTAAGTTTTAAATTATTGTTATTTCAGTTTTATTTAATTGGTTTTGGTTGGATACTTGAATCTATTGATTGGGTACTTGGAAAGTTTAATAATTTAGTTAGTTCATTTTTATTATTCAAAACTATTAGTTTTCTTTTTAATTACTTAATAAATTTTTCTTATAGAGTTTAGGCATTCCTATACTCACAATCTTGGATTATCTAAATTTCCATTGTTATCTATTCGTCTACAATATTTATTTAAATATATACCTAGTATTTATTAAACTCATAAATTATATATATATTTATAATTAATTAAATATCGACTTAATGAAAATATACTTACTAATAAAGGATTTATTAATTTAATTATAACAATTTTCGAAAAATTTTCTTTTTACAGTAAATAATAAGAATATTATAATTATTAACAATAATAATAATAATAATAAAAATACTAATAACATCAATAATAATAATAATATATAATAATAATAATAATAATAATAATTCCGAAATAGATAAGATAGAATAATTACTTTTCATAATATTAGTAATTATATAATTGTCTTTACTTTAATTCATAATATTACTAAATAACTTTAGTCTTAAATTCATATTTAATATTATTTCAGAAATAATATTTTCAAAATTCTAAAAATTCTTTTAATAATATTAAGAATATTAATAATTATAGTTAGAAAACCTATTATACGTAAATTACTTAATAAAAGTAATTTATATTTAAAAAAATATTTTTGGATTAATATTAATAGATTAAATATTTAAATATCATATATTTAATAATGCCAGAAAATAATTTATTTTTAAATTTAAATAAATAATAAAACTTTTCGGGTTTTATATTACTATACTCTAATATTTTATTAATATTTCCAGAAAAATAAATAAATGTAGAAATAATAGTAATAATTCTAAAATTACTTATATTATTAATTATTCTATAATTAAATTTAATTAGTTTCGTTTTTCCTTTTTTTTTTTAATTTGGCCGAGAGGTACACGAGTGGAACACGTCCCGTGTACCTGCCCGTGCTCATCGGGGAAACACTATTCACTTCTTCCCCGATGAGCTACGGTCGATTCCGGCCAATTCCGACGTCAAGAGGTCGGGTTTTTGGATCCTATGAACTCCTAAGTCATTAATCTACTTGAATATCTAAAGAAAACAACAAAATAACAACATGTTACCCACTTTCTGGAATCATCAAGCTCGGTTAGGGTTTAGAAAGATTACCTTCGTTGTGGCTTCTCGGTGAAATCTGAAGCTTCTAATGGACTTGGTTAGCTTCCTAAGATGTTTAAGAGTCAATATCAATCCTTGGAATTGAAAGAAAACACGCGGAATGAGATCGACTTACCTTAGGCTCGTTTTCACGCGTTTTTTCCAGTTTTTGTTCGAATTTTTCGAACTGGGTTAGATGATGTGTAGAAAAATCAGTTCCCAGGTTGATTTGACTACTAAAGCTAAGAAGTTTGGTTCTTGAAAGTTTGGGATAGATTAGAGTCCGTTTGCTTGTCTATCCAAGTCCCTAACATGCATATATATATAAAGAAAAAGATAGATGTTGGCTGCTTGTTTTTCCTTTGTAAATGATCTTAATTGCTTCCATTTGTTGTTTAATTTGACAACTTGTTTTATTGCCATAAATGTATGGGTGAGTTGGCCAGTTTGAATTGGCTTAGGAGGAGATTTACATTGACTTTGGATTGCATTATTAGAAAATTTTGGCTCACTAACTTTAAGAAGATCACAGCCCTTCAAAAACAAATATAAACGTCTCCTGCAAGTTGTATATATATATATTAATTAAATAATAGTTAGATATTATTTAATTAAATTTTCGGATAGTTTATTACACTATTAGGGTATATTTTAGCTAATATGTGTTTATATACAAAAATGTCTTTAATGGATCCTACAAGATGTTTAGTTTAGCAAACGGTACAAATTTAAGTTTTATTTGTACATTTATTTGTTTAAGAAAGGTTTGTCCTCCGCGATTTAGGCTTTATAGGCTTTTCGGGTCAATTTTCGTTTCAGGCTCCAAGAGCTTAAGAAAACCTAATTCGAATACTGATATGATTCAAATCCGTGTTGAAGTCTAGATCAAGTTATATATCAATTTATGTTTTATTAGGTATTTATAATTCTAACAGTTATCTTAAGATCACGATTTTCTAACTAAAAACCTATTGGGTCGTTTACTTAATATTACTACTGATATAGGCTAAATTAGTTATATGTATTAGATTGGATACCCACTATGAAATCTTATCAATGTAGTTTATTAATGACTAGAAATCTCAAATTTTAGGGTTCAAATCCAAATATAGGTTCATTACTTACCTTATTTTAATCTCAGGTCTTTGTTGAATACTAAAGTAGTCACTTAATATCTATTTTAGGTTTTCTCCATTGAATCTATTTATTTGACAAGGATTCGGGTTTGAAATTTGAAGTTTCCTTTGATCATACCTTGAATTATCAATTCAAGATACGAAATCTCGTTTTTGGTATCGATTAGGGTCAAAGAAGTTCTTTTATGAAGTTTATGGGTCCCAATCCGGCCAAATTTAAGTTATCTATCTAATCTAAGGTTTCTGATTAACTCCTAGGTTTACTAGACAGTTCATAATTTCTAATCTAGAGTCGTATTGTATGGTGGAAGTTTTCGGGGTTTACATCAGCTCCTCATAGTTTGTTATTACAAGACTACCTCTAGTACCAGCCTAGACGAGGCTATCCACAAGTTAGCTTTCTTTTGGACATAAGATGTTGTGGCAAGGAATCAATGCTTGAGAGAGTTTTTTCTTCTCTAATAAATCTTTTAGGATTTTTTTTATAAAAGTCAAAGAATATGTGATTTTTTGTAGAGTTAGGAATGTGCTTGCAAGTATTTTTAGTAATAACTACTATCTTAACTTTATCTGTTCATTATTTTTTATTAGTTGTTATCTTATAGAATTATTAATTAAATTTTATTGGTCCTCAT
Source organism: Combretum micranthum (assembly GCA_024138025.1). Lineage (NCBI taxonomy): Eukaryota > Viridiplantae > Streptophyta > Magnoliopsida > Myrtales > Combretaceae > Combretum > Combretum micranthum. The sequence goes on along the minus strand of JAMXBD010000897.1, from coordinate 188,538 downwards.
TGGTTTACTAGTCATGATATACTTCTATGTGATATTTAAAGCTTTTGAGAGACTTAGGAGTCAATCTTAAGCTTTCATGTTGTGTCTAGCGGAATTGTCTAGTCTAGATTATCTTCAGGGTGTGACAAATTTGTGATTAGAATGGATAAAAAGTCTAATCGATGATGGAAGTCCCATTATAAAATTTTATATATTAAACATAAAATTTGATGATTACCAAGGCCAAAATTTATACATTTTTTTTCATATAGTAATATTATTTGTAAATGATACATTTGATATTTCAACTTTACCTATTTTAACAATTAACTATCTAAAATTTAAATGTGTTAATTTACTATATATAAACTTTTCGAGATCCTTTATCATACTTGATTCAATAGTTAACCATGAAAAAACAAAATTCAAGTAGTTAATTACAAAAATACAAAAATTCAAACACTTAATTGGAAAAATAGAAAAAAATATATATATATATATATCGATATTTTAAATTTTAGATTATTATAATTAAAGATAAGTAAAGTTTAAAAATGTGAAATTTATCCAATATTTAATAACCGTATAATGGAAAACCTCAGTGTGTGTGTCTATGCGCACAAACACCAATGACCAGCAGGTTGCTCTATTTAGTTCAAAAAAATTATCATCTAGAATAAAATATCACCTAATAGAAATATTTTCGTCAGTAACAATCATGGACAAAAGCATAAGAATATCTTAGCTGTTCAAACAATCATAGATTACCAAATTCCTGAACAATGTTTACATGTGTTCCGCTGACATTAGTGTAATGTGATGTATTGTGTCTTGACATCTTGGCTTGATGTCCAAGTGATACAAAAATCCATAACACGACAGCTATGACTGATTTATAATTTGTATTAGCGAATTTTTTATATTGAAACATCGAACAAACTGCCATGTGATGGCTGTGCTTCAATAAAAAAGAAAAAAGGGGCTTGACTGTCATGATAAAGGTCCAAGTTTACTTATAACCATTAGTAAAACTTTGATAAATGAATAATTTTTAAAAAAGTTATTATCTATTACTACAATTTGTTTAAATTACATATATTTTTATCATTCTTTCCATTACATGATATGTTAATATTAATAAATCCTTTTCTTTTATAAGAGGAAATTTTATGTTTAGGTAGTTTAAGTAAAATGAATCCAAAGTGGTAACCACATTTTCATTATTAGATGGTTTTTCTTTCTTAATAGAGATAACATGTATTTGACGGATATAACAGGATTATCCAATTGAGGGAACGGCATATATTTAATTAAGTCTATATATATTTGAAGCATTTACAGAAGAAAAGAAAATTGCCTGTAATAATAATTATACTGCATCTAATAGACAATATATATATATATATATATATATAATCAAAACTGTTAATAATTGCACAATATTGGTCATGAAATTTTTTTCAAGAAGTAATTAAAATTTCTTAGTGCACTTCATAAGATGTTAAAAGATTAGTTTCCTTTTTTTTCCTCTTTTCTTTATGGAATATATATAAGTGAAAATCTTACTATCACATTAAAAAAATAAAATTAATACTAATAACTTATGTAAATTTTGTTCCAATAAAAATCCATTTGAAACAATATTCAAACATAAAATTGCAAATAGAGCGCAAAGAGCGATTTGACATTATGTATAATACAAGTATATTGTCATGATATGCCAACCTTTTTATATGTTTTGTTGTTGGTTAATTATGCAACTAGGCTTTCAAAGCCTTGTTTAGGGAAATTGTTGTTACTTTCGTTAAAGTAAATTATTTTTTAACTTTGGTAATAGACAAAAAGGAATATAATTATCTCACAATAAATTGTCAACTAATCCATATCTTTTTTATAACATTCATTGTAAAAAGTTCAAAAATTTTGATAAACCTAGTCATATAATTAGTACTATTTATTAATAATTTGTGCAATATGATTGTGCATATCTATATAATTATCTTTTAAGATATGCAAGTAATAAAAGTTAGCAATTCAAAGAGTTTTCATAGTTAAATATAATTTTCAATGAATGAATTTAATGTTGTTAAAATTGGTAAAAAATGTATAAATTAAAGAAAAACAATTATTATAGAAATATAAATGCTTTTTGAAAAGGTAAAATAACACTTAAATAGATACGTAAGGATATATTTCTTACTTGAACATTACCTATTTTCGTAAATAATTGCCTAAATTTTAGTAGTGTCAATTTAGTATCTCTACACTTTTCAATGTCATTTGTAGTACTTAAGTTAGATAATAAATTGCAAAAATGAGCAAAATTCAAGTCGTTAATTGAAAAATTAAAAATTTGTTTAGATACCAAATTGACATTTACAAATTTAAGATAGTTAATTATAAGAATTAGTAAGTTCAAGTAAAATGCCATATTATCTCTAATGAGAGACTAGGAGTGAGTTGGATCTTATGTGGACATAGTATGAAGTCTTACTTATATTTTACTTTGTAAGATGCATATACTAAATTTGTATAACCTTAAGCCTAAGCCCTCACATCTTATACTCATTTGGTACCCTATCAAATATGTGAATTTCTAGTAATTTATATATGTAAAAACTCTCCTATCTTTCAAATACCCAATGGAATTTTTTTTAGTATTACAAGTTTTATAATACAAAGAATTTGCTTATGTGTTAAGGTTAAAATATGTAATTGATAAGTGTCAGAAGACCTAAATTTTTTGTGCTTGTTTGGACATATTTTATATGTATTTCTTATGATTTATTAAAGCAAAAGGACATTTATTTTGTTAAATATTCATTTTAGGCCTTGAAGAGGTCATTATGACAATTTAAGAGAAATTAATGCAAATAAAGCAAGATTGGGCAGATTTGTGCAAGAAAGAAGGCCTTTTACTTTTCAGCACAGCTTAGAGCAGAATAAAGAAAGATGAAATCAGCAGCCCATAAATACACCACTTGCTTTGATTTAAAGCATGTATGTACAAATAAGGTATAGAAAAATAGGAAGATAGAGGCGGAAGAAAGAGAGAAATCTCATAGAGAAACATTTTGTTATAGAGAGAGAATTTAGAAAGAGAACTTCACAGATTTTTACGGTTTCATAGTAACTTTGTGCTTCATCGTTTCAATTCATCAAGGATTAAGATTTTTATTGCTTTATGTCAATATTGGTTTTCACTATTTCTCTGAATCATTGGTTTGTATTGCTATATTCATGGAGAAGTAGTTAATTTTTCTTTGATTTGTGGATCCTTAGGTTAATTTCGTGTATGATGTGCTTATTTTGAATACGTGATTAATTTATTGAATTCAACAGCTTGAGCTTAATATATCTTAAATCTATATAGTGCACGATATGGGTTCATGTCTAATTTCATTAAAATAAGTTAGGAGGTTATTTTAATGTATAGATCTAAACTATTGATGAGGTTATTCATAATCGCCTTAAGAGAGGGGTGGTGAGATCTTTTATCACTTGTTTTAAAAATCATTGGGCTGGTTTCTAAAATAAAGGATTCTTGTTCTTATGCGGATCTAGGTCGATGATAACTTGTGAAGAGATTCCAGTAGTCTGGTCTAAATCTAGAGTTTCTGAAATTGAGAGAGATATTAATTTACATTACTGAATCCGACGGTTTAATAATCAACAAAACCTTTTTCAAGAAATTCCTGAGTTACATGAATAGATCTAAGGTGAAGCATGACCCAAGCTACCTTGTGAATTCATATATCTTATTTCTTGCTTGCTTGCTACGAAATTTGTTGTTTGCTTATGCTTGTTAGTTTAGGATTAGTTTAGATCTTTAGTTGTATAATTTTTGCTCAACTAGATAGTAGAAAAGAGGGAGCAGAAGTATTCACCAACTTTCCCTTGGAATACAATCTAGATCTTCAACTATACTACATTTGATAGGTGTGTTTGCCTTTTATTGATACCGTAGTTAGAAAGAGATTAGAAAAAAAAATACCAATTTAAAATTCGGTCTGGCAACAAACCAGTAATAAACACCAATAGAACCCAAAGTGATATCAACAAACTTGTTTAATATTTAGCAAAATTTAAAATAAAAAAAAAATTTGGAGGTGCTTATGTATTAATTAGCCATAAAAATAAAAATACTTCTATATAACTTAGAAGTTCAAGTACATAAAATTGAAGTGCTTTCAAAATTAAAATAACAAGTACGTCAGTAATAAAATAGTATGTGTTTTTCAAAAACAAAAGTTTCTAAAAGTTTCTACAAATGATAATTTTAAGGAAAAGTGATTGCAAAATAAAATTTAGAGTATATTTATCTATTTCAATTTATTTATATCATTTTAAATTTTAATATCGTGAGTATTGCGTATCATTGATCTTGTAATTTCTATATAATAGAGTATAAGATCCAAAGTATGAAACCTCATGCTCACACCATATCTTATAAGAATAGCTTTTAAAATACATTATATATATATATTTGAATATGTATAGTTGTAACATGTCATGTGACCCTCATACTTATTGGGTGGATTATACCTAAAGGTCTCAACGTTGAGGGGTAAGTTCATTTGAGGTCTCAACATCTCAAGTTATTCAAAAAAGTCCCAACGTTTGGAGAAGTTGATCAATTGATGTCCCTATTGACGCAAGTTAATAGGAGAAATATTTAATTAAAACTCAAAAAAGTCATCACGTTATGACATATGCTAATGGGAACACCAATTGACCTACTTCTCTAAATGTTGAGACCTTTTTCGAACCATTTGAAAAGTTAGGACCTCAAATAAACTTACCTTTAAATATTGAGATCTTCCAACGTAATTTACTCCGTACTTATTTGAATGCTACCTAATTGAGGTATGGTATGAACGAATAATCTATTCAGTGGGATTACCTAAACCCACTTATCCATTTGAAGTCAAGACTTCATGTAATAAATGCCTAACCACTTAACTATATCTAACCTCATTTTATTATCTCTATTTAGCTATCAGCTAAGACCTGATAGCTTAATTGGAATAAAAATTATCTTTTTATAGATGATACATGTTCGAATCCATCTTTCAGATTTACTGACTAAATAATATTAATAATATCTCTAGAATAAAATGACGTTAATCTTCTTCAACTAAGATGTAATTTCTTTCCATTTATTTTATGTCGATACAAAAGAAGGAAAAGATAAAGGAAAGGGAAAGCGGCCCTTTGATGTAGTTCCATTTTCCACTTCCTTCCTTTTTTTTTCCTTTCTTTTTTTATCTCATTATTTTCCGGTCCTTCCCAATTGGCATGTAAGTTGGCAAACATGTTATAAGATTCCGAACCATTTTATTTTGCAATGTAGTCTGTAAAAGGAGAAATCAACGCCTAAAGTCTCGTGGTTTTATTATTATTCTAATACTGAGACTTGGTAGTTGGTAGTGGTAGCTATAAATGTGGGTCGGAAGGTTTTCCATTTCCCTCTTTCTTATGGGTGTGTGTGTGAGAGAGAGAGAGATTTATATCCGTTGAATTTGATTCTTCCACACTGTCTCATGTGCTACTAACTTTCCTTCGGTCTTCTCATATCATCGAGTTGCGACCCAACCTGGAAAACAAATAGGTAAGTATAATAGAATTATATTTCTCTAGTGATCAATTAGACACTTGTCTTTCTGTTTGTTGTTGATGGTTTTTTCTTTTTTATTTTCTTTTGGGTGCTGGTGATCGATCAACTCCTTCTCTTTTCTGTTTGTGATTGTTATTGTGTTCCCCCACCCCCCCCCCCCACCCCCACCTTTTTTCCCCTTGATATGTGTAAATATATACCCTAAAGCGTGACTTCTCCTAATTAATGTAGGATTCAAAAATCTCATATAATCTATTTTTTATTTTAGAATTCCAAACTTTAGTGCTGCAGTTAAAGATATATATTTATATTTATTTGTAAAAAGGTAAAATCGCATTTTAAAATTTCAAATAACTTATTTAGCATCAAATGAAAAGGGTTCATACAATTTTACATCCTTTTTTTTTAGCATTGTGTTCATTTCAATATAGAATGTAGATGAGCTCGGCACAATAATATAATAGAACAACAATTTTTGGACAGTTCCGTAAACTCTGATGGAAAATTTAACAACAAACACCAGGTCCGGCATACTTGTAGAAATAACAATCATAATGTAAGAAACAAGTATAATTTAAATGCCATCTTTTACATTTAAAACATATCATCGTAATGAAGAACAGATTTTATATTAACAAATCAGTGGTTGTGTCTTTCAGCATGATTATTCATGTACAAAAAAAAAAAAAAAAAAAAAATACAAATGATTTTCTTTTGTTAACAACAAACACTAATCATCTGATTTGATGAAATAATTATACCATTGAATACATGCGCTCAATAGGGTAGCGTATTTATAACAACTAATGTTGAACATAAAACTACTATATGATTTCTCAATTTAATGTGTGTAATCTGGCCTATACAATTCTATAATATAGTGGACATTTTCTCATTTCTCTGAAGTTCTCAGCCAGTTAATATCATCATATTGGATGTATTATTGGTGAGAGACAGCAGGTAGAGCATGAAATCAAGTGTGGGTAAATACTGAAATTTAATATATTTGCTTTATAGGTAAGTTAAGCAAGCATTTATTTCCACGGTATGTTTGATAAATATATATTAATGGAATTGATGCAGAAAAATATCGATTTGGGACCATTTTGTTTCAAATGGGTTGGTTGAGCAAAATATTTAAAGGATGCAAGCATAAAGGACAATCCCATAAGTATGATGCCGATGATGAATCATCGAATAATGAGTCTCCCTCAGAGGTATCCTTCATTTATATTATTATTATTTTTTGCTGATAGAGGTATGCTTTATTTAATAGCTAACTTCGTTCAAAGGACAATCTACAACCCCACATTTCGTTTGTTTTCTATATCCACTTGATAATGTAGTTTAAAGAAATCGATGAAATAAAATGGCTGCATATGACATTAACAGCCTTTTAACATGGAGTTAATTGTAACATCCCTCCTTTAAGGCTCTTAATTGCATACTATACCTATAATCTGAGATAGTTGTAAAGAATGACATCATACCAACACCAAATTAAAGCTTAGACTCTTTATATGTCATATAAATCCTATTATACAATTATAGTCATATTCAAACTTATATTCTATAATTATACCTTAAAATAATGTAAATCTATGATAATCTTCCAAGGTTAAAATACAAGTCTCCATAGAGCTTTTAGAATAATAAAGATGTACATATCTCAAAAGTTTTGTGAAAAAAGAGAGAGACTATTTTAGGCAGGGAGAAAGGGGATAAATTTACACATAGATGAAAGTTTAGAAGATAAATGCAAACATAGATAAAAAGTTTAGGCGGTGAATCTGCACACTTTTTTCATTTGTTTTAATGGAAAATGTGATGTATTCTTAACCACGCATGTAAATAAAAGTTTAAGGGATAAAAAATATCGCTTTAAAAGTTCATGGAGTAAATCCACACATAGATCAAAGTTTAGGGCATGAATTTATAATTATCCCAAAAAATTATCTTCACAACATAAGGAATTACCCTTTTTTTACCCCTTCACATATACCAAACTGCTAAAGCTTAGAAATCTATATCCTATAGTATATATATCATTACAAAACCCATAGATGACAAAAACTTTTGCTATTATCATTAGAAAAATAAAAAATAAGCAACAAAATAAGAACACAATTAATATCAATGGGCTAACATAAGAGCATGTTGGTAAAATAAAGTCATCCTATCTAGTTAACTGTCACCAACATTACTTGTACTTAGGTTCATCAAAGAAATCAAAATTTTAGTTTCTAAGGCTAGTGAGTACACAAAAATAGTGATAGAACAATATTATTATTCATATGGTAATTCAAAATAAATAAGTAGATAAACATAGCAAGTAACCACATAGTCTAATAGTTATCTTAAGCTGGTACTACAACTATTTAGATAGAGAACTGAGAAGAAAACTTAGTTCGATCTACCAACTTGAGGTCAATTACTAGACCAATTGATCCCATTTTGCTTCTAAGAGTATTGAGTAACCCAAGGCTCCTTTGAAAATACAACCCGTAGGAGTGCTAAGATTCACATTCCTTCATTGTTGCAAACTAGATTCATTCTTTGAGGGACCAAATCCCATCTTAAATGATCACCATAATCAATCTCCATCCTAGACATCTAGATAACCTTCTAAGTTATCACAAAACGTACCGAGCTATATAGCCACAAACTACTGGTTCACTGGAGTAAAACCATTGACTCATTGACCAATGAATTAGGTTTATCCCTCCCACATTGTTATACAACATCTCTGAATCTCTATCTATCCATTTTTGTCATTTCCTCATGATTTCCTTTAAAGAACCCATATAACCCATCGTTCTGAATTCATATATGTCAAAATGGGTTGTGCCAAACATATATAGCTTATTTGTCTTTATTACTAGTATTGCATATCTTTAAATTAGAAATTGAATTACAAAGTTGGTGTACTCGCATAGAAGGGTTGATGGAGTGTTTTTATTATTGTATATCTTCAACTTATTCGTCTTTATTTTTCACCTATATAAGAAGAAATTCAGGATCATTCCCTACTTAGAATAATATAGTAATTGTATTACTATTTCACAACACACTCCATGTAAATCAACCAAAGAAGTCAACAATCTTAATTTGACAAGATCCTCTAACCTTACGATTCTATATTACTTGACCCTTTTTCTTATTAATGTCTTACTTTTATGAATAACTAATACAAAATAATCCTTCATGTCAACATATATTCATAGCAAGCTATCATCTTTCACATGTTTACTTGAAACTTAGGCACTAAAGCTTTAACTCATTATATATTTTGGCTAGGTTCACCTTATTGTTTTCTTGCTTTTGTTCTATCCATGTGTAAGTAAGAAAAACAATGTCCATAGGATTCTATTGTTCTTATGATTGGAATGAAGGTTGAATGTTGCAAGAACAACAATCATTTGTTAATCTATGATGTAAGTACAACTCTTAAAGGAAAGGATGAAGATAATAGTTATTTCCCACAATTAACATGTACTACTGGCCATGTCTTTTTGTTTTAAGGCAATTTGGGGAGTTAAGGATCACTCCTTTAGGGTCTTTTACAAATTTTTTAATAGACTATAAAATGTTACGAATCTTGAGAATTTGTTTTTTACCTAATTTGACTTTTGTATGCGAAAGTAGTTGCCAAGCAAAATTGATGAACAAGGGCAGATCATGAATTCATATTTGTACATATTGATTTAAGTGGGTATTTTAAAACCTATATAACCAAATTTTTAACCCAAATTTTTTATGAATAAAACTATAGGACCATAATAAATATTGAGAAGTAGAAAAGCACCAATCCATGCTCTAGAGTAGCTGTGATTATTTTTACAAATTTTGTCACCAAAGCTTAATATCTGCAAAGATTAAAACAAGTGAGTCAAAACGTAAGGGCTAGTTCAAGGTCTTCTTAGTCATATTTTTAATTGAAAATTTATGGGGCTAAATTATGACATGTTGTTAGAAATCTAGAAGTAAAAGCTTCTCATCCAAAGCTCCATGTTTGTCTCAGTAAATTTTACAAATTTGATCGACAAAGATTGATATCTACAAAGATTAAGACATGACAGTCAAAACTTAAGGGCTGGTCCAGGGTCTTCCTAGACATATTTTTAAGTGAAAATGTATATGGTTAAACTATGACATTTTAATAGAAATCTAGAAGTGAAAGCTCCTCATTTCAAGCTTTGTGTTGGTTGTAGTAATTTTTTTTGAATTTAGGTCAACAAGTGAAACTTACTACTAAAAATTTGTAGCTTGACATTTCTATTTACACCAACCATATCTTAGTCAATTCAAATCAAAATTACTCAAATGAGTAGTTTTTGTGAAGTTCTACATATTTAGTTTTAAGTATTCCCATATATCTTTTAACCATAGTGCACTATTTTAGGTTCTTGAAAGCTCTTTATCATGCCCTAAAAGGTACCATGAAATTAACAATATGTTGTATATAATATAAAAACCTAGGAATGACCACTTTGTCACATAGAAGCTTCCATATTATGCACATGACGTACTTCCAAATCAAAGGGGATACTGATAGAGTTATGCATTTTAAAATGATAACAATAAATAGAAAACCCTAGAACTATTTATCCATAAACTTAAACAGTAAAAAGATTACAAAATCTTACGACCATATGATGCAGCGTAGAAGTGAATGACTGATCTAGGGTTTATTGCAAACCGTTGATTCGAGCACAAATATTGGATTGTGATCTTCAAATAGCTATTGATTCTGCAAATACTTAGATACCTAGCATCAAAAATTGAAATCCTATACAAAAGATTTGAATTTTGGAATAAAGAGCAAAACACGCTTAAAGAAATTTCATTCATGCATATGCTTTAGGGCTTATATATATATAAGCAAGCTTGAAAGTTGCCATAATGGAAAAAGAGTAAAACCTATTAAATAAAATTAAATAGTAGTTAAATGGAAGAACTAAAACTAACACCCTATTAAAAGACATTAAATCCTATTAAAAATCATACTAAATAATAATAAAAATTATTCTTTAAAAAAATATTAAATTGTATTCTAAAGACATTAACTGTATTATTAATTACGAATTAAAAAAAAAAAACCAAAAGACATGTAATGTATGCTGCTCCAACACCAATGGTGTAAAACTAACGGCCGGTGGCTTTAATTTTGACTCTGGCGGCATAGGTGACTAGTGTAGGATTTTCCGCCTCTCCATCTTATGCTGCATCATCCTCTCTAGGCTAGATAAAATTCGACCTTGAATTTTTACCATTTTATGTAGTAACTCCTCAACCTGTCTCCTCAACCCTTCATGTTTTATAGAGCTCATTTGATAATGGGGACGATTTGGAAGGGTTGTACTAGGTTCAAGATCGTTTTGGTGCTGAATGTGATGGGGTTAACGTATCTAGCAACTCTTCAAGAAATACATCTCGAAAATCCTCTACAACTGTAGTTGCAAACTCAGGCATTGTTACCTCCTCAGTAACCTCTTTGCCCACAAAGGCAAATACAATATTAGAATCACAAATCTCTTGTTCATGACTTATCACAAATTCTTCCTCAACATACTTGGTGTCAAAAATAGGTCATCCATCACCTACAGCCTCAAACACAGCTTCATCATAAACTGGTTCAATATTATATCCTACTTCAAGGACTTTCCCTTCATCTTCTTCATAAACGTCAAATATTGGTTCTCCATAATAGTAGTCTCCATCAATAGAAGAAAAATCATCATCAACTTTTAAGATTTCTATCTTCATCCCTAATTCCATATAACTACTATCTTCCTTAACAAAAGAGGAGTCATCATCTGATTCCTCATAACCTACATCAGGTATCAAATTAGAATTAGGAACCAGATCAGGATTAGGGTTTCTACTTTTATTTTGATTCACCAAAAGTACCTCCATCCTTTCTGTAACTTGATCCACCATAACAATCAACCATCGATCGACTTTCTGCTCGATCCGTCGATCTAGGTCATCACGACCATATATTTCATCCACACGTCATTGGTTTGGTTGTCTACAAGGCGGCATTGTTACTCCGGGAATGAACACGGCTTTAATACCAAAACTGATGTAGCATAGAAGCAAATGATTGATCTAGCGTTTATCACAAACCATTAATTCGTGCACGAATATTGGATTGTGATCTTGAAATACCTATTTATTTTGTGAATACTTAGGTACCTGGCATCAAAAATCAAAATCCCATACAAAATATTCGTATTTTGGGATAAAGAGCAAAACACGCTCAAAGAAATTTCATTCAATAATCTATTATCTCTTTTTTATATGCCTTAGGGCTTACATATATATAGGCAAGCCTGAAAGTTGACATAACGGAAAAAGAAATTAAAACCTATTAAAGCTCTGTAAGGCATATATTTACTATTTTTATGTTCAAGTATAAATGAAACATGAAAAATATTTCATTACATACTCATGATCTTCGTGATGTTACTTATACAAATTTTCTTAAATTTTTTTTACAATAAAACTTAAACATTTCATCTATTGTGGTAGAAAGATCAAACATTTTGAATGTGATCACTTCATACTTTGTAAAACTTTTGTAAATCAAGATTGAAAGATGAAGTTTCACACTTTACTCATGCTCTAAGGTTTTTGGTACCTAACAAAATTTTGAATATGAGTTATTATTTTGCTTGATCATTTTTAAAACACTAAAACCAAGTTAGTTTGAAAAGAAAAATTGAAGTTTCACATCCTCATTTATACTTATATGTCATGGCATTTTGAAAAATAAGGATGGAGGTTTTGTTTTCAAATCTTTCTTCTACTCAAAGTGATTTTCCATGTATTAAAAACCAACTTTTAAAAAATATTTTACATAACAAAAAATTATTATGTTGTAGAGATTCATAACTACATGAATCTCTCACTTTTATACTAAGCCCACTAAGTAAGTAAGTGAATATGATGATAATCTTATGATCTTCATCTTGTTCTTACTTTTTAATTTAGAGACTTTTAGCCATCATGGCATTTTAGTTCAAAATTTTATTTTATAGTCTTCAATACATTACCAAGAGCATATTATGTACATGAAATAAGAAAAAAAATTATTGATTAATGAAGCATAAACAGAAGGATTACCTAAATAAAATAGGAGTCTAAGAATTACAACAAGGCTCCTCAAGACTTAAAGTGGAAAAATCACCAAAATAACATAAGGAGAAATGGGAGTTTTAGAATTTTTATAAGCTCCCCGAGCCTTTGAAATGAACAAGTCCAAGACTTTGATTTAGGACAAGTCTCTATAGAAAATTAAATTACAATAATGTAAAGAAAATGAAAATAAAACTTAGGCTAGTGAGCAATATGCTCTAAAAATTATATATATATATATATATATATATAGAAGCTAGATTAGTTTACAAGAAAGTAAATGATCATAAACATGAATGTAACAAGAGTCAAGTATGGTGGCATGCATTTCCATCTTTAGCATTGAGCATCACAGGGAGAGTTTTCCATAGAAGTATGCATGAAAATCATACAAGACTCATTTAATCGAAAAATAGGAAGGATGTTTAGATTATTTACCTAAACAAATAAGAGAAGATGTATGTGTAGGATAGAGAGGGAATCCTAAGAGAGGAGAAGGGGAGGTTCTATTAGACAAAAGAAGAGACAATTTGAGAGAGTTTATGTGCTTAAAGAGTGAGAGACAAAGTGTGAAAATGAGAGAGAGGAAGAAATGGATTAAAGAATGAAAGAAAAATTGAAAGAGAGAGGGGGTGGGGTAGGTAGGGTACCGATGCTAAATAAGAAGGGAAAAGAGAGAAACAGAAGAATTAAAGAAGAAAAGTAGGTAGTTATGTAAAGTACGATATTGAGTATGATGTGTGTAAGAAGAGGTATGGTGTAGGTATATATGTGTAAGAATAGGATAATAAAAGTGATGGAGTGAATATTAATTATGGTACTTAAAAGTATAATAACTACTAAATAAAAAGACAAATATTACCGGTAGAAAATACAATATGTGTAAAATTCGATTTAATTAACGTTTTTATAAATCAATAAAATAATATAATATATTAGAAAAATAATTTAATATTATTTTATTATTAATTTTTATTTAGTTATGTTGCCTCGATTTATGTGTTGGCGATCCAATACGGAAACTATTCCATGTAGGATTTTCAAAATGATTACGATTTTGAAAACTTCTATTGGTTTATTGAAAAGTTTTCCTAAACATTTTATTTTTAAGGTTTCTATCTTTATATAGTTCGTCTTATATTCTAGGGTTGCTGAACTGTATCTGATCAAGTCTAGTGTTTCTAAGGTTTTTGGTCAACTTGAATTGATTTTAGAGTTTTACTTTTAGTTTCGACACTAAGGTTTACATTCAAACTCACTCAAAATTCTAGGGGTTTACACTTTTATTTCATCTACACAGAACACACCATAAGCAGGGGGCACTACAAGAATGTATTAAGAGTCAGGATGACGATAGAAGAGCATATAGAGACGATCCCTCTTTTATGGTGGAGTTATGCCAAGGAATGGATAGGAGTCATGAGCAGGTCGCTGTTGGTATGACTAGCTAATTGGAAGTGCTCTTCATAATGGTGAAAGTGGCCATGGCATATAACCTAGTTTTGGGGGCTAGCTCGATTGATGTGAGAAGTTGTTTGAGGATTTACTTCGGGGCTGAGGTAGGGGTTGAGTACATCTAGATGGCTCGACATCCTATGATATCTATAATATAGTGACAATGGAACAGGAGTTGTTAGTGTAGATGGTGCTAAAGTAAGATACCGTTGGCTCGGATCAGGGTCATTAGTGCGGGTACTAGAAGGTAGTGGCAGTTGAGGGAAAGGTAGGTACTATCCATCATGCATAGGAGGTCGATTCTCTGGCTTCCTAACAAGCTACTCCATCTGTACAAATCTATGAACATTATACTCTTCTCAAGGCTTATCATAATAATCATGCCTCTCCTTGATGATCGATGTGTCGTACCTCATGCCACGTTGATAACCAGATTTGTCCTAATGCCTCTTTTGTGATAGTGGCATCACTCATCAACTCCTATCCCATCTAAGCAGCTGTGATGTTCTCTTCTTCCCTCTCTACAATCACCCTCTCTTTATTGAAATAAAGGAATAATTAACCTATTAGTAGTATGTAAAAATAGATATGCTATATTTACCATAAAATAATGATCGAATATTCGTACATCATTAGTTTGTGCCTACTTAGATGCCTACTCCAATATAGATTGCCCATTCCTCTTCTTGATATGTATCTACCAGTAGCTTTTAATAGGCATATAGTCCTAAAAGTGGGAAAAATGAAAATAAAATATGTAAGGGGTAACATCCATACATAATATGGATATAGTGCATGAAATAGAAACTGGACTTTGTCCCTTTACCCCTCTAACCCCCCCTCGCCCCGGTAGCCCTACTTGTGCTTCGTCTTCTACTTTTTCCTATTCTCTATATTAACATTTAAATGTTTCTACTGTACAAAGAAATAAAAAAGTGTTTAGAAATGCAATATGAGTAGCCATGCATCAATTAGTTGCATAACATACATACCTAGTACTTCTAATTAGTCATAAAAAAAGCAACACAAGTCCCTCCACTTGTTAAGTTTATGCTTGAACCTTGAAGGTGGTCAACTAGCTGCTGCCGCTCCTTTGCCCAATTCCCTATGATATTTATTCATCTTATAACATACTTGTCTATAAGACTAGCTAGGAAATTCAACACGATTAATCCTTTCCTAATAGTTTATTAGTTCGAGAGTGAGAGAATCTTTATTATAAATTGATATAAAATACTTGCATTAATGAAGACATAAAGTTGAAATAATTTGTATTAATATGTGTAGGATCAAAATTATATAACCATAACTATCCGGATAATGCCGTAAAATATGCCTCTGCAATAGCTAATACATCTTACCTCTAATGCCCTTTACAAATAACTTTGTCAATGCCTATGGTGGAGTAGGATTCTGGCATGAACATCCTAAAGATTTGCACATGATCCTAAAAAAATCGTCAGGTATGGTATTCTTTAGCCTCTAGTTGATCCTCTTGAATTTAACCCCTTATGCATGCCCCATCATCTCCTTGGTTGTATAATATCAGCTCCTCCATAGCAATAGCTTGAACAGTCTCCTCCTACTCCAGCCTCACTATCTCTACCTCAATGGCCTATGGTTCCTCTAACCCACCCCCTCCCCCCCCAACTCTTGTGTAGCTAAGACTGTAAGATAGCTGGATAGTCCTATCTTCCCTAAGTAAGATCGGCCAATAATGATATAAACAATCTCCTTGCATAAATAAGTAAAGCAATTAATAAAAGGGCAATGCTGGATAGTAAAATCGGATAATCGAATCAAAATAATGACTTCACATGTGTACTACTCAAAGTGGGTTGACGCATCCTGCATGATCTACTCAAAAAAGTCATGATTTATCTTGCAAATTGTAATATTATAACTAGAGTATGTCTAAATCACTACAAATTTAAATATAAACACATAAAATTACCCCTATAGGCTATTATACTCATCGTTACTATTATGACTAAGGTTGCCATTAGGTTTCCTAGGTTAACAAAGATGCGGTCGACTAGAATTGTCCAACGCCTTGCAATTGTTTATTAGAAAGGCTCCTCGGTATCGAGTTGCTCTTTTGACTCACCATCATTAGGCTCTTTGGCTTGGAAAAGACCCTATGTGAATAAATGTCGATAGTGGACTTACTTCGCCTCTTTATCTTAGTGATTGAGAGTATTGCTTCAATACTCTTATCTATATTTTTGTAAACAAGAAAGACGGATCTTGCTCTATGTTACATAGCACTAGTCATGATTTTTACTATTGAAGGCTAAGGGGAGAAATGTTCATATCTTTTTTACTACTTTTTCAATTTGGTGGATTCTTCTTCTTCTTGTACAATTGCATGCTTTCTTGTGTGTTAAGCTATATTGCCCATGCTTGATAGGATGGATCAGTCGACTGTGACATCAAAGGAACTAGTTATGTGTTCTATCATTCTTCTCCCAATGATGGTTGCACATGGAATGATGTTACAGGTAATATGCAAGTTTTCTACTTACCATTCCTCACTGTAGCAATTATCATGCATATTCTCTTGTTTTATTAGGACTTACTTCATTTGACTTTTAGAATAACTTGACATTCAATGTCAGATGGCATATAGATAGTAGCATTAGAGCGATAATTTTGTGTAAACAATTGTGCTTAATATTAGTTTAAAACTTCTTTTCCTATATAACAATATGAACTCCACAATCCATTTATTAATGACACATAATAACTTAACTAAGAAAAAACAAAAAAGATAGAAAGGTTTTAGGAGAACTAACGGAAATTAAAGAATAAAAAGAGAGGAGAGAGAATTCATTTTTAGACTAACTAAATAAAATATTCATCTATAAGAGTATGTCATGCATAAAAATTAATTGTTGGAAAAATTTTGATTGGAAGGTGTTTATGGTATTTTATTGAATTAGTTTAATGTTTATGAAATACTATATTAGACACTATAAAAATATTTATGAATATAACTTTCTATTTTAGTTCTAAATGTTCGGACCTCTGATACATTGTACAACATAATAAAAATGGAGTATCGTTTAAGAAGTAAGAAGTGTTTTAATTGTGAGAAATATGTCTTTAAATAACTTTGTTTCAAATGTAAAAGATCTCTCATAAAAATATTAAAATATTGTAAATGTGTCAAAGAAATAAACTTTAATGGTAAGATAGTTAAAAAAAAAAAAAAAAAAAGTCATGTCTAATATCCTTGGTCTAATTTAAGGCAGCCTTATAAACTACGATAATTAAAAAAACCTAATGATTGTCGAACTACACCAAAGCTAACCCTCTGCATTCAAGTCCTCCATATTTAGTGCTCTAATTACAAATACAAACAATGTATACATTTTTATGAGCATTTAACTGCATATAAGTGTGGCTATACATAACAGTAGGCCACATTTAAGTGTAAACCAATAAAGTCCATTTGGTGCTTAAATATTGTCTAGTGACGTTTAATTGTTTAACATAATATATTTAATCTACAATGGACCTTTTGTGACGTCTATAGGCCACATGTATTAAATGTGACAAAAACACTTTGGTCATGTTTAATTAATATTTGGTAACGTTTATTAAATGTAGACAAAGGCCTTTTTTGTTTTGTTGTAGTGGTAATAATCATAGAGAACTCACCCATCCATGGTGTCTATAGGTCATAGTAATAATTGATCAAAGTAATCCTAAGGTGGTCTAAATCTAACTTGTATTTTCCTAAATATAGCAAGAATGATAAAGCCTTTATAAAAGAAAAAAGGTATATAAACAATTGGTAAAACTAAACTACAATGTAGTTTTCTTCTACTTTAGTTCTCGCTAGCTAAAATTAAGCTGAGTAGAACTTTCTTGTTTTAAATTCGTTTTTGCAAATTTACAGTCAATTTCATGTGATTTTTCGCTTATTTTCCAATAGTGGTATCATTTTAGGCATTTAACACATGGATAAATATGCTTTAATGCTTCTATGTAGACGCCTCTTATAGGTGCTTTTCTTAGCATTTATTTGAATAAGGTGTTATTTTCTTTAGTTTTCTCCATGAGAATTAAATATGTAAATATTTCACTATAATCATAACTTAGTTTTTTACATTTATATGGGTTTAATCATATACATAAGTGCTAACACTTAATATTTTTATTATTTTCTTGTCCATAAACTATTTATAAAGACGTATCTATTTTATAAAAGAATTATTTGGTATGCTTTTCTTAGGTTATATATCTATATATATATATATGTATTATAGATCATGCAAGCAAATTTAATTTTTATGTTGCTTGATATATTAATATTAAAATAATTCCATCAATGTAAACTTATAAGATGGTCATTTATAAATCATATATCAAAATAATTTTCCTTCTCACTAGTCCTTCTATAAATTACTTACTGCTCATTTACTTCGCTATAATTGTAATTCCATTACAGCCTTATTCCTTGTGAATAGCTATTATGTCGTTTAGTTCACCTAATAGCGATTCCACAGTGAATCCCTATTACACAAAACAATGAATAGCCATTTTTTATTCAAACCTATGAATACCAATTCAATGCTGGAACTGTCTTTTTTTCAAAATACCACCATTTAAATAAAAATTTAATAAAGAAAAATCATATTACAGCTCTATTCCATTCCTCCGTAATAAGAATTCCATTACAGCTTTATTCATTCAGCGAAATAAACGAGCTATTAATGTCTCATTTAACTTTATGTCTTCTAATTCCTATTTTATTGTACCTTAACAAGGCGAACTCATATAGAAGGTAGTTTATATGATCAAAATACTTCCTAAGATCCCAATGATCACTTCTACTACTCAAGTGAGTCAAATTATCAAAAGTTCTTATTTCTTTCATACAGCTAGTGGCCTCATCGTGCTAAGGTGATATACAGAATTTCTTTATAATATTTTGACTTAAAACTGAAAGAAATAATGAACATGAACATGAACCTATTTTTAATTTGAGATCAATTACATAAGATTCTTTAACAAATCATGGTAAATGCCATGTGTGCTTTGAAGTGTTTATGTTTTATCTCATGCCTAAAGTCTTGGCAAGGAAAGAAGGAAAAGAAAAGAGTGTCCATGCTTGTCTTGTAAATATAAATACGCTAGGGATTTTAAAAGAATTTACAAGAAAATATTAGGAACTTGGACATTTTTAAGGCTTAACAACTTCGCTCTTTTCTTAATTGTATCCTGCTGTTTGGTTTGAATGGAAAAGGAATATTGCAACACCAACTACTTAGTGAAGGGTAGGAAGGAGCGGCAGTGGTAGGGGTACGTGTATGTATTTGACTTTGCTATTGGTGAGGAGAAAAGTTAGAGTGGTGGTTGAACAGCAGTAATAACATGGAAAATTCATAGCAAGACATGACAAGATTTAGGAGAAAAGAGAATAAATAAATAAACACATAATCAAATAACTAGGAAGGAGGAAAGAGAGACATAAACATAGAAATATCATGTTTGTTGTTCTTGCTGATTTACATGTGTGTATGTGCATCCCAGTGCTGTTCATTAGAAAAGGAATCATAGTAGCAACAACAATGAGTAGGGACAAAAAAGGGGTTTTGTATGCTTGTTATTGCTAGGTTTGGTTCGGTAGAGAGAAATAAAAGAATGAGAAGGGGACATGCAACATTAACCATTACAATAGACGTGTCTTTGCAATGTTGTCTTGCTGTCAGTGAGGGGAAAAGGAAATAAGGGAAACAATAGTAGCTGTGGCATCCAAATATGGGCATGTGAGCTCTTGTCCTTGTCACTGGTTGGTGGGAAGAAGGGGATAAATAGCAGCAAATCACGGTAGAGAAGAAGGGGAAAAAAAATAACAATTGTAACGTGGGAAAAACAGAAAAGAAGAAGGGGAATAATAATAATAATAATAGGCAAGAGTAAGATTTTATTAGAGTTAGGAAAGTACATTAGGTTAGGTCCTTATAGTAGCTTATGGTATTAAAGATCCTCAAATCTTGGATGTTCACATGTTAATTCTCCTCGCCACACAAGTTACTTGTTGAGAATGTTTCTTTGTGCTAGCCAGCTATGGGAACAAATTGGTAGAGCCATGTTGGTCATCTTGGATAAGATTATTTACATTGATAATTAGTCATTGGGATTTTGTTATTATGTGATGTTATTTGGGGCCAACTTGATAGAATTGGCTTTTACTTGAGCTCAATGTATGTTATTTAGGGCCAATTTCATAGAATAGGCTTTTACTTTAGTTTGCTGTATATTTTTTGAGCTTGAATCGATGAGCTAAAGTTTAAATAGATTATTCTTATCATTATTGTTGTTGTTGTTGTTGAGACAAAATCAAATATTGCGGTTAATTTTTTTAATATATATTTATTTTATGTGATTTTGATTTTTTTTGTGGGTATATCGAGTAAAATTTAGTTATTTGTTTAAGAAATAAAGTGATTTATTATTAATTTTATCTAGTTGAATCGTGATTATAATATATATTTGAGTTATGGTTTAACATTTACAGGATGAAAACGAAGATAGAGCTTGATTTTGATAAATTCGGTTTTATGCGATTTAGGTTTTAGTAAGTTTTTCTCATAGAGTTGCCGTTATATGTATGATCAATTTTTTTTCTTCTTTAATTATTTAATGTATTGGTTTTAGGTTCGTATTTATTGAGTGTTCACTTAAAATCTCTAATTTGAAAATAATTGACAAAGGTTTCAGTATTACCAATTCGAGCTTGATGTTTGAAATCAAAACTTATGTTTAAGTGGACTTGTCGAGTTAACAACCGAAGTTCTCAGGGATTACATCATATCTCCCCGTTACTTTATCATTATGTCACTTTTATGTCTTTAATGTATTTATTTATATTTTGCTTACATGTTTTAAATCTAAGAGTTATATGTATATTTATGAAGATAGTTCTCATATATATATATATATATATATTATCATTAAACTATGCTATTTTTATCATATTGGTGTATATATAATTTATAGTTCAATATAATTATGTAATCTATATTAAATAATGGTTTATTTATATATGTATATGATAAATCTAATGCATACTCCATTTATCTATACTCTATACGTTAAATGTACATATTATATATAATTTGTTATGCATGAAATACATATCATATTCTTTAAATAAATTATAACAAATACATAACGTATGAAATATACATTTGTGTATTATGATATACATTACACAAAATTTATATACACTATGGTATATTAGAAGTTACAGTTAAATTCAATAGCACATAACCTTTTATATACATGTATCATCATCATCATCATTTCATCTTGCAGTTGATAACTATTAATATAGTAGTTATAATAATGAGATGATATTATTCTTTTTAATTATAATAATAACATTATTATTATAATATCATAATGAAAAATACAATTGGTATTATATAATTTTCACCATTACTTTTCATCATGACCTTTACAAGATTATACTAATTTTACATTCTACTAAGTGTTGTAGTGACTTATTATTTGCATTTTATTATATTATTTACATACGTTAGAGTGCTAAGATTATCATACATTTCTCAAGAATATTTCTCATCACAAATGCGAAATTATAATGATTTTATTATAATACTTCATTAATATTACGTTATTAGTTGTAATGTAGTTATAGTATGATAATTATATAACTATGATACGGTATTAGTAATATAATAATTATGATTTTATATATTATTATTATTGACTTATCATAAGTGTTTTAACTTATGGATACAGTTAGACATTTTTTATATTGAGTATTACTTAACTATTCTGATTGTATTCTATTACAAAATGATCATATGTATTTTTTTTAATTATAATAATTGTGCAAATCCATGTTGATAATTACAATAATTTGGAAGTTATATTTAAGTCTAACAATATATACATGTATATACACGTGCTATTATTATTACCATAAATAGGTATATCTATATACATAATACCTATACAAATAATGACACATAATAATTTATGGCTTGGATCTATTTCAAAAATTTTAAATTAAAGTTTATATTTTGTTTGCGCCGGTTTGAATTATACTAATCACTCATGGTTCTTGCTCTATATATAAACGATACGATTATGCTTATAAGTTGCTATGTATTTGAAAAAATTTCATTAAAATCAAACTTATATTTTATTCATTTTATATATGTCCTATAACTTGAATGTAATTAGGGCAAAGCCTTCTTTGATTCTATTCACTAAAAATCATAATGAACAGTTTTGTATAAAATATAGACATACTAGCCTACCGATAAGGATATTTACAGAAATTAAGAAATCAAAAAATTACAATCTAGGAAACTACCAATTATATACAATCTTAGGAATCATGGAATGAATTCCTAAGATTATGGAGAAAAAATAGGAAACAAATCTTAACACTCCCCCTCAAGTTGGTACGTAAATGTCATACATGCCCAACTTGCCAAGACACTTGAAGAAGATTTGTTTTGATACCGCCTTGGTAAGAATGTGAGCTAACTGATCTTCTGAGCAAATCTTTGGTAGCTCAATAACCTTATTGTCCAACTTCTCTTTGATGAAAAATCTATGTATTTCAACATGCTTTGTTAGATTGTGTTGGACAGGATTATGGGCAACATCACATGCTGCTTTATTATCACAAAACAGCTGAATCGAATGCTTAAGTGGGTAACCCAAATCCTGTAACAAAAGTCTTAGCCATAAGGCTTCACAAAGTCCAAATGCCATCCCTCTAAATTCAGCTCTGCACTTGATCGAGCAACAACATTTTGCTTCTTACTTCTCCATGTGACAAGATTACCTCCTACAAAAGTGAAGTGACCAGAAGTGGATCTTCTATCATCTATTACTACAGCCCAATCCGCATCTATATAAACACTTACATTCTGCCAATCCTCCTTCTTAGCGAACATTATCCCTTTTCTTGGAGCAGACTTCAAGTATCTTAAAATACGCATGACTGAATTCATATGTTGATTATGCATAAACCGACTTACAACACTCAATGCATAAGCAAGATCCGGTCTGTGTGTGCTAAGTACATCAACCTTCCTACAAGCCTCTGATATCTCCCTTTATCAACTGGTACTTGATCTGATTCGGCACATAATTTCAATCCTTCCTCCATCGGTGTATCAATCGGTTGACATGCAGACATACCTGTCTCTTTCAACAAGTCAAGTGTATACTTTCGTTGGGATAGAAATATTCCATTTTTTGATCAGATACTTCAATCCTAAGAAAATATTTTAAGGAGCCAGATCTTTCATTTCAAACTCCTTGGACAAGTACTCTTGTAGTAACTTCATTTCTTCTAAGTCATTTCCTGTGAGTACCATGTCATCAACATAAACAATGAAAGCAGTGATTTTACCTTAATTTCTTTTAAAGAATAAGGTATGATCTGAGTTGCTTTGACAGTATCCAACTACTCTCATGGACTTTGTGAATCTTCCAAACTAGGTTCTTGGAGATTGTTTCAGTCCATATAATGACTTTCTCAATCTACACACCTTACCCTTCTCCTTTTCTGTCACCATACATCCTAGTAGAAGATCCATATAGATTTCTTCTATAAACTCTCCATGTAAGAAGGCATTCTTCACTTCAAATTACTTCAAGGGCTAATCCATGTTTGCAGCTAGAGATAGTAACACTCTGACAGTATTAATTATAGCTACAAGGGCAAATGTCTCGTTGTAATCAACCCCATAAGTCTAAGTGTACCCTTTTGCCACTAACTTCCCTTAAAGCATTCAATGGTACCATCAGATTTATATTTCACCAATAAACCCATCTACATCCCACTGACTTCTTTCCAGGTGGACAATCAACCAGATCCCATGTTTCATTCTTCTGTAAGGACTTCATCTCCTCATTCATGGCAGCTTTCCACCTTGAGTCAGTTAAGGCTTCCTGCACACTATTAGGAATAGATACAGCAGATAATTGATTCACAAAAGATTTATTTGATTTAGACAAGTTATGGTTAGACACAAAATGGCTCATAGGATACTTAACTTTATTGGATATTTCAGGTTCATAAGTTTGTTTAGGAATACCTCTAGTGACTCGTTCTGGCAATTGTTTTCTTGGTGGTTCCAACTGGTGTGGTATTTCGGAAAGAGAATTAGACGGATCAACCATTCCATCCAATGGACTAACTTCTTCATCTAATGCAATCGGACTTGGACCAGATGCTTCAATTAATGGACAAGTATCTTCAACAACTGGACTCATACCTGTCGATTTATGGACTTCTTTACCCAGATCAAGTTCAATATGAGTATAGTCAAGAGTCTGAATTTCCTTTGATTCTCCCCCTGAAGTTCAGACTCAGAGGAAAAATACATCAAATTCTCATGGAAATTCACATCCATTGTGATAAACATTCGTCCAGTAGGAATGATAACACCTATAACCCTTTTGGTACATAGCATATCCAACAAACACACACTTCAATGCTCGTGGGGCTAACTTGTGACGTTGGTGCTTATGTAAGTGGACAAAGACAACACACCCAAAGACATGAGGTTGTAAATTTGGGACAGAAGGGGCATTTACACATTTGTTAAGAGCTTGAAGTGGAGTTGAAAATCAATGGAACGAGAGGGAATTCGATTAATCAAATATACTGTAGAGGTAAGAGCTTCACCCCAATAGGATGATGGCATATTAGCTTCGAACAATGAAGCACGCACCACTTCCAAAAGATGTCAATTTTTTCTCTCAGCAACCCCATTTTGTTGAGGTGTATCTGACAAGTTGTTTGATGAACAATTCCTTGTTCCTCCAAAAAATGCTTAAGTTCAAAACTATTATATTCCCCTCCATTATCACTACGAAGAACCTGAATCTGTGCATTATATTGAGTTTTAACCATTTTATGAAATCTTTGGAACAAGAGATTGACTTCTCCTTAGACTTCATAATCCATAACCAAGTCATCCTAGTACAATCATCAATAAAAGTAACAAACCAACGAGATCCTTCTAGAGTGGAAACTTTTGAAGGACCCCATACATCAGAATGAATAATCATAAAAGGAGTAGGACTTTTATTCATAATTAATGGATAAGAGATACGATGACTCTTAGCAAGTTCACAAACTTCACAATGAAAACAAGAAACATCAATGTTTTTAAATAAACTAGGGAACAATTTTTTAAGATAACTAAAAGATGCATGTCCTAATCATCGGTGCCACAATAAAATTTCATACTTTTTCTTCTCTACTTCACGTCTGTCTGCTACTAGAACCCATTGCAACTTGTCCAAGTTTTCTGTCCTCAAGTCCAAATAATACAGCTTCCCTTTCCTAGTACCACAACCAATCGTCCTCTTTGTTTGGATATCCTTAAACACACAATGGTCAGGCCAAAAAATAACAACACAAGATAAGGCTTTAGTAATTTGGGCAACTGACAAAAGGTTATAATCTAAGGATGGAACAATTAAAACAGAGTCAAGATTGAGAGTATTAGTAAGGGTTAAAGAGCTTTTCCAATGATTGGAGCTTTACCACCATTGGCAGTAAAAACAAATTTTTTTAAGGATGGATTAATACCATTAACTTGTCTAGAATCAAATGTAACATGATCAGTAGCACCAGAATCAATTATCCATGCACTATTAGAAACAGGTGTAGAAATCTTACCACAATCTTTTACAGTTGCTACCAGAGTTGAGGCTGTGTCAATGGAATCATCATCCATACCTGCTTCAGCAACAGCAGCAGTAGGCTTCCGTTTGGAATCCTTCTTTCGTGGTGCCTGATTATTCTCCCACCAATCTGGATATCCTACAAGCTTAAAACAACGATCTTTGGTATGTCCAGATCTGTTGCAATGGGTACAATTCTTTTCAGCATCATTGGTAGCCTTTGGTTTATTCGAGACACCATTGTGTTGCTTCAGAGGTCTCTTTTTCCTCCTTCAACTATTTGGTGCGCCGCCTCTCTCCGGATTTGCGCATAACATTCTTCCAAATTTAGGATAGATTCTTTACGCAAGATTTCTCTACGAACCTATTCAAAAATTCTGTCTAAACCAGCAAGGAAATTATGTACCCTCAGTCGTTCAACCGACTTTTGATATGCAATAACATCATCAGGGTTTTTCATAACAACTTTATCCCGATGATCCAGCTACTGAAAAACTTCAGTTAATTCCCTATAGTATTTTATAAGAGACTTCCCACCTTGTTTGGTAGAGAAAGCCTTTTGATTCAAGGTGAAAACCTGCAACTCATAAACTCCATCATAGAATGCTTTTGATAAAGCACTCCAAATCTCACGAGCTGTTGGTACACGTAGGTACTGTTTCATAATTTATGGGTTCATGGACATCAATAACCATCTTTTTATTTTTTTATTGTCAGCACACCACCTCTCATATCCATCTTCAGATTCAAGAGGGAGCTTTGTTTTGCCCAAGATAAAAAAGAGTTTCTCCCTTTCAACGATATGCATCTCCATCAATTGAGACCACACATCATAATTTGATTCATTAAGGGTGATTTCGATATTGAAAACACCTTTAGATTGAATAACAATAGGAACTAATTTTGAACCAGGCAATTCACCACCTTTTTCACTCATATTTTTAAGAACAAAAAAAGAAAAAATAATAATTAAGGATCAACGGAACCAAAGAAGGTTGGCTCTAATACCAACTTGAATGTAATTAAGGCAAAGCCTTCTTTATTCTATTCACTAATAATCGTAATGAACAGTTTTGTACAAATATATAGACATACTAGCCTACTGATAAGGACATTTACAGAAATTAAGGAATAAAAAAATTACAATCTAGGAAACTACCAATTATATACAATCTTGGGAATCAATGAATAAATCCCTAAGATTATGGAGAAAAAATAGGAAATAAATCTCAACACTCTATTTACTTATATTGGTAATAAACAATATTTATGTTCAAGAAAAAAATTAGGAATGATTTTTTGAACATTATATAAAATTTTCTAATGTTTTTATGATCTATTTTAACAATTATTATAAATTAAATTCACATAGAAATCAGGAGACTACATATCTCCCACAATGTCAGATTTATATTACCACATCTCATGGTGAATTGTAGGCAAATGCAATTGGTTTCGATTATTAAGTAGGCATCATGGGTACGAAAATCTTTAACTTGTTGGTGTTCCACTTATTTCTTCATAGTAGCTTTGAAATCAACATTAGTTAAATAAAGCTCCTTCAACACTTAGAATCCTATAACTCACGAGAAAAGAGTTAAGATTAAATCAACAAGCCTGCTCACAAAATTTGTAATAAGATTTTGTATCCTTATGTGTGCCTCATTTTTAAAGGGAGCTTTTACTTATATTAGGACCAACTAGCCTACAATATTACTACTCAACCTGTTTTCAATCCTTAGGTGTTTTATGGCCCCACGATGAAAATATAATACAAGTTCCTATCCACTTAATAATGCTCCCATATCTTGAGTGCCCTCTCCACTAAGTACAACTCCTTATAATAAGCGTACCACTTCTTGCATCACTAGACTTCTCATTATAGAAGGCTTTTGGCCTTCTCTCCTATGACAACGCAATACCCACCTCAATAATGGAGCATCATACTCCTTTTTAAGTAGCACATGCAAACATAGTATTATTAAGTCATGATTGTGCTATAGTTTTCCTTTAATAAAGCAAAATTTGCTATGTTACTTTATTGATAATTGCCTTTAAACCATTGTACAATTAATATGATAATGCTATCAATTTTTAGATGAATCGCTTTTCAAATATACCTAAGCCATAAAAGTTCATAACTTTAGTTACTATTGACGTAGTAAGCCATTTTTTCCCTTCATTTGTCCTAATACCATAATAACAATAAAATCCCAAAGCAACAAATATATATGGCCATATAAAATTGCAAATCTTCAAGTTGTTATATAGCTTATTATATAATAAAGAAAAAAAAGAAACATCTTGCAAATTTTCTTTACCTAATTTTTAATAAAATGATATATATGATTAAATAAACAACCACAAGCTTTTTAGGCGAGAGTTTTATTATTCTTTTCTTTAATCTCATTAAGGTTTTAGTGCATTTAACCCAAGTGGTAATATAAGCCATGTAGACAAACCCTCTTAGATTTAGAAATTAACCTTTATTTGCCTCCGTTTCTCCAATGAACCTAGTGATAACTACTTCTCAAGTTAAAATTCAAGAAGAGAACTGCCCTATACGGCCTCCATATGATGTCATCCTACCTTAAAAGAGTATTTTTATAACTCAATGAGTCTTTCTCTACTAAAAGATATTGTTTAATTTCCTTCTTTTTTTTTATGTCAATAAAGCTGACACTTTGTTGGCATTCATTCTCTCTATGATATGTTCCTTTCTTAACAATTATTACATTTGACTCTCTTAGCTACTTCCATTCTATGCACTCATGCAATCATGTAAGCAATTTAGTCGACTTACTGTCATAACAAGGTCAATATAATGCTAGATGTCATGCATAGATGGCAAACTCTCCAGTAATTCATCTGATACAAGTTGCCAAAACAACCAACTACCTTTATCCCATCTTTGGATTTTTCTACTCTTAACTCTCTTTTTCTTCTTAATAAATCTTTCATTTAGATAACTATGCATTTATTCCTTAGCTTCTTCATGGTTTTCACCACCACCACAACTTGTGGAAGTTAACATAAAATGATCAAGTTCTCTTTAATTGTTATAATATCTAACACTTTTTAGGCTGTAGCATGTAATTTATCCCTCTCTAGCAACCACCATACATTATCCATGCATAAATATTAAGTGTCAATATTGTGTTGCAATTCCCTATGAAATAATAAAAGATATGCTTCCAAATCTACCGTGGCACCTTGTCTTTCCTCCTCTCTATCGAGAATGTGTAATACCCTAACCTGAAGCCATTACAACCCGCCACATGTCCTTACTAAAGATGAACATGCTAAGGCAATTATAATACTAATCCATAACTTTAAAATAACATCAAAATCTCATATAAAAGGGGTACCTATTTAAAATGTTTTCAATAACAAAACGTCTAAATAACTTCATTGACATAAACCAAAGCCAACATATCTTAAACTTAAAACATCAAAAATAAAAACTTATAAAATTTCCAAAATCCATAAAAGTAAATATAAAACTTCATAAGGTCTTTCACTAGCTATCATTGATCCATGGCATATCTAGAAGTCAGTAAGATAATCAAGTCTACTATCATCCTCTCCATAATTTACATAAACATTGTAGCTTGACAAATCAAACATTACTGGATCGTCCTATTCTAGAAAAAGATAAAAGAGTGAGAACAAAGGCCCAGTATGCTATACCACAAACACATGCACATGAGCAAGCATTATATAGTTTCACATACAACATAATAACTAATGCAGCAAACACAAATTGTTATATTTGATTAGCCATCAAACCGCACAGTCTAGGGTCATTCGTGCCTAACCCCAAACCCAAAGCAACTTAGTACTCCTTACAAACAACCAGTATTGAAAATAGGTAATATATACATATATGGTATTAGGAATCTCCCACACACCTAGAATACCGTAATCATACCACTTTCTAAACTACCAGAATCATCTCTATGCATGACTCTACTTAGGACAATGACACACACAGATAATAAGGTGTTGTTCTAGTAGCAATGGTCCTCACTGATCTACTAGACCCAACCATAGACAAGCAGCAAATACAATTTCTCATTTTAGTCGAATAATATTATGTCAATTTATCATGTTTAAGCCTATAAGCACAAACAACAAGCAAAGTAAGGTCATACTTGAAATTGCTTTTTAGGAACTGAACTTTAATCTCATAAAACACCTTATCACATAAACAAATTCTCATCCTCAGCATGATGTCATAAAATATTCATCTTCTTTTAATCATATAAACCCTAATCTTAAAAGAACTACAAAACCTAACTCATGCACACCTTAATCCTTTGATAACAAAATCTCCAACAAAACATAAATTCTCCAAAATCCTCCAAACTATGACTCCTTTCAAAAATAATCTAAACAAGATTTAGAAATTATCACTTCTATATTACTACAAAGATATAAAAAAATTCAACTTACCTATATCCTTGGTTCTTTTTCCTTCTTGAAGCTAAACAGAATCTCCAATAAGATCTTTAGGGTTTTCTCCAAAATCCTTTCAATAAAACAAATACTTTAGAAAGAGATTATTCCTTTAATCTCTAAAGAATTGAAAAACCCAATTACTTAGAACTTGATCCTTTGTTTCCTTTGATGCTAGGATCACACTCAGAGAGAATTTAGAAGAACTCTAGGCTTAGGAATGACTTTAAAGAAGAAAACATAAACTAGGTTATAAAGAAAACTTGCAACTCTTCAATTAACATACACATACACTGAAATGAAGGCTGACGACCTAAGACCAAAAGCTGGTAGCCATCTACTCTCGGAACAAATTCTGGACAATATAGGTCGGCTAAAGATAGATGAGTTATAGGACTTATGCCAGCGGCTTTGAAGCCAAGGCCGACAGCCTTCAAAGTGGCTTTGAGCTGTGAATTTTCATCTTTCGTCATGTGTTTATCATATCATAAAACATAAATATATTTTAGGTTTTGACCATTAAACTCTCTTATTTTAATCAAATGACACCATTGCTTTCTTTTTTTTTTTTGCAAATTATTTATTTTTATATTACAAAACGATACCTTGCACCATTAATATTGTGTATATGCTTCTTTCTTTAATCCATTTTAAAACCTTAAATTAGAAAATATATTACTACTAATAATGCTACAATCACTACCATAATCCACCACTAGCTTAAAAATGGCTTTATTTACAATGCAACAAGTAAAAGTTTGGTCCTCTAATGTGATCCAATTGCTATAAAACTAAAAACACTTTAGGTATCATAAGACATTTTCCTCATTATATCACCTCCTTTATTGTTGCTAATATCAAACTACATTAAATTTTATCCTCATCCTCTTCATTACTATAAGTATTCCTTAGCATCATATGGGGCACTCATTGAAGAGATGGTCCAATTACTTAAAAGGAAATAGTTTTTAAGTAATAGCTTAATCTATACATATATATATACATACATATATATTAGTTTTGTGTTAATTACTCCTTATGCTCTACAACTTTCTATTTTTTTTCAACCTCTTTTTCCATCCACTACTCCTTAGCGGTTAAGTTAATTATTCTTTTACCATACACAACTAGATAACTTATAACTCTACTATCTTCACTCATATATTCACTTTCATTTTGTAATTGCTTACCTTAGCCTTACACTCATATTGATATTTAAATTCCTATAAATCACATCATTTGCTACAACATGTACTTTGAGTGTCCATGTCAACCAAAATTACTTGAAATCACATTAGTGAACATCTCTCAAGGTCAGTTTTAAATTACAAACTACTAATCTCTTAGTCTACGGTGCATTGGTAACTCGTTTATAGAGAATAACGTCCATAACTTCAACACTATTACCTTAGTCACCTCCTTAACTATTCTTTAACACTATGGCATGCTCCTTTAAATGGGTCATGCAAGAGATCATTTACTTAAGTCATTAAGTTGCATCTCACCTTAGAATCATAATACCATCCTCATTATTAAGAGCTATAGTGCTCAATGACATGATAACCACCACTTACATTCAAGGATGGAAGCAGGAATAAATAGTTGTGGGGCTGAATTCAATATATCTTATATATGTAAAATGTTTATTTATTTGTTTTTTCATCTTTTTATTATAGCATAAATCTATACTAATCTATCAATTTATTGAAAAAAAAGATAATACATAACACTTGTATAATTTTTGTTTTCAACAAAAATAGATTAAACAAAATATGTTAATAAAAAAACTGCAAATAGAAAAACAAAACAAATTTATATGAATATTAGTATTCTACAATTGTTTTGTTTCATAATCACTATGCATGTTTACTTAATTAACAATGCTAAAAAGAACATGTTGAATATAAGTTAGTCAATAATTGATCATTTGATGATTTATATCATAACAAAAATTATGAATAAATGTTAATAAACTAAATCATATAATTGGTAATATTCATTGAAAATTGATTTGATAGGATACAACATTTGTAATATGAATAATGATATTATTGTTTATGGTGTACTACTAATAAAAGTAACAATTTAGGATAATTTTTTTAATAAAATATAATTTTATAGTGAATAAGTTCTATGAAAAAAAAATAAAGTTGAGAGAGAGGGAGAGAGAAGAGAAAGTATTAAGTAATAAATGTATCTTGAAAAGTAAAGTGACAAGCATATGATTTGAACCCATGACCTTTTGGTTACAAAATCAAAGTCTTTACCACTTCAATGTATGCACCCTATTTTTTTAGTTTTTTAATTTGCTCTATAAAATATATATACTATACATGTATTTTTTATTTTTATTTTTTGTAAAGCATAAAAACTGACATTTTTCGACCTTCACACATCCCCACCCCCGAGCCAAAATCCGTCGATGCTTACATTGTATAACAACATAGTATAAAAGGTGAATAAAGTTGGAAATCACATAATGCATTGCATGATGCCACTGAAAAGTGACTTTCTTCAAGAATTAAGAATAAATTCTTGTAGATTGATTAATCTTTAAGTAATGTTATTTGATAAAGTAAAAGATGTATCTAAATAATTACAATGTATCTTAAATGCCTTAAAGGAAGAAACCCTAACAATAGCGATATTTTAAAAATTAAATTAAAAAAGAGCTTAAAAAATAGTCAAAATCTAAGCATCTTAGCTCTAAAAGAACCTCAATTTATGTACATCATTACATTTCCATTATTGAAAGTGATTAAATTGGTCTAAAAAAGCAACTTAGTTACCAATAATTTTAAATAAAATCTTTGTTAATAGAAATGTTTTCCATTAAATATTTTTCCCTCGAAATAATGTGTTTGTTTTTATTTTGTAAAAATATATTAAAAAATGTAGTATTGTGTGTAGATAAAGTATCCTCTGTTGTGGATAATTGTTTGGAAGTTGACTTTCTCTATTAAAAAATGTTAATCATTTTCCTAAAAACTGTTAATATTTTATCATAATAGGGAAATTATTTTCTACTTAAAAGACCATTTTCAACCTAATATTTTAATGAAAATAGAAAAAAAAAACTTTCCAAAAAATATATTTCTCAAAACAAACAAACAGAGGCCCTAGAAATTGTCTTCCTTGAAAAATTTGTTATATCACCAAAGGAGTAAGGGTGTTGTTGTTAACTAACATTGAACTTGTGAGCATGTGAAAAACGTGATTTTGACCTGGATTATATAATGAATTATAATTAAGTTTATAAAATTTTTCTTGGAATGAATATTGGAATTTAAATATAATTATTTTAAATAGAAAAAATTAACGATATGTTAAATTGTTTTGCTTAATGATTAAACACAAGCTATTGAAGGAGAGTTGAGAGTTAACTAATAGATTTTTATAGTGAACGTCAGCTTTACAAAATGCATATAATTAAGATTTCCCTATAAATATAAGTAATTTCATAGCACTTAAAACCATACAAGGAAAAAATCCCATCTTTCGTATCTTTCCATCTTCTTTTGCTATCTGTTCATTTTAATGGATGGATTACGGCTGTAATGTAGTTGCTAATACTGTGAAATGGAATAGAGCTTTATTGAATTTTTATTTTTTGGTTTTTTAATTATGAGAGTATTATGGGAAAAGAAATCAATCTTTCTATTGAATTACTATTTGTAAATTAAATATCAAATATCTTTTTAATAATTTTTTTAATAGGAATTAAATGCTTAATAACCTTTGGTAAGAAATAAGGTTGAAGCAGAATTATCATATTACGAAAACAAATTAGTTAATGAGCAATCAATATTTGCCACACAAATTTTGACCATCCAATGAGGACAAGTTTAACTATTAGACATATAGAATACGAAACTTTTTGAAGTGGGGCTCATAAATACAAGAGTCTCAACATCGATTAGATTCAAAGTGTCCCTCCGTACATTCAATGATATGTAATCAAACATATATCTAGCTATTACGTGTAGATTTAGCTATAAACGCATTTGAGCTACATTACCTTCTCTATCTTAAACAGAAGAAAAAAGTGTTATGAAATGGATTTTCTGACGATGACTAGGGTTTTGTTGGAACTTTGCTTCTCCAGATCACTATCATCATCACAATTATATAAATGATGGCTGTACCGAAGCATATCGCTGGGGTTATGATTATGAAGGGCAATGTAAAACAGCTCCTTATTCCATGGAAGGAGAGCATCTGTCATTAACTTCTCAGCAACATTATCATACTGACTCACCTTATGATAGTGGAAGTGCATTTCAACTTGATCAATGCTTCTTTCCTAGTTACAGTTACAGGTACGATATATACCATTCTTATATTTGTCCATTCCCTTGACTAGGCACGTTTGATGGGAACTAGATAAAACCTATGAAGATAATCTCCATTAGTGGGGTAGCCCTGGATACTAATTCCCTTCGCATGGCTCTTCAGATGTTAGCTTCTGTAGGTAATTCTAGCCAAACATATACCATTCTTGAGAACCCATTAAAATAATTCGAGGCAGATGGTATTGAAAATTTTTAAATGTCTTCTTAAAAAGGTTTTATGGCTTTTTTTTTTTTTTTGTTTTTATTATCATCCCTATGTGAATTAACTCATGGATTTCTTTTTTATTTATTTATTTAATGTAATTTCAATGAAAATATTACATCTTCTTACATCCTACATGACCTACAATAAATATAAAAAATTCCTGAGCTGGTAATTAGTATGTTAAGAGTCCTACTATAATTGAGGATTATTGGTTAAAAGACTGCGGATGAAATGAGGCTTCAGATATGTTTTATCCCCCAATGTTGCTTGTGTAATACTATGGTTGAAACACCAAGGGACTTATGATACTTAAATAAGGAATTTTGTTGATCTTTACGAAGATTTAACTCAAAAAGGCACAAAATGAGGACAGTTATAAAAACATTTATATTGTTATGATGGTATTAGGTCTAGTATGAATAAAAAGAACATATTTTAAAGATTAAGTAAATTATTGATTTATTAAATTTATATGGAGTAATTTACTATTTTGATAATAATTAAGATGACATACCAATGGTCTTATAGCTTAGTTGTATCATCTCTAATCTCTCAAATGAAAGATACTAGATTTGAATCTCCTTTTCTCATTGTAGTGATAAAAAATAATAATTAATTAAGATGGAGTTATAAAATTTAACTGAAATTGCAATTTGATAGGATGAATCATGAAATATATGAAATAACCTTGGCCAAAAAAAAAAAAAAAAAAAAAGAGAGAGAGATATGAAATAATGAAAACGAGAAACATTAATTTGTTCTAAAGTGAATTATAAATTTGGATAACATTTTCTTTTATGAAAAAATTATGGATATTCATATGTATAAAAAATTATTAATAAAAGAAACAATCACTAAAAATAAGGATAATTTTTAAGAGTTAATAAAGATAATTTCGTAATTATGAGTACTCCCTTGTAGAAAATGAAAGGAGATTATAAAGAGGACTACTATAACTGATCGTTCACTTCGCTGTAATTGCAATTCTATCACAGCTCTATTTCTTATGAATAGCTATTACGGCATTTACTTCACTGAATAGCAATTCCACAATAAATCTCTATTACACAAAACATTAAATAGTCATTCTTTATTCAAATCTATGAATACTAATTCAATATTAGAACTGTCTTTTTTTAAAAAAAAAAAAAATCCACCATTTAAATAAAAAATTAATAAAGAAAAATCATATTATAGTTCTATTCCATTCCCCCGTAATAGGAATTCCATTACAGTCTTATTCATTCAGCGAAGTGAACGAGCCAATGTAAAAAACTACAATGAGAAAGAAAACAAGTTTGAGATGAATAATGAAGTTAAATGGCAATTCAAACATAAGTGATAACTTTTCTGCAATTACATTGAATGGCTTGCGAAAGAATTGATCGTTCGTGTACTCCGAGAAATGATACAAACTATAAATGGATATTCACAAACTTAACGGATGATTATGACATGACAGAATGTTATGGTTGTTGTAAGGAAAGTTACAAAAATAAGGAATATACCTTTTTAACATCGTACCAATGTAATTTGTTTTGCTAAACATGAAAATAATGGAGTTGTCAGACCTAAATTGACCTCATTTAGTTCAATCTGGTTGAACTTTATCCAGCCTTAAGAATGGTCCGATTTAATCACAGTTCAACTCGGTTTTACTATTGATTCTTGATCCTCTAATATGTTTGGATCTAACAACATTGCAAAATTATCCTTAGAGCAGATGAGATTTCTAACCTTAAGCACTAATAGTGCTAGATGGTGTGCTAGAAAAAATCGTAAATGTTTAATGATAAGTTGTTTCCTTTAAGTAAACATTATTAAGTAGATAATTGAAATAATTATAAAAAATTTTAATAGATTATTAAATTAATCACTTTAAATTTTATACATTAAATTAAATTTTTATATAAAATCTAAGTATTAAATTTAACATTCACCTTTATCTAAATCATTGTCCTAATAACAATCGTATATATTTTAATCATCCCCTAAATAAGGAAATACCTTTACATTCTTGATCATGCTAACCTTACAATGTACCTTTTTTTTGGCCGCTAACTGACAATGTACTTGCTTGCAATAATCCTTACACACCAATCAAACAATTATCAATCATCTTGTTTTGGCGGTCTATCAATTCATGATTTCCTCGCTCCGAACAATGATGTACGTACTCATTTTCTTAAACTCTTTTTCATCTGTCATCTCGACCAATATTTTACTATAGATCGTTAGTCCACAACTTTGGCGGTCATTTGCACCCACCATACCCAACTGCATAAAAGGATTAGGTTCTTGGTGGGATACCTAATCTGGCATCTCAGACCAAGCCTCCAATTCTGATGCAGAAAAAGAAAAGAAAACTATCCCAATTCATTGATTTGCTTCCAAATATCCGAAAGTGATATTCTATTTGTCCGTTGATTCCAACAATACTTAGAGAATAAATATCCAAAATTCCAAATAGATAAAAGGGAATTTAAAGTTATGGGAAAATATAACAATAAGGTGGCTCCAAAAATAATAATATTAATCAACTAAATTTTTTCAATTATAAGACACACATATATATGAATACTCAGAAGCTGCTAAAAATAAAAATTCCTTAAAATATACAAACATAAAATAGTTAAAAAAATAAAATAAAATGTCATAGATTAAGTATAAAATGGACTTTTCTATCAAAAGTTACGACATAATTAAATATTTGCTAAAACAGAAAAAAAAAATATAAATTTGAAAGCCTAAACGATTAAACTTATTTAAAAAGGACATCAATCGCTGATGAATTTTACTTTCTGATTTGTTTTCCATTGAAAAAGGAACCTGGAATTGCAAAGCTGTCAATGACCAATTTTTGTTGCATTTTTCCTTATACCTGTTCACTACTACATAGCTTCATCTCACCAAATTCCGACCCAAACTATTGTTCTGATTATTCTTAGCCAATGCCAACCTATATACCTAACCCAAAATAAGAGTAAGCGGTTGGAGGAAGTATTGTCATCTGATGTCCCATGCTGACCTATATAGCGACCGACGATTGATTTTTATTGTCTTTTCTTCAATAAAATCAGACGATTAATAATCATACATTAACAAATTTAATTATACAGTAACGAAGAGTTCACAAACAACAAATGCAAAGTGCTATTAATAACCTGGCAACTCCTGTGATCTTTCATTACAACACGGGACAAGTTATCTAAAAGAAATAAAACTCACTCTAACAAAGATCCACACTGTATATAAGACTTACAAAGGGACTATTTGAAGGTCATAGCTGACTAGACTACGACGTTAGTCCACTAGGATGGAATCTTAGTCAATTAAGGTCTTAAGGTTCTAACGAGGAGCGAAACTTTGGTTAACTATTACAACATATAGGTACCAGGTAATTAGTAAGCTAATTGTCAAATGTGTTTGTACGCATTTTACTTAAAATAAATTCTGAGATAGCCCAATGGACAATTATCCTTCTTGATATGAACTATGCCAATCGATTATGAAACCTGATATCAATATGTTTGGATTCAATCCCAAGATCGTCTTGTTCGTAGGGAAAACCACGACCTATTGCTTATAAGAAGCAAGAACGTTGGTATAATTCATAGATGCCACAATTAAAGATGGAAATTCGATTGATAAGTCAAATTAAACACCATGGAATTAGATCTGATAAGTTCAAGAAAAGTTCACTCAAGAAAAACTAAAAGACTCAAGTACAATTAGTTTGTCGAACAAGATATACTAAAGGCCTTAAAATTAATACAATGGCTTTTAAGCAAAACAAGAAAAATCACGTTTTGGAAACCACGTGTGCCAGCAGTACGCAGGTGGTGTATATAGGCAACACTGGAGGTATAGACAAGGAATGCTGCTAGTGTTCAAAACGGCCTTAATAAAAACGTTATTGATAAGTTTTTAGCACATAGTAAGCCATCAATGTATATGTTGAACACCGATGGCGTAAAAGTGTAGGTTAGCGATGTTAGGGGTCTGTTTGTTTTGGCTTTTTTTCGGCAGATACAGACACTTTTTCAAACTTTTTGCTAATAAATTATTTATCAAGAAATAGATATAGATAAAAAAAAGTTGACAGTTCTCATCAAAAGATCAAATAGAATAAATATAGATAAAATTGAGATGTAAATCAGATATATTTACACATATCATTTTAAAAAAGATACAGATACAGATGAAAAACAGACCATCCAAACAGACCTTAGAGATGGCTTTAAAGAATTTGATTATGTTCCCCTTCAACACCGCTACAAGGCAGGCATCATAGATCTGTAGAGTAGCTTGCGTTGGACTCTGAACTAGCTATATTAAGCTGACTTTGACTCCAATCGATCCATCCATTGTTTTGGTCCATTCCTAAGCTGACTTTGAGGATGTTGATTGGTTTAAGTTCATCCTTGGTAGTGTCCACATGGATCTCCTCTTTCTTGAACTTTTTGAATGAATCCATTAAGTGCATTTTTTAATCTTTTAGCTCGAGGCCTTGTAACTGGTCCACGTGGCATCTCTAATGGGTCTACTCTTCATCTTCTAGTCATGTCTCCATCACTTCTTACGCTACTATTCTACAATTCTGGATTGATCATAATGCGAAACTAATCTTTTTCTATGGCAAAACTACTAATATTCTTGAATTCCCTCTTCTTTTTTATTAATTTTTTTTGTCCCATCTAAATGGAATCATCCAAACATAGGGAAAATTTACATCGTAAAGAAAGAAACACTGCATCATAAGGAATGGAAAGAAGCAGTTGCATCCTACTTTCCTCTACCACGACACCATCATCTTGATGC
This sequence comes from Combretum micranthum, assembly GCA_024138025.1. Taxonomy (NCBI): domain Eukaryota; kingdom Viridiplantae; phylum Streptophyta; class Magnoliopsida; order Myrtales; family Combretaceae; genus Combretum; species Combretum micranthum. Next base: position 148,814 of record JAMXBD010000897.1, on the reverse strand, counting down.
TCCTATCGTCGTCCTTTTGCTATACCTAAGGAAAGTCATGTAGGGATTCAAGGATTAGAAGAATCCTTGATATAGTTTAGCGAAATAAATTGAGTAAAAAAGTAAATGCAGTTGTAAGGGGCTAAATCGGTGCAACTTTAATCATTGATATTATTTTGGGTTGAACATAGACTTGGTTTCTTAAGTTAAGTTATAGAGATCAGAAAATCTTGTCCAAACCATATGATAATTTAGAGAGGTTTAGCTTTGTAAGCTCCATTCAACGATCGCTAAACTAAAATATTTCTTTGTATTTCCATGCTTAGATAGGTTTACACACTTTATTAATAAGAACAATTACCAACTATTTGGCCATCACAAACTCCAATAAGAATTATCATGAAACGAGTAGGATTAATCTTATATGTTGATCTTCACCATAATCTAATGGATGTCATTAGTCTATAAATGCTCAACTATACATTGACATTTGGAACTTTATCGAAGCTCCAAAGGTTAAAGATAATGTAAGGTTATAAAATCTACATTATCAAAGCTTTATAGATTAGTTCAAGGAAAAAGTGTTGAGGAATTTGCTAAAGCATATGTGGAAAGATGAAGGATGACAAACTCCATGAAAGAAAGTTGAAGGAGTTAGGCATGAGTTCATTACAAAAGTCTTGGAACAAACTATTTATATGTTATAAGCCTATTGTAACCAACTAAAAAATACGTTTAATGAAAATAAAATGCACATAAGTATACAACTAATAACATATATACTACACTTCCCCCCTCTTAAGGTTGAGCCTCTAAGAGGCTCAGCTTAGACAAAGCAAAACACATTTGAGACTCAAAAATCCATTGGTTAGACAATCTACCAATTGTTGCATAGAAGGAATATAAGTTGTGCATAAAAAACCAGAAGCCACTTGACCACAAGTGAAATATGTTTCAATGGAAATGTGTTTTGTCCTACTATGAAGACAAAGATACTATGCTAATAAGTTAGCAGACTTGTTGTCATGAAATAAGGTTAACAGAAGCTTAAAAAAAAAACTCTAAGATAATGTAATAAATAGGAAAACCACAAAAGATCTTTAGTAGTAGAATTCATACTACAATACTCAGCCTTTGTAGAATATGTGGAGATTGTATTTTGTTTCTTTATCTCCTTAAAATAAGAGAATCACCAAGTGAAATGCAATAACCAATGATCGATTTGTGATCAAGTAAGCTAGAACCCCAATTTGAATCAGAGAACACACCTAAGTTAAAAGAAGAGGAAGCAGAGTAATAGAGACCAAAATTAACAATGCCTTTCAAGTACTTAAGAAGATGAAAAATAGCCCAAAGATGATTAACACAATGAGACACCATTGACTGACTTAGCTAATGAATTGTGAAGGTAATATTAAGCCAAGACAACGATAACATTTACAGTTGCAATAGCAAGTAATAAATGCACAATTCCAATATTAGCAGCCAAAGAAAAAGTATTATGATAGTCTTCACTAGCAATTTAGGTATAACTCTTTGCCATTAAACGCACTTTATAACGTCCAACGCCACCATAAGCATTATATTTGATTTTATAAACCCAACGACATCCTTTAGCACATTATCTAAGGCGCAAGGAATTTAACTCCCAAGATATATTAGTTTCTAAAGCTGCCAATTTTTTTGCCATAGCATCAACCCAAAGTTCATTTTGTGAAGCTTCAAAATAAGTGTTTGGTTCTTTAGATGTAAAAACATGAGCTAATAATGACAAAAATTTAGGGGTATAACAAGCTAAAGATGATAAAGAGAACACTGAATATAGACAACATAGGAAAGTTCGGTGGAAGCAATAGTAGCAGAAGCTAAATTAAGTGAATGCACAAAATCTATTAGCCAAGTAGGTGATTTAGTAGTTCGTCTAAATCTCCTAACAGTGATAGATTCACAAGTAAAGGAACATTTATAGGGTTAGAGGAAGTAAAAGGAGCAGTAGATGGAGATATAGACAAGAATTCGGAAGAAAAATCAACATCAGGTAAGGAAATAGAAAGATTAGAGGAACACAATGGTTAACATACATCTTTTTTATGAAGAAAAGTAAAAACATCTTCCTAAAAAAAAGCATCTCTAATGACATAAACTTTCTTATCATCTAAGCAAAACACTTTATAACCTTCATGATTATTGCATATCCCAATAAAACACATTTGAGACCTTTATCATCAAATTTATCAAAAGAAGAATCAAGACATGGAATATAACACAAGCAAGCAACAACCCTTGAATGTTTATAATGAGTTTAACTACCAAACACAATCTCAAAGGGTATTTTCTAAGCTAAAACTGACAATGGCATCTTATTTATCAGATAGGTTGTAGAAAGTACACAATCACACCAAAATTTCTCTAGAAAACCATCATGTAAATGAATAGCCCTCGTTGTCTCAATCAAATAATGACATTTCCTTTCTTGATAATTGGAGAATGTAAGTAATTTGCGGGTCTAACGCTATATTGTGATCTAGGATTTATAATATGTTTTTAGGTTTTTATGAATTATGGAAAAACTGAAAATTAAAGGATATGATCAATCAATTCTTAGATATGATGCACCAAAGATAGAATCGAACTAATTGTTCGCCCAATTGATATTACACATGATGAAAGGAAAGAACAAAGAATAATCTTGGGAAAAAAACTCAATATTATTCGAAGACAATTAGTCATAAAGGACAAGACAATGTTCAAGAGGGAAAATATTGACTAAAAATAACCCTAATAACCTTATATACTCCCATAAGTTGAACAAAAGGAAAATATGGAAAGCTAAAAGTCAACAAATAAAAGAGGAAACAAAACAATTTAAAATAGCGAAAACAAAGATGTAATAGCACTATTTATCATGGTTGTGACATGGGCCCCAATCTCCTTAGCCTTAATTTCCTCTTCTTTGTCCAAGCAAATCGTAGGTGTGATAGGACACATTACTGGTAAGATCATAGGCGTGTTGTGGACGTGATCTCTATTTACTTATAATTTCTCCGATGATGACGTTCTCATAGTCTGAATCACGGGCATCATGGCGGTGTTATCTCCATCACAGTTGGCATCATAGTCATAGTGCAAGGAATGATCTCCTCTAGAACTTGAGCTTCATGATCAGTATCTATTACGATCACTATCATGGGGTTAGTCTCCTCATTCACTGAATTTCTAACACTTAAGCACAACAAATCATGTCCCACACTAAAGTGTATTAAATATCTATTAAAATACCCTAACTCATCATCATTTGGGTCATCTGTAAGGATCCAATGAACTAAGCTCAACAAGCCTCTAGCTTTAGCCCATGTTAATGACCCATGCGAACCATGACTCCTATCATGTCCCTGAGGCTCATGAAGATTTGCCCTCAAATCTTGATCAAACTCATTGGGAACATATGGTGATAGGTCCGTAACATTGAATGTAGCCAAAAGTCCCTTCAAAATCATGTGGCACTTTAAATTTATAAGCATTATCATTGACCTGTTCAACAATTTTGTATGGTCCATCATCCCAGGGTACCAATTACTAACCTCTTCTCTTCAAAAATCGATCTTTACCAAGGTGAACATGAACCCACAATAAATCACTAAGTGCAAATCCAACCCTTCGCCTTCCCTTATCTCTTCTTTCTTTCACCTTGTCATTTTGCTTTTGCAAGTAATCATATACCCTTTGATGTAGTTGTTAAATTTGGCGAGCACGTTCCAATCCACTTTAACTATCTATAACAGTATGAGCTTCAGGAAGCAAGTCTAATGGAGAATTAGGATTAAACTCATAAACTACTTCAAAAGGCTACTTGCTCGTCACACCATGGACCGAACAATTATAAGTAAACTCCACAATAGGCAAACACGAATCCCAATCCTTCAAATTCTTTATAATAGTAGCTTGTAATAAGGAACGCAAAGTTCTATTCACAACTTCAACTTAGCCATTGGTTTCAAGAGGGAAGGATATCTAAACAATAACATCATACCCAACCTCCTGCATAAGGTCTTCTAAAAGTAACTCAAAAACTTCACATCTCTATAGGAAAACATAGATTTTGGCGCGCCATAGAGTTTGACTACCTCTTGGAAAAACAAACTAGAAATATATACTACATTGTTGTTTTATGGCATGAAATAAAGTGTGTCATCTTCCAAAAATGATCAACAACCACCATAATTGATCATGTGCTCTTTGAGTTCTAAGAAGGCCTAGAACAAAATCTATACTCAAATTAAGCCATGGTTTGATAGGAATAAGCAATAGGATATATAAGCCTTGTGGTTCGTTTCTACTCTTAGCCCTCTTACAAGGAGAACATCCCTCAATCACTCTATAAACATCTTTAGCCATGCTAGGCCAATAAAAGTGCTCCTTTAATCCATCAAGAGTACAATGGTTGCCAAAATGTGAAGAAAGCCCACCACTATGTGCTTCTCTAACAAGCATCTCTCGCATAGAACCATGTGGAATACATAACTTTCCCTATCGAAACAAATAACCTTTGACCATATGATAAACATCCACTAATCTCCCTTCGCTAAAAGATACTATAATAGGTGTAAACACCCTATCCTCATAATACTGTCCCATAATATGTACAATTGAGCCTGCATAGAACTCAACAACACATGCTTTATAGACAATACATTAGCTATTATATTGGTATTTCCCTTTTTATACTTAATAATGTATGCAACTGTCTCCAAAAACTCTACCTATCTCGTATGTCTCTTGGACAATTTACTTTGACCTCTCAAATATTTCAAAGGTTGTCACGCCCCGAAGGGTATCCTAAACATGGCAGTCCACCGTACACAATATTAAAGCCTAAGAATGACCACCTCAGTCATGCAAAGACTTCCATACTATGTACAAGGCGTCTAACACATGGAGGAAACACATCGTAGTGATACATTTTATGTTGATATAACTTGAGTAACAATGTAAAGGACTTTCAATTTACTATACTCCAAATACAAAGCATTATACTTTAATTACATTCATCAAAAGATTCCATTACATAAAACTATTACAAGGCAAATCATAAAACCTAGCTAATAACTTCGAGTATTCTTATTCCTTGCCGGAATCTTGAAGTCATTCTTGACTCCAACCATCTTGGTCCCTACTTAGCATTCTTGAGATAACCTGTTCATTTAAACATTTATTGGGGTATAAGCTACACTAGCTTAGTGAGTAAGAACTTCTAGGATTACATTTATAATACATCATACAATCAAGTGATTAGTCATACAAGTGATATGCATCAAACACGTGAATTTAACAAACATATGACCAGCCAGAAATCATATGTGGATGGACTTGCACCCTCCATCCCGGGTTACTAGATTAACGAATCCTGCAGTGAACCAAGACCGTTTCAGCTTACGGACAACTTTGAACTATAAATTTGTTTAAGGACAATGATTAACCAACAAATGCTAATACTCCATCCCCATCGTGATATGAATGAGTTCAATTTCATCTTTAATTCCGAATAATCAATTATATCAATTCTTTTAAGTGATCAGTCAATAATCGCAGACAATCAATTTTAATTCATCTATAAAGCAATAGTTAATCACCCAGCTTCGATATTCTTATATTCCATTTCTCACATCAATAATTAGCATACATAGTCCCCATTCGTCCCCATCATGCATATCCGTTTTATCTTTACCAAATATCTAGTGTGACTATTATTACAATCACATACAATAAATGAAATCGGAAGTAATACTCACTCGACCATTAGATCACCGGTCTCTTAGTACAAGTAATCCAGTGGTAAGGAATTGTCGATATTGGGGTCACCTAAAAAGGAAGAAATATCTTAATAAGTATTTCATCACTTAACTAGTTCAAGCTATCTCATACAAACTATCAAATTCGTAATTCTCGTCTTAAGCGGGAATTTCAACTTAAAACGGCCATAACTTGGTCTTTTTAACTCGGAATTTAGCAAATTATATATTGATTTCTATCTACTTCAAAAGATCTATCTAATCCTAATATTATATTTAAGTTTTGAAAACTTTGAAGCTTTGAAAAGATCAGATCAGATCAGAACAGCAACAAATTCCAACTTCGAAAAATAGTTTTGTAAATGTTTGTAATGTTCCTATTATATAGATCAACTATACATGCAATGTTGATGATTTCCTATCATGAATGGCATGTTATGAGCTTGATGTATGCATGCTTTTGACAATATTTTCTAAAAGGAATTTTTGAAACTTTTTATTTATAGGACTCCATGGCTATTTACTTTTAAGAAAACTAGTTTCCTAGCTTTGATCATTTCCATTTGTTTTGGATTCATTTCTTAAGACCTTCATTTCTACATAAAAATTTTATTTTACACTTTGTAAACATGTTTTCAAGTAGGGATGATTCCAAAATCCGAATTTTGCAAAGCTTATTTTTGTGGTGATTCCTTTATGTAAAAATCATTTGATACTTAGAAAATTAAGGCTCAACCATGCCTAGCCACTAAGGACTTCATTTCTTTGATAAAACTTCTAATTTGAGTTTGAAAAATGGGTTTTTATGCCATTACTCCATTGTTATGAATTTCTTAAAATGACAACAACTCAAATTTTCCTACTTTATATCTACAATGCATCATCTATATATGTATTACCTACAAGCTATTGTTATGAAGGTTATGAGATGATCTACCTATATGTATACATATAGTACCAAGAATTCTTTTTGAAAACCTTTACTTTGCAAAACTTTGAATTTTACTAGACTTAAGAAAAATAGTTTTTCTTCTTGTAAAATCATACTTGCTTTTGTCAAAACTCAACCTTGATAACCTATATGACCATCACCTTCATTATTTCAACAAAAACCTTCATTTTGGGGTTAGAAAATAGGTGTTTACATAGGTGGTTTGCCTAAGTACGAATTTTACAAAATTTTAAAGAATGAAACCATTGTTTAACCTATTCTTGGAAACCATTTGTTATTCTAGGATTATATTTTGATAAACTTCTCTTATCCTTGTCAAAATTTGGTCTTCATTACATATATTCCCTATGACTTCCATTTTCCTATAAAAATTATCGTTTTGGCATTTGGAAATAGGTGTTTAAATAGTGGCTATTTTCAAATCCGAATTTTGAGAAATTCATTTGAGCTTGTTTTCTTTGTAAAACTCATTTGGTCTTTCAAAAACCATTTCCTAATCAAACCTACCCCTTAAGGATTCCATTTCTTTAATAAAAGTCTTGTTTTGAAGTTGAAAAATGGGTTTTCAAAATTGGTCTTTGTTGAGATCCGAATTTACAAAATTTATTTTTCGACATACCTTTTGATAAAATTTATCTGAACTTATGAAAATCCATTCCTTACATATCATATCTTAACAGCCTTTCATATCTTGAATAAAAACTTCATTTTTGAGTTGGAAAACATATTTTTAAAATATGCCTTGGCCTAAATCCGAAAATGAGATTTTTATTTTGAAAATAACTTTTGAAAATCACCTTTGATTCTTGTAAAAAGAAGTCTTGATGATATACTTACATTAAGCCTTCATTATCTCAAGTAAAAATTTCATCACTTGGAAAGTGGTTTTTAAATAGGGGTCTTGCTTAAATACGAATTTCACCATTTTTGTTTGAGTTCAAAACCAAGATCTACACTTAATATGAACATAAATATAAAAGAAATCCATGGTAGTAAACTATAAACTCATATATCTAAACTTTACTCATCAAAACCATTCATTCATGTTATCTATTCCCTAAGCCTTCATTTTAAATGAAAAATACACATTTTGAAGTTGAAAAAAAAACTTTTCTAAATATGGTTCCTTTTTCATCCGAATTTTCAAAAATGATTTTTGTTGAAAATAAAATAAATCTTGAGCTTTCTAGAACTTTCCTACTATCATCATGCTACTACAAGTTGTTTATGAACATAAAACAAAAGTCTAATGCATGTATGAACTTAAAACACTAGATCTAGTTTACTATACTAGATATAAATGCATGAGCACTAAGATAGTTATGTGAATGATGAATATATATATATAAATCATAAGCAATAACAAAAATAATAACTCAAATAACAAGATCTAGAGCATAAACAAAAATCAAAGCTACAAAAAGTTAGATCTACAAAATATCACTACTTTTAACAATAAAATAATAATGATACAAGATATTAATCATAGAGAAGAGGAGTATTTCATTTTGGCATCATCATCCTTAGCTTTTTAGCTTATGGAATGTCATTTGATGCATGAAACTCTCACTATACTTTACCTATATCACCTATGGAAGCTTTGGACAAGAGTTTTATCCAAGAATCTTGAAGAAATATGTGTGGGAGCTTATAGAAGAAATAGGGGCAGCTTGTGTTCTTGCAAGAACAAGAACAAAATGAAGAAAGAAAGAGAGGAAAAAGAGAGAGAAAAAGATAAGGAATGGTAAAGGTAAAAGGTGTAAATGAAAGAGAGAGAGAGAGAAGGAGTGTATTAAATGAAAGAAAAGAAAAAAAAATAAAACAAGGGCAACAATTGCAAGGGGGCTGCACGTGAATTTGGAGAGGAGAGAGAGAGGGAATTTGTTTGAATTTTGACTTGAAATTGAAATGTGTAATTAATGTGTATGTGTTGCTTCATTAAGAAGGTTGAAATATATTTATTTTAGTCAAATTGGAAGTAAATTAAAGGACAAGGGCATCAAAAAGAAGAGAAAAATCTGCCATGAAGTGTGAGATAAAGTGTAGAAAGATTGAAGTGAAAAAGAAGTGATATGTGAAAGGTGCACTTGAAGTATGGGTTGGAAAAAGTACTTTTTATTAAGAAAAATACAAAATAAAATTAGGAAAAATATTTTTAAATGAGTGATAGAATTTTCATAAATAAAATTAAATAATTATTTGAATTATTTTAGTATTTTAACAAATATGTTAACGGTATGATCAAAATATGGGAATATGAGCTATAAATGATATTTTTATAACTCGAAAAATTATAAAAAATTATTTTATGAAAATAAAAATATTTTTCAAATATTAAATTAATTTATTCTATTTTTAGTATTGGGTGTTAAATAGAATCTGATCCCGTATAAGCCCGAAACGAATTAAATTTTAGAAAAACAATATTTTCTATAATATAAAATATTTATCTAAAAAAAATATAAGGGTTTATAAGAATAATAAAATCAAGTAATGAAATGGAAGTGAATAGTGCAAAAGACTAATTAATTACCGGTAGTAATGAAATATGAATATAATTGTAAAATCAGATATTCCTAGTTATCGAAAAATTATAAAACTTATATTTTTGAAATCCTTATGAAAATACGAGTCTAATGGTACTAATGGTATATTTTTTATATCACGAGCCCCAGGACATGTTTTTCGAAGTCTGTATCCGAACGGGTTCGAAATAGGTCAAAAATTTACCAATATGATATTTTTAAGCGAACTCGTATTACTATGAGCTATTCTACACACTTAACCTAACCTCGGCCTCTAGGGTTAAGGGCATTAGATCGCCGGACTTAAACTACTATATTCCACTTAGGGCTTCCGGGTGATTTTCCTGTTTAGATCTTTGCCAATTTGGAAACTGATATTTTATGTTTATACAACATATTTGATTTGAGAAATTTATTTTAAATTTAATTTTTGTAATATTTAATATCTCTTAATGTTTTCGGAATTCTTGAATGGAGTTTTTATTTCTATATTATTTACTTTTTAATAATTTGTTTTCGGTTTTATGTCACTCGATTTTATAATTTAGAGTTTAGTATGGAATTTTTCGTACGTAGTGGTTTTGGATTTGAAGACTATTGAGTTTTTATTTTATTTTTAAGAAATCTCATTTTCTCAAGATTAAGAATTTTTGGATTCGTTCGTGATTTAGGACTATTCGAAGTTCGGTTTTAATTTGGAGTGATTTTTAGGGTTTATTTTCGAAGTGCATCTTGGAATTATTTACTGAAATTTTCCGGGGCTTACAAAGATTCATAATAAAAAAATAATAATGAGCTTTTTAGGTAAAAGACAATGTTGCCATACCATAAGAGCTTGAATCAAAGATATAACTCTTTGTCATTGATGGGATAATTCAAGGCTGCTCCGTATAGCTTATCACTAAAATAGGTGATAGGATGCCCCTCTTCCATAAGTACCGTACCAACTCCAACATTAGAGGCATCACATTCTAGCTGAAAAACTTTGTTAAGATTAGGTAGCACTAAAAAAGGTGTTGAAATCAGTTTTTTTTTTCTTAATCAACTAAAAACTTCAACTAGCCACTTGATTCCATTCAAAAGCAATCCTTTTCTGTGTCAACTCTGTTAATGGTGCTACAATGGCACTAAAGTCTTTAATGAATGTCCTATAAAAAGAAATATGTCTGGGAAAGCTACTGTAACACCTTAAAATAAGGTATTAAAATCCGCCATGTATCCCTTCTTATATAGGATATGCAAAGGCTCTATTATCCACAATAATACAATCATCACCTGTAAATACTCCTAGGGAATCTCATAGGATACCAAACCTGTAAAAACTAAAAAATTATACTTCATAAAACATAAACTCCTGGTTCAAGCATACAATCCAAGTTGACATCATAGTCAACAACTACAACATAAATTAAAAACTATTTACATTAAAATCTTTTCATTTAATTCCAACATAAACATCTAACTACAACTCCAAATGATCTAAACATGTCTTTTCTTTAGAAATTCTGATATCTGGAGACTAGCTCTCTACTGGGTAGTCAGGTCCACTATTGCCATCCCCACTATCAAAGAATAAGTCATATCCGAAAAGATCATACATTATATCTTCTTCATCGGTACCTGAAATTTAAAAAAATGAGCGGCGGGATAACTCCAATCCAAAAACAAATGCATATGCACATACAAAAGGCATATAATTCATGCAACTTAAACTAATGCAAATAGTCATATTATTATCTTTCTTAAGCCAACAAAACAATACAGTCCAGTATTAGGTATACTCTAATCCTGAACTCGGAGTTACTCAGACCCCATTGAAAATCATACAGCTCTTTGAAAATAATAATCATATACATATATGGATGAGTGGCTACTCCCCAAACATCCCGAATCTAGAACACCTAATTCTACTGAAATCATATCAAGACAGGAGTCCATTAGGGACAACCTCACACCAAGATCATAGGGTGCCTCACCAGTATCACTGTCTGCCAGGTCTTTACTGGTCAAAGCCAAGCACAACCATACATACAATTATTAACCCGAATATGATTAGATATATTAAGAAATTTTGTTCATACAATAATTCAATCAATACTAAACTTACAGACAAAAACAGCAAGCAAGGATTGGTCGTACTTTTCTCAGTTTCAAGAAATTCCAATCTATATCTCCTAAAAATTCTTTATCGACAACACTCAACCATAACCAATTATCCCAAATCTCTACAACACTTCAATCAATAATGTCAATACAACAACAACCCAAATCTCCAAATTCCTGTCAACAACATACATATATAGAACATATAAGAACACGATATAAACAAACCCTAATGTACTAAAACTCCCGTAATCCTAACCTAACAAAGAAAATCACCAAGTTGCACCGTCTAACCCAATCAATCTTCCACAACAATCTACAGAACTCGATAATCCTCCAAAACCCTAATATTCATAACAACAAGAGTAATCACATTCATATCAAGAATGAACTTTTATTGAATTTTTACAATTAAAAGACTTTACTTACTTGCTTAGATCACCTAACCCGAATTCTTTCTCAAAATTTCGGATTCCACACAAAGCTGGGGTTTTTCTCCAAAAACCTTCATGAAAAATCCATAAAACCCTAAGAAAGACTTATACAATTTCATATTTAATCCATGAGAGAAGGTTAAAATCACTTACTTTGGATCAAAATACCCTCCGGATGATTTTCCAAGCCTAGATCTCCAAGAACACTCCAAAACTCTCTTATACGAAAGAGAAAAATGATAAAATAAAATCTATTGAAACTGTCTTTCGCGTCTCGTATTTATATAAATTTGGTCATACGCCTGCCCTACGCCGGCGGCGTATGTATAGATCTTGCCGCTGTACACCCTACACTGGCAAAATTTACACGAGCACTGGCAGCGTTCATCAGGGCTTTGAATTCCCAGAATTTCGATCCTACTACATACACCGGCAAATCCATGCCCTATGCCAACGGCGTTCCCAACGAACGTTGAGAGAAACCTTAGTGTACATCGGCAGCGTTCCACCCAGCGTTAAGAAAAACGCTACTGTTCGCTTCCTACGCCATCTCTACGCCGGTGGCATAGGTTCTCTAGGAGGCAGCATACAATCTATCAAAAATTACAGAAATTCGAACTTTAGCATTTGTTCTACAACCAAACTTAAACCTTTACAATTTACTTGTTTTGACATTAAACTCATCCTATATCATCTCATGATTCATAATTCATTATATTTTCATCTTTGTTTCCGTATTTTACAGCTACAAACCTCAGACACATTAGTAGGAATTAACCACTCGGCGATGGCCTTAAATTTCTCATCATCAGCACAAAGGCGCTCTCTAGATATAGCATACCCTAGAAATACCACTTCATGTTGATAGAAAACACACTTCTTTAAATTTGCATACAATTTCTCCTTCCCCAACACCATAAAAACTGAAGTCAAGTGCATAATATGACTACCCAAATCTATACTATACACTAAAAAGTCATTAAAAAAAAAACCACCACAAGCTTCCCCAAAAAATCTCTCATCGCATAGTTCATCAATCTCATGAAAGTACTAAGAGCATTGGACAAGCCAAGAGGGATCACTATCTACTCATATAGACCATGCTTGGTCTCCAACCTTCATTTTTATTTGATGAAAACCACTCTTCAAAACAATCCCGAAAAATAATTGATCGCCATGCTTGATCTGATACATCATCAAGGCACGGTATATGATACCTATACTTTACAGTAATATGATTTATCGCCCTGCTATCTACACGCATCTGCCAACTACCATCTTTCTTAGGTACCAAAAAAGCTGGTATCAAACATGGACTCATGCTCTGATGAACAAATCCTTTCTTTAGCAATTTATCCACTTGTTTATACAACTCATTATCCTCTTTAGGATTTATTCTATAAGATGGCCTATTAGGCAATGTAACTCTAAGTACTAAATCAATTTGATGCTCAATTCCTCTCGAAGGAGTTAAACCCTTAGAGAGATTCTCTAAGAAAACATCAGCAAATTGATTCAATAAATGTCAAACTCCATTCAGAATAAGTGAATCACTCTCCACTCTTAAAGCTTGCCTCATATGCAACAAATGCATTGGTTTTCCCATTGGGTAATTCCTTCTCAACCGCTCTATGCATCAACAACAGTGATATATGTTTGCCTCATCGCTTCGAGACTCATAGGGAGCAACTTAACTATTCTTCCATTGAACAAACTAGAATAAGTACTATGCCCACCATTATGGTTCACATTCCAATCAAACAACTAAGGATGACCTAATAGGATATGTGTCATGCCCTATAGGGATATCCTAAACATAATAGTCCGCCACATACTATATAAGACTCGAATTACTATCCAAGGCCTTCGAGAGTCTTGTATAGATGTAAAGAGTCCCTTTACGACAATAGAATACTCTATTCAATGGAGTTAAGAAGTTTAATGTGGCATTCGATAGCCATAGATAATAAACCAAAACACATACATAAATTACAAAGTCTAAGGGGCATTCCCCTGCAAAAGAATATTATGTCCATTATAGTCATCCAGAGTCTTTTGGTTTCCTGTGGAAGTCTAAACAAAATCGAAATAAACTTCTAAGGGAAACTCCTAGCTTCGGTACTTAAGCTATAGCCTGCCTTGGCCTAAGCCAAATGAATTCGTGCTGCAACAAGTAAAAACTATAGGGACGTAAGCTAACTAGCTTAGTGAGTGAAAACTTCTATATCGCAATTGACAAATCATTCAAGTAAGTGATTATTCAATCAAGTGAAATGCATCAAACAAGTGAATTTAGCAAAAATATGACCAGCCGGAAATCATATGTGGATGGACTTGCGCCCTCCATCCCGGGTTAGCAAATTAACGAATCCTGCGGTACGATGCCGTTTAAGCTCACGGTCAACTGAACAATATTTCGTTTTTAGATCACGATTAACCAACAAATTCGTTTTATGGATCACGATTAACCAACATATTCGTTTTATGGATCACGAAAAACCAACAAATGCTAATGCTCCATCCCCATCGTGATATGAATGAGTTCAAATTTATATTGAATGTCTAATAATTGATTAATCCAATTCTTTTAGGTGGCCAAGCAATATTCGCAGACAATCAATTCTAGCTTCTCTCTATACAAGCAATAACTTATCACCCGGCTTCGATATTCTTTAAGTTCAACTTCACATATCAACAGCAGACAATTATAATTCCCAACTAATCCCATCATGCATAATCATTCTTTTTATCTTTGCTTAGCAACTAGTGCAACTATCACTATAATCACAAGCAATAATTGAAATCGAAAGTGATATTCACTCGGCCATGGTATGCCGGTCTCTTAGTAATAATAGTTGGGTGGTAGGGTATCATCGTTCTCGGGATCACCTACTAAATAAGAACAACCTAATAAGAATCTCATCACTTAACTAAGTCAAACTATACATCTAAACTAAACAAAATTGTGATTCTCGCTATTTGCGGAAGTTCCAACTTAAAACGACCATAACAGAGGGATCAGATCTGTTCTGTAGCCTTCCCATTTCCAAAAAATTGTTTTGCATTTAATAAAAATGTTTCTAGTTGATGATTCATGTATAGATAAAATATGAATGAATTCTTAATATGAATGACATGTAATAAGTTCAATATATGCATGATATTGATGATTTTTGATAATGAAACTTTTAAGAACTCCTAATTATTACAAGACTCCACAATAGTTACTTCTTAAAAATCAATTTTTCCAATTTTGCATCTCCTAGTGTTTTAGGATTTTATTCTTAGAATTTACTTGTTATCTAAATAAAAATGAGTCTTCATCATCTATACTATCCAATACCTTCATTTCTTCATAGAAATTCATATTTTTCACTTTGCAAGTATATTTTTAAATAAGCTTTTCACAAAAATCCGAATTTTGGAAAAATTCATTTCTTGCATATTTCCTATGAGAAAACTTGTTTAATGCATCAAAATTTAAAGCTTACTATATCTATTGTCTAAGGACTTCATTTAACACATAAAACATGTAATTTGAGCTCAAATACTAGGTGATTACATATGCATCATCTCAAATTACGAATTTGACAAATTGATCACTAACTCAAAATTTCCCATCTTAATTCCACTACTTGTTTTACACATTATTCATGCTAAACTCATTTCAACTTGTGAAAATCATTCCTTAGAAATACCTATTACATATAGCTTTCATTTTTCATGCAAAATATTAGTCTCAAAGTAGTCTCAAGGGTTTTTAAAATAGGTCTTGAAGTTCATCCGAATTTTCCACTAGACATTTCTAACAAAAACCTTTTCTTTTCAAGTTCATTGTCCTATATTCATAAAGATCTATCAACTAACACATTTATATATATGCAAGAATAAGCTTTTTATGTTCATTAATGCATGAAAACACAAAGTACTCATATGAACATGAATGTCAAGAAAGATATGAATGTCTAAACACTAGATCTACAACTTATAATGCATGAACATGAGTTTAAAGACATGAACATAAAGTTTTCATGCAAGATCCCTACTTTTAAATGCATGAACATAATATTATTTCAACAAAAACCTATTAAACACAAGATTTACTTCTTGTGATGGCTTGATATTCTTGTATTAGTGCTTTCCTATCCCTAGCATTTGCTCATTGGGATTTAAGGTGGAAAACACACAAGAATAGTCTTGCCATTACAAGATCATGTAATAACAAGGCTTGGAATCATCACCTTAATGAAGATTTGGAGTAGAAAAGAAGATGAAATGAGCTTGTGAGTGTGTGTGTGTGTGTGTGTGGTGTGGGGGGGGGGGGGGGGGGGGGGGGGGTGGGGGGGCTTGGTCACGGCAAGGAGAGGAAAGAAAAGAGAGAGTTTAGCTTTTGTAAAAATTTTGAATGAGTAAAAATGAGGAGAGAGAGATAATGAGCTTATATATTGAATGAATTAGGGTTTAGTTATAATAAAAGAAGCAAAAATAAAACAAAAAGAGGGAAATTGGGGAGGGAGTGTGCCAGCCAACATGAGTGAGAGAGAGAGATATTTGAATTTTGATAAAATTTATAATTTAAGTAATAAAATGTAATAATTAATTAGGAAACAAAATTTTCTTAGAAAAGAAAATATAATGAGTGGTTGTAATGATGTAAGAATAGGGTATAGGTAGTGTGTAGTGTAGGTTATACTTGTGAATAGTGGTAAATAGTGGACAAGACATCTACTTTACCGATAGTAAAGAAAATACGAGAAAAATGCTATAACTGTAATTTTTATAGCCCGAAAAATTATAAATTTATATTTTTGAAATCCTTATAAAATTTCAGTTCTAATGAATATTTTGGAATATTTTTCTGATATTCTAGTCCTGGGACTCGTTTTTCCGTAATTGAGCTCGGAAATGCCCGGAATAGAAATTTTTCCAAAATTAAAACTTTCTAAGGTTTGAAATATACTTTAAAACAATAATTCACGTTCATTCATTTTACAAAACTTCTTTTGTTATGAAACCGAAGGAAAGCCGGATTTAGGGTTTTTTAGCTTCTCTCACCAAGTTGGAACTAGACCGATTTAGGGTTTTGCTTTTCGATTCCCGGAATTTACTTGACTACTAAGAATACCGGGGTTTACAATATGAGATGCATTCATAGACACTACATCATAAATAACCTCATTAATATAATGATTATGTAAAGAGATAGGAACAAACACTTGTTTAGTGATATGAACAGAACCTTTGTCATTGAGCCATTGTAAACGGTATGGTTGTAGATGAGGTGTAGTTGGAAGTTGTAAATTTTCTTCAAGTGTGGTTATCACTACATTGTTGCAACTCCTAGAATCAATAATAGCCACACAAACAACCTTATTCACCAGAAACTCAATATGGAATATGTTTTCCCTTTGTTCTTGATCAATAGCTAGTGTAATAGTCAAGCTCCTCTTCACTACAAAATTTAAAGGCACAACAACCCCAGCTACTTGCTCAACTGGCAGTTCCTCATCGTCTTCCTCATCGGAATCAGAATAGCTACTCTTTTCCCTTACCATTACTCTCCAAACAATCTCTTGAGTATAAACAACATGTCTATTCAAACATTAGGTAGCCATATGTCCATAATCCAAGCATTTGAAACATTTAATATCTCTATTCTTCTTTCCAGCACTACTAAATCACTCGATTTAGAAACTAACTTCTCTTTCTCTTCATTTGATTTTCATAATATGACTCACGCTTCTTATCATTCTTATCATTAATAACACTCTTTTTATCATCATACTAATAAGACTTTTTACTACTTTTATATTTAGAAGAGTTACCTGAAAATTTATGAGATTGCACTGTCTTTCAACCTTTTTCGTCATTAAAATCATGTCATCTAATGTATCAATCTTTAGAAGTTCAACAATATCAAAAATTTTGGACTTCAACACCCTATAATAGATTAATCTGGAGTTTCCGTGATATGACCATGAATGGTAAGGATTTCAAACTCTTGAATATACTTAGCCATGCTTTTACTCTCTTGTCACAATGTGTGCAACCTAATCAACACATCTTAGCTATAGTATTCGTGAAAAAATCACTACTATAACAACTTGCATTTCAATCCAAGTAATACCGTCATGCTCTCCATTCCCCTTCGACTAACCAACACATTCCTCCACTAATGGATACATATCAAATCGTAGCAGCTTAACCCGTTGCACATCATCACAATCATGGTAATCAAAGAGCTTTTCAAATTGATGCTTCTAATCAAAATATTTATCAGCTCCTCTAGTACCATCACTTTCAATTTTACGATCTCAATATCGCGTAACCCTTTAAGCCGATATCCATCATGGTCATCATCAAAATCGCCTTCATAATCTCCAATTCGATGACCATGTATCGATTTGTGATGAACATTCCCTCCAACTCTTTCACTACCTCTCCTATATCCATCTACTACTCCATCTACCACGGGGTAATTGAACTCTTAGATTATTTTCTAATTCATCAACAACTTCATGAGTTTAAAGGTTTCCCCTAACAATTTGCTTAACATTTCTTTGCGTTTCACTTTATTGTCGCATCATTGTTTGCATCCCTTACATCATCTCCTTTATGAAATCCATAAACTCTCCCATGTTAACATTGCTCTCAACTTTAAGGGCCTTACTATCTCAGTTTTTGTTATCAGGTTTTCGAGATATCCTCAAAAAGAACCAAACTTGCAGCATCAGCAATCAAGATAATGAAACTTACCAAGCAAAAATCCACCACCAAAGCCTTAACCACAATTCACAGCCTTAAGCTCTAATACCAAGATTATACAAATTAGAGAATCTGAGTAATTTATGGATCTAGCATTATATTACAATATGAGGTTTATGATATTTTTTGGGATTTTAATGAATTATAGAAAAACTAAAAATTAAAGGATATGATCTATCAATCTTTAGATCTGACACACCAAAGATAGAATTGAGCTAATTGTTCCACTCAATCGATATTATGCACGATGAAAAGAAACAACAAAAAACAATCTTGAGGAGAAAACTTAATCTTATTCAAGAGACAATTAGTCACAAAGGATAAGACAATGTTTAAGAGGGTAAAAACTAACTAAACATAACCTTGATAATCTTTATATACTCCCATAAGTTAGGCAAGGGAAAATACTAAAAGCTTAAAGTCAAACAAACAAAAGAGGAAACAAGACAATTTAAAACAATGAAAACAAGGATGAAATAACGCTATCAATCATGGCCGTGACATGGGCCGTAATCTCCTCGACCTTAATTTTCTCTTCTTTCTCCAAGTAAATTGCAAGCATGATAGGACACATCACTGGTAGGATCATAGGCATGATGTGGATCGTGATCTCCATTGACTTATAACTGCTTCGATGATGATGTTCTCACATCTAAATCGTGGGCAACATGGTAGGTGCTATCTCCATCATAGTCGCACTGTTAGGGGTGATATCCTTTGGAACTCAAGCTTCATTATCAATATCTATGACAGTCACTGTTACAAGCATGATCACAAGGGTAATTTCCTTATTCACTTTCCAACAATTAAGCACATCAAATCATGTCTTACACTAAAGTGTATCAAATATCTACTAACGTATCTCAACTCGTCATTATTCGTGTCATCCGTAAGGATCCAGAACTAAGTTCATCAAGCTTCTAGCTCTGGCCTGAATTATTGGCCCATGTAAACCATGATTTCTATCATTTTTACTCTTCCATTTTGTTAAGGAGTATAGGGGATTGATTTTTTTTTTTATGTATAATCCCATAATCAACAAATAATTGGAAACATTCTTTGGATTAAAATTCCAAACCATTCTCACTTCACACAAACTTTGGTCAAACACCAAAATGATTCTTCACATGGACCAAAAATATAGATAGAGTAATACTAACTTGTGATTAGAGCTTCAACAAATATGTCCAAGTGGCTTTTGAACAATCATTAACAATTGTAAGAAAATAATGCTCTCCTACCTGAGTACCAATATGATGTGGTCCCCACAAATCAAGATGCCACAACTCGAAAAGAATCTTAGATGTATGTTCATTTCGTGTAAAGGGAAGACAATGTTTTTTTGCTAAGGAACAAGTTTCACATGAAAAGGACTTAAGGATAAAGTGTTTAAAATAAGGTAAATGTTCAAGCTTAGACATAGAAATATGTCCTAAGCGATCATGAAACAAATCTAAAGATAAAAATGAAGTAGACAAAACATTATAAGGAAAAGTATGTGTATAATTTTTCTTAACGATTGAATTACAAGGTGAATGAATAACTAAAGATAGGTCGTATTACCCATGGCGTTCCACTGCTATAGCAACTGATTTATGAGATGTCAAGTCTTAAAATGTGTATACATTTCAAGTGAAGGTCACATGAAGAGAAAGGTCTTTTAACAATTTAGAAATGGAAAGAAAATTATGTTTGACGTCGAGTATCAGAATAACATCCTTAAGAATGAGTGCATTAGACAAAAAAAATCAAACAAGTTTCATGTATTTCTTTACATTAGCCATCTAGTAGATTAACAACAATTAGTTGATAAAGGTGTTTGATGAGTGAAAACAAGGATCGATAAGGTGAAATATGACCACTAGCTCCTGAATCCATTATCTAATTACCAATATCTTTATTTAAACCAGCTAAATGAACTATTTTGACACATACCAGAATAATTGATGGAAGTGTATCATCAATTTGTCCATGATCTACTCCTTGTTTCTACTCTTTCATCAAGCGCATGACCTTATTACAAATTGTATCTATTAAATGTGAATCAACTAATTCTAAAGACCTTGATTCTATAGCTAAATCAAGCAGTGTATCCAGAAGAAATCCTAACTTCCTAGCTCTATCTAAAAACAACTCAGGTCTCTTATTGCTTACTGTCAAATTCAAGCGATCATTTGGTTTTCGATTCTTCCAACCCTTGTACCAATCAAATATCCAATTAACTCAAACGATTTCCTATAGAATGTCCATCTGTAATACAATTCTAACAATGTAACCTTCCTTTTTCTATAATCTTTTCTCTCTCCAAATTCTCTCAATGTTTGCTTTTAAATAACAAAAATAGAAGAATTAATGTCTCCAACTGAATTAGATACTTGCTTTTGCTTTTCTACTTGCAAAAAAGGTAAAAAGCTTTAGTTACTATAGCCAAAGGATCAACTGAAATTATTTGATTTCTTACTCCTTCATATACATAAGATAGCCCCATCAAGAGTTACATCAACTTTGTATGCGACTCAAATTCAATCAATCTTTCTTTAAGAGCACATGTACAAAAATTTAATCTACCATAAGTACACATAGGATAAAGATACATTGCATGCAATTCATCCTAACATCTTTTCAACTTATCATAATACTTTATCAGTGATTGATTTCCTTGATGTAAATTCGAGATTTTATGTTGAATTTGAAACACTAAAGGTCCATTAGTTTATCCATATTGCTTTGTCACTTCATGCGATAATTCCTTTGCTATTTGACCAAAAGGAAAGATTGTGATAATTCTAGCACTATAGTATTTAATGGCCAACATTTAATTGTATTATCACATGTATCTCACATTATCAAGTCTTTCGAAGATTTTCAGGTTTACGAATCGTTTCATCCAAAAAGCTTAGTTTCAATTTTGCCTTTAAAGCCATTCGAATCGATCTACTCCAAGATAAATAATTCAATTCATTAAAGACTATATTTCCTATGATACTGCTAAGACTATCCAAATTCAAACGTAAAAAGAATATATATTCATATGGTCTCCCACTATGAAAACGAACAAATAGTAATGTTAAACAAAACTTGATAAAGGAATAGAGAATAAGAAGAAATAGGTAAGATGTTATTGTTCCTACTCTAATACCATGAGGAAGTCACCAAAGTATATGTAGTGAAGACGAAGGATGGTGGACTCCAGGAAAGAAAGTTTAAGGAGTTAGGTATAAGTTTGTTACAAAAGAAGAAGTAAAATGAAGTCTTAGAACTACGGGTAAGCGGATAACCCTATTATAATATACGATACCTACCGGATGCTGCTCGACTGGGCAGGGTTTAGATAGGTATTAAAAGCTACAGGATAGGGTATGAGTATTAATTTTTCAGAACCTACTCTCATAGGATATGGTGTGGTATAAGGTCTTCAAACCCTATACCTACTCTAGAACTTGTATTATATTGTAGAAGGTATAAGTTCCAAGGTATCATGTACCTATCCTGTTAAATATTATGTATAATATTAATGCATAATAAATAATGATTACATATTTTATTTTGTGACCACTTATGTTTAAGATTATTATTTGTAGACTACATTTCATAAAATTTTATTATAGAAAGATTTGTACTATTTGATTTTAAAATGACTTGTTATTTTTATTTTTAAGAAACTATGGTTAGGGAAGACAAGGGCCCCCACCTCCCTAGACCCAGGAAAGTTTAATTCTTTTAATATTTTTTAAAAAGAAAAAAATATATATTTATTTATATTATAAAGAGAAAACTAAGACATATGAATAAATATGGTGTAGTAGATAAGTATTTACTTTACATTCTCGAGGTCATGGTTTCAAATTTTATGGTTACATTTTTTTTTCAACATGCATTTATTACACTAATCACTCATTCTCTCTCTTAGTTTCATTTTAACTTTTCTCTTTTATAATAACTAATATCATTAAATTATTTTATCATAAAATTATATCTAACTAAATAAACTCTTGTGAATAACTATTTTTTATTTAAAGTATACCACAAATAATAATTATATTATCCATATTACAATTGAATCTAATTGTATACTATTATATAATTTGATTTAGTAACTTTTTTTCTTATGCAATTATTGTTATTAAAATCTATATAAATTCTTGATTTACTTTATTATCTAAATTATTTATGATCAATTTATGCTAAAAGTAATCATATTGCACATTAATTATAAAATTTGATTTAGTAACATTTTTTTCTATAATTATTGTTAAGAAAATGAACATGAATTATTGAATAAATATCATATCTAGATATATTTTATGATTTTTTTCTGTTAAAAGCAAAACTTATACAAATATTAGCACTATATTTTTTATTAATGCTTAATTTTCAAGTGACATGTATACAAGCTTTTATAAAATGTAGTCAATACTCTATATTATTGTTTGAATGATTTACTTGATGAAGTTTTAGAATATATAACAATGAAATTATGAATGGAATTCTCGTTAATATATAAGATGTAATATAATTGTAACAACAAGTGAATATAACTAAATAATTTTAAGATTAACTTAATCAAAGCCTAACACCCTTAGTCATGTAATCTTACGTCCACCATGATTATGGTTATATGTATATACTTGAACTCTCAAATTATATAAAGATGTTATTTATTTTATAACACTAATTAATATAGAAATAGTTCCAATTTTTTTTTTTTTTTGGAATTTTGTGCAAGATTTATAATTTTGTTTAGTATCACATAAATAAGTTTCACAAGTTTATTATAACGTTTCAACTTCACATATGAATTGATTCACTATATTATAAAACTTGTGATATTAATAAATTACTTTTTAAATTTCTTTCCACATGTTATTTATATTGAATATATGAAAATAAAATAATGTTACATATTACACAAAAACGTATCAATGACCATAAACTTGATGTATTTAAAAGAAAGAAAACATATAGAGATTTTGTAAAAATAAAAAATAAAATTAGGGTGTCCTTTTACCCTATAGATTTTACATGTTATAGAGTGGATACAAGAAAAAAGTAGTTTCCAAGTATGAAATTCAATATCATTTACCTTACAAGGTAGGGTAAAAGTAATACTTTGTAACATATCCGCCCTCTACTTATTCACACTTAAAACAGATTATTTATATGCTATAAGCCTATTGTAACTAACTAAAGGACATGTGTAAAGAAAATAAAATATAGATAAATCTATAGCTAATTACATATATAGTACTAATAACTAACTGTTGTTTAGAAATTTCTAATAATAATGCACACGATTGTAATACTAGTACACATTATGTATTTTTACTTATGGTCATTGAAAAGAAACAGCCAACATGTTAGGACCCATATATATATATATATAATATATATTCTATGAAGAACTCACAAAAGGAAAAAAAAAAAAAAGAATGTCTTCCTTTATGTAATATTTATTACTCAATTGCTCATGGCTTTGAGTAAAATATGACAATCTTTTTACTTTTTTACCCCCTAATATCTTCTGGTGATTCCATATAACATATCGATTTTATATCTTGTATCATCATACACATGTAATTGTACTTGAGGATGAAGCTAACTGATTAATTGAGGATGGCACTAAACATTTTGCAGCCTATTCCCTATTTGGCCGACTCATATTGACTATGTGCTTCCCAATTCTATCTCTGTGCCGAATCCAGAACACTACCATCATAGCCACGAAAGTTATTTTTCAAATACTACATATGAGGTAATGTATATATAGATTAGTCTTGTTTTTACGTTTGAATACATTAGTGCTGACTTATGTATAATTTCAATCATTTTTTTTCTTTTAAATTGGTTGCTCAAACAAGCTATTGAAAGTGGGAAATCCATACAACCAACCAAAATTTTTGTATCCTTTGATATTAAAAGTTACCTCCACGTATTAGTCATTGGTGAATTTATCTCTTTAAATTATTTATTCCATGAAGTTATTTATTTTACTGGTTAACAAATTTATTCTCCAATATTAAGCCCCCAATCAATTTTCCTGAATTTTATATGGATCCATTAAAGAATGTGGTATGATTTTTTAAATTTTGCAATAAATAATGATTGAGAAAAACATAAAGGTATAATGAAATTGATCATTAGCAATAAAGTTAATTGAGTTGTAATACTTTTTCTAACTCTTAACACACACATTAGAAATATTCAAAAATATATGTATAAATTCATAAGAAGTTTCGATGTTCTTTTTCCTTTTTATCCCTTACAGGAGTTACAAGATCATCAAATCTTAGACAACTCAGCAAGGCTGACTTTAAGGTGTTACATATGTAAAAATCTGGTAAGTGATCCCTTCTGTATACGGTCAAGTAGTATGACCTATCACATTAGGAAACTTTTGCGAAAGCAATGTGTTAGGAAACTTATTATGGTTTATATGATATGCATTACCCCGCCTCTTCCCCCCCCCCCCCCCCCAAACCGGATGAAGTAG
This sequence comes from Combretum micranthum, assembly GCA_024138025.1. NCBI lineage: Eukaryota > Viridiplantae > Streptophyta > Magnoliopsida > Myrtales > Combretaceae > Combretum > Combretum micranthum. The sequence continues at coordinate 123,777 of JAMXBD010000897.1, read as the reverse complement.
GATCGGGTTCCCTTTTTCTACAATATGTGATATGCTTGATAGAAAGTTTAATATATTGTATGCATTTGAAAAATGAATTTTATACATAGATTTTATTCATTAGAAATTTAAAAGTTAATGTTCAAAGCCCGTTATAGATATATTCTAAATAGACTATTGTTTTTAATAAGAAAGAAATATTCTAGGTTTTTTTTATATATATTTTCTTTTCTACATACATAGGTATATATACATAATCAAGCTCTTCTATTTTTGGTATACAAATCTACTATAATGACAATTGTAATTTGATTTCAATGATATTCATTAACTAGCCATAAACTCCTAATTAATGATATTCATTGACCCTATGATACAGTCATAAACTCCTAATTTCTAGGAGTCCTTCATGCCAACACTCCCCCTCAAGTTGATGCATAGATATCCATCATGCCCAACTTGCTAAGTGAGTTATGAAAATTCTTGCTACATACTGCTTTAGTTAGGATATCTGCTAACTGATCTTTTGATTTTACAAAGGGAAACCGATTGTCTTTTCTTCAAGATGTTGTTTGATGAAGTGTCGATCAACCTCCACATGCTTAGTTCAATCATGTTGCACCGGACTATAAGAAATATCAATAGCTGCTTTGTTATCACAAAATAAATCCATCTCGCATTTAGGAGGAAATCCAATCTCAGACAACAAATTTCTAAGCCAAAGAAGTTCACATACCCTCTGCCATTCCTTTAAATTCTGCTTCCGCACTTGATAATGCCACTACCTTCTGCTTCTTACTTCTCCATGTAACAAGATTCCTACCGACAAATGTGAAATAGCTTGAAGTTGACTTTCTATCTAAAATATTTCCAGCCTAATCCGCATCTGTATACCCTTCAAAATTTAGATGACCATTCTTAGAGACAAAATGCCTTTACCAAGCGATGATTTTAGATATCGAAAAATCTGAATGACCACATTCATATGATCTTCGCTAGGGAAATGCATGAATTGGCTAACTACACTGACTGCATAAGCAATATCAGGTTGGGTATGAGATATCAACTTACCAACTAGCCTCTGGTATCTTCCTTTGTCTGTTGGTACTTGATTTGAGTATTCTCCAAGTCGATGATTTGGAATTATAGGTACATCAGCTGGTTTGCAGTCCAATAACCCAACTTCAGTTAATAAATCCAGCACATATTTCCTCTGAGAAAGAAATATCCCTTGATTAGATCTAGCAACTTCAATCTCTAAGAAGTATTTGAGTCCTCCCAAATTCTTCATCTCAAATTCTGATGCCATTTGAGATTGAAGTTTTGCTATCTCATCTATATCATCTCCTGTATTGATCATATCATCAACATAGACGATTAGAGCTGTAATCTTGCCTTGTTGGTGTTTCAAGAATAAAGTGTGGTCAGAGTTACTTTGTCAATAGCCATGTTTCTTCATTGCGACACTCAGTCGAGGTGATTGTTTCAACCCATATAAGTTCTCTGTAACTTGCAAACGACCTTATTGTCTGAGTATGCCACATATCCAGGAGGGATATCCATATAAATTGCTTCTTCAAGGTCACCATGGAGAAAGGCATTTTTTACATCAAATTGATGTAAAGGCCAGTCAAGATTTGCTGCAAAGGACAATAAAACTCTTATTGTGTTCAATTTTACCACTAGAGAGAAGGTTTCTTGATAATCGACTCCATATGTTTGTGTGTATCCCTTGGCAACCACTCTAGCTTTGTACCTTTTAATAGATCCATCTGCTTTGTATTTAACTGAAAACATCCATTTGCACCCTCCTGTCTTCTTCCCTTCTGGTAATGTAGCAAGAATCCATGTTTTATTCTTCAACAAGGCCTCCATCTCTTCCTTCATGGCTTGAGTCCATCTAGGGTCCTGTAATGCCTCTTTTGCATTAGTGGGAATGTGATGAGATGAGAGATCATTTGCAAAGCTTTTCAAAGATTCAGATGGTAATCTAGTGGACATGTAATTGGCAATAGGATATTTGGATCGCCGTTCTTCCATCTCAGGAGAGAATCGACTTGGGGGCACACCACGATTATGCATGTAAGGTAATATATAGCTAGGGATAGAAGCAATAGTATCTATGACATTAGAGGGTTGATGATCAATAGGGGTTGATCGAGAACATACCTCAGTGATATTCTCAGGAGATGGACTAGTGGTTATTGGTGAAGAAGGGGGCACGTCATCATTTGAGGAAGTTGTCTCTGACTCATTCTGAATGTCATATTCATTAAAGCATGGCCACTCATATCTCATCCAATTCAACTCTTCACTAGAATTCTCCCCCTGACGAGGTGGAGTGGAGAGCTTAGCAGTAAAGAACATTTCAGTTTCAAAAGATGTGGCATCCACAGTGACTTATGTTCACTTATGAGGGGGATTGAAGCAGCGATATCCTTTTTGGTGTAGGCCATAGCCTAAGAAAATGCACCTTACAGCACAAGGATCAATTTTTGTGCGTTGATCCTTTTAGACATGAACAAATACAATACACCCAAACACGCGTGGTGGCATCATCAAGATTGAGGGTAGTGTTACAAAATGAGATAACGCTTGAAGAGGAGTTTTCATTTCAAGAACTTTCGTTGGCATCCTATTGATGACATAAACTGCATGCACAATTGCCTCTGCCTAATAATGCCCAATCATATTAGCCCCAATAAGAAGAGCTCTAGCAGTCTCAAGAATATGGCAATTTTTCCGTTCGACCACTCCATTTGTTGGGGAGTATGCGAACTTGATTTCTCATGAATCATTCCATGTTGACAAAAGAAGTCATTAAATTGCATGTTGACATTTTCTTCGCCATTATAGGATGAAAAACCTGTAATTTGGTGGAGTATTGTGTACAAACCATATTATAAAAGGACTGAAAGGTATTGGAAACCTCATCCTTATGTTTCAACAAATACAACCACGTCATCCGTGTGCAATCATCAACAAAAATCACAAACCATCGATAGCCATGCATATTAGGTTTTGGGGATGGTCCCCACACATCAGTATGGATTAAGGAAAAAGGAATAGTACTTTTATTAAAACTCAAAGGATAAGTGGCCCGATGGATTTTTGCAATAATCTAGAAGAACATGTTTCAAATATCTAAATGACGGATGACCTAACCGACAATGCCAAAGCTAAACTTGCTCCTCTTTAGACATATTCTGATGAGCGGTGTGACATGCTTTATCGATCTTTACATCCATCAAATAGTATAGTCCCCCCTTCTCAATACCACATCCAGCAATCTCCTTTGTTAGAATATCCTAAAGAAGGAATAGATTAGGATAAATAAATGCAACACAATTCAAATCTTTGGTAAGTTGACTCACAGACACTAATTTATGAGAAAGAGATGGAACAAGAAGAGTGTTAGATAATGGCATATTAGGTGTCACTATTACTGTACCAGCCCCTATTACTGGGGAAATTTTTCCATTGGCATTTTTAATGTTTGTTCATCTAGGCTTGGATCTTTGGGAGATATCATTTTCATCATAGGTCATATGGTCAGAGGCTCCTAAGTCAAGAATCTATTAGCCATGAGCATTGTCTATTTTAAATTCATGTAGATTCATACATGTGACTGGTTTATGAATTTCAATGGTGCTGACATTGTGAGCTTGAGCTGGAATTAAGGAAAGAGTCATGTCACTGATGGCAACTGATCCTGACCTCTAGTCATTGTTCATTCTAGCCTGTGTCATTGGTTCCTTCAACATTGTGCTTTTTCTTTGACTGTAATTCATGCCACCATTTAGGATACCCATGAATTTTAAAACAGGTCTCCCGGGTATGTTTAGTCCCTCCACAATGAGAGCATTTCAGTCCATCATATGCATTCTTTTTAGAAGAGGAATTTGATTTTCCATTATAAGAGGAAGCTGTCAAAGGAGTTATAGTCCTTAAATTCTTTGATGTAAATACGAAACCTGATGGTTCTTCATTCGAAGTTCCTATCATGACTACTTATCGCATCGCTTTTTCGTCAAACATGGGCATAAGCCTGTTCCATTGTGGGGAATGGTTGCATCTACAGAATATCTCTACGAATGTTGTCTAGTCAGTCATCCATGCCATCCAAGAATATGTAAACTCGATCTTTCTGCAACATGTTGTTATAACGCTAAATATTAGCTTGGTACTGCATGGGATTTGGCCTTCGAAAGGCAATCTCTCTCCATAATCCTTGTAGATTGTTGTAATATTTTTCCAATAAACCACCTACTTGCTTTAGCCATGATACTTTGCGTCGAAGGTCATACACTTGGGAGACATCACTCCCATCAAAATAGGTTGTTGCTATGGCATCCCATACCATTTTTGCCGTAGGAAATGTGATGAAATTCCCAATCAATGGTGGGTCCATGGAGTTAATGAGCCATCCTTTTACTATGGCATCATCAGTACACCATTTTTCAGAAGGTTAAATCTATCGTTGTAGGTTCGGACAGATCACCATTGATATGACCCAATTTGTCTTTGTCAAAGATGTACATCTCCACCACTTGAGACCACAGTCCATAGTTGGTCCCATCCAATTTAATTCCTATTAGAGCAGCAGCTATGTCCATTGTTGAGGTTGTACTGGAATTCTTAGATAGTATTTCCGTCATTCTGGTAGTGAGTTTGGTAAGATAGATTAAGAAAGATTTCAGGGGTTTCTGATGACTGCAAATCTTCACCAGCCATATCGGTGTTGTAGGATGTTATTTGCTTTAGTGTTGTCTATATAGAGGAGGATGGGAATTGAAAACTTACTCTAATACCATGTTTTCAATAAGAAAGAAATATTCTAGGTTTTTTTATATTTTTTTATTTTCTACATACATGGGTATTTATACATAATCAAGCTATTATATCTTTGGTATACAAATATGCTATAATGACGATTGTAATTTGTTTTAATGATATTCATTGACTAGCCATAAACTCCTAATTAATGATATTCATTAACCATATGATAGTCATAAACTCCTAATTTCTAGGAGTCCTTCACACCAACAACTATGTCAAGATTCAACTTTATAGTGCACAATTGATATCTAACATTGCAAAATACAAATGCTCCATTTAAAATTGTTGGGCATGTTATATATATATATATATGTATGTATATATATATAGAGAGAGAGAGATGTCAGATGTGTCAATCTAATCTTTTGCTAACTATAGAAGAAAAGGGTGATACTAACAAATATTTCTTAATGGAAAGAATTTTTTATATATTTTTTAAAAGGTATGGACTATTTCATAGGAATCATGGATCACTTAGACCAATAACCCAAACTAAAGCTAAGGGCTTGTTGAACTTGGCTAAAACAATCTTTACAAATGATCCGAATGATGATGAATTAGGCTTTTTGAGAGGATATATGATGCACTTTTGAGTAGGATTTGATTTGATTGCTTGAGTACTAAAAATTCATCGTTAGAGGAGATAATGCCCTCCATCATGCCTATAATCCAGACCATGATGGAGAAGATGCCCATGATCAAGCTCATGATTGAGTCTAAACCTAAATGTTATGCACTGGTGGAGATCACAGTCGCTATCACTAATGGAGGCTATGAGCACATCATCAATGTATGACACAAGGACTTAAGGAGATAATAGGCATGGTCATGCCCATGATATTGATCGTTAATAACCCTATTTATGCTCGTGATTGCTTGAAAATGGAGGAGAAAATTGATACGAAGGGATCACGACCCTTATCATAGCCATGATCAACATGGTGATCTCCACCCCTATTTTTATGTTGTTTAAAGCCTTTATTTCCTATTTTATTTGTTTATCTTGTAGTTTTCCATTTTTTCCCATTACCAGACTTGTGGAGTATATAAGGGTTATTACTTATATGTTTAGTAGTTTTGGCTGCTTGACACCAAACTAATACAAACTACACCAACTTGTGACGAAACTCGGTATATAAATCTAGAAATCAACCCTAAGATCATTCAAGATCGAATGAAAACCGTGATGCATTGGTTAACAAAGCAAGAACCTTAGTATAAAGGAGGATGCGATAATCGATGATGGAAGAAATCCGATTGATAAGCCTTGATGAACGCTACGAGAGAGCCTGATAAGTTTAGAAAGTTTTTTCCAAAACTAGAGAGAAATAAACTCTCAAATTCCAATTGATCAAAGATTCTTCGATTGTTACATATACAATAGGTTTATATAGGCTTCAATTACCCTCAAAACTAAGTTACTTTTAATTATCCTAAAAACCAAGCGACAAAAATAATGAAAACAAATAAAATTCGAAATAAAAAATAACCCTAAACTTAAGAGAATGCTGGCCAAATATTGTCTTGCAAGGCTGGTGGCGTATGTGAGAAGGCTAGCAGTTCAGCAAACAAGGCGAGTGGCTTTCATATAAAGACCAATGGCATCTAAGCTCCAAGGCTGGGGGCTTTCCAGCAGTATAAGACTTGAAACATGCAATATTGTTACTTGAAATTTCCACACTTGAAAGGCTTTAATATTTTGTGTCCCAAACTATTTTATCTCCACTTCTATGTAAAATATTAATTAGTTTAGGAGATGTATTAGAATCTTGCTAGATAGTTTCTTTATCTTGAATTTCTAAGATTAATCCATACAAGGCTTCCTTCACCACTTGACTTGTGCTCTTGTCATTGGACCTCTAATTCCTTGTAATGGATCATTAGACTTGGTTGGCTCTTTAAATTTTGATGCCATCAGATCTCCATCACGTTTTACCCTCAGTAAACTTTGTAATGTCCTTTGTGAAAAATTGCCTTCCTTAATAAGATTGAGTTTTCTATTTAAGAGTGTTCTTTGTTCTTTCTTGTCATTATGTGTAATATTGATTTATTAGAACAACTAGTTCGATTTTATCTTTTGTGAGTCATATCCAAGGATTGATTGTTCATATCTTTTAATTTTTCTGTTTCATAAATCACGAAAACCTAAAATCATACTATAAACCTTAAATCGCAATTGAAAGCACTAGATCCACAAATTACTCAGATTCTCCCATTTGTATCATTATTTTGATGTAATGGTCTATTATTGGTATTAAAAGAAATCATTCCAGTCTTATAACTAATGTTTTCGGACTAGGGTTTACCCACCCGGTTCAACTTGCCTCTTCCTTAGAAACAAGCTAGTTCAACTGTGGTTTAACCCTCGACAACCCAGTTTCACTCATTGGCCTAAACTTCTAATATGTCCAGGTCAAGCACCCATATTAGTCTAACAACATTGCTTATAACAGTCTGGAAATCCCTTCAAAACCAATTATCTAACTTTTTTTTTTCTTTTAGATGAACCACCCAACATTTCATGTTTAACAATTATGTCGTAACACTTTCTCATTTTTTAAATGACACATATGTTCATAGGGCTACAAATGAGATGAGCTACTTAGGTTCAACTTGTTTTAAACTCAACTCAGATTGAACTCAACTAGTAAAGGAGTTGAATTTAAACTTTGAATAAAGCTTAGTTATCTAAAAGAGTCAAGTTCAAACTATGATTTTGGCTTATAAGCTAAATCCTAAACAGGCTCGTAAATAAATTCATTAATAGTTGAGTTGATCTCAAGTTTGAATTTCAAACTCGATAGAAATTTTGGCTTGAGCTTGATTTGATAATTTTCAAACAATCTAAGCCTAAGCCTTTAAAAGCTTAGCTTAGTTTGGCTTGTTTCCAGCCCAACCTTTTTGTGCAATGCAATTATAATTAGACAACAATCAAAGGGAAGATGATATTGATTTTACAATTAGAATAGTGGCTCGTAAATTACAACATTTTTATAGCCATAATATATGCATTTTTATTATATTACATGAGGTATAGAAAAGTTATATGAGGTAGTTGAAAAGACATATCGACATATCATTATCTTTCTTATAAATAAATTTCATGGATGATTTATTCAAGTACATGTAAATTAAAGGATAACAATATCAACAACACTATTTAAAATTATTTTCTTTTCTAATTTCAATCTTAAATTTTGAAATAATTAAATGTTAAATTTTAACTTAATTTCTACCAATCAAATTTTACACTTAAAGTTTAAGTTTGTAAAATACCATACTTAATTAAACTTTTAGTTAGATTTACTTCTATCGTTATACTAAGAAAGATAATGTGGCAAATACTCATCGAAAAAACATTAAATAATCAGAACATGGTAGTAAAAATTCACAAATAGACTTTTGATTAAATTTGCATTTGGTGATACTATCTATATAGATGAGTGGATTAGTTGTAGTGATCATGTGTATACAATGTTTGGCTCACAACACGCACAACTTTAGAGAAATGACATAGCAATGATACGTAAGGATGACTTAAAAAGAGAGACGAATGATGAAAAGTAAGCAATCTCAAAGGTTCAAATGCACTTGTGACACGTAAAGGAGAACAACCACATTTTCCATATCCCTAAAATTTGCCAAATGATGACTCTTGGAGTATTTATAAAGTTTGGTCATTGACAACATCCGTTGGATAGCGTGGGTGTCGATGGTTGAGATGAGTGCTTGACATGCCTAGGGGCATCACTAGGACATTAATTAAATGACATGCAACTTAATTTAGGGAAGTCGTAAACTTGTAGTAAAGTTAAGGTTTGAATGTATTAGGTTTGGGACAATAACTTGAACTACACAAACAATAATCCAATATGACTCACGACATAGTATTAGTAGGTTGTTCACCACAGTCTAGGATAAATGATAGGAACAAGTAATGAGGGTGAAATTCATAAAAATATTCATAAACGAGGATAACAACTAATTAAGTTAGTTCACGATAGGTAGATATTTATATTAATCCCCCACATAGGAAAAGATGTAAAAAAAAACAATTTGAAATAAAAATAAAACATGTTCTAGAGCAAACATCATGCATACAAGCAAGCTAGCATAGGAATTGCCATGAGAAAACCATCTTGTTCCCTAATTAACATATTAGTGAACTGGTACGAATTTCATGCGTAGAATAGACCTTCATGAGGTACAGACAAATTAGTATGAACCAACTATATGCAATTTCCTCCTTTAAGTTATTTTCATTATCTACAAACTGTTCCCTTTTACTTGAACTGAGATAACTTTCTAGCCTATTAACAAGAAAATCAACAACATTAACAATTAATAGACACGCTTTAAATTCTGATGTTGATATTTAAACTTTATTTCTTATTATCTTATCGGGGTTTATGAAAATTTGTCATCACTTTGATAGATTAAAAATCTCTAAGAGAGGACTTACATCACAACTAAGTGCGAAAATATTTAACATACCTATTTACAGTGTATAACACTCAACACTCCATACTCTTGTCTCATTGGTAGTTCTCTCTTCATTATTATGCAGCCGAAGTTCATTATAAACACTGGGTTCTTCCCAACCTTATCTTGTGAACAAATTAGAATCATCTGTATCTCCTTACTTCGATCCCCTAAATTGTTTCAGACTTGTTCAACGCAAATAACAATCATACTTCAGTTCCATTTCCCTTTCATAAAACCATTTTAGCCTAAATCAAACAGTCCAACTCCTCTCCATCCATCAAGTCATCTAATTCCTCCATTAGTTGGGTACATGTCTTCACATGGAATCATAGATATATACTCACATATGTGCTTTCCCTTCATATCACCTCCATTAGGATGAACAACAACGTCCCACAGTATATGATCATCGATAAAATGACAATCAAATATAGCTTATACACATTTCATCCTATCAAATAAATAAGAGCCATCATCCATTGACTCTTCTAAGATCCCATTCATTGTCAACATAAGATGAAGATCATATTAGAAGAATACTTTATGTGACTCAACATGGTCTTCTAAACAATTTAAATGTCTTCTTACATCTCAAACCATCATAGATCCCACACATAAATCTCCTACATAAGCATACATAAAACCTTCACCATAATGATTTCTCACAAAATTTAAAATGAATTATATAATATCAACTTCCCAAAATATCTACGTAAAGGCATGTTAGAAGCTCCTCCTATTATCGCATTTCTCATAATAATACCATATACACACAAGACACTCTGCAAATATGGATAACCATTTACGAGGCTCTAATGAGTACCTACAAACACCTTATATGTCCCATAGGCAATACATAATCACAATACCCTCCCTTGCTTCACAACCTTGCAGATTGATTGGTATAAAGTAAATAAAAAAGTGAGGACAGATACATAAATACTCAAAACCTTTAACAACTCCCAAGCTCAATGGTAATGGCACTAGCTCAAATACATAGAGAGTCATTTGCCACTCATCATTCTAAAAATGCTTGTATAATTTATATGAAGGATTGACTTAAAAATCAACCACCCATACACCATGACCCTTTCTAGAGTCTTATCACACAAGAAATGAATATTCCTCCAATAAATATAACCATCAATAAGGTTCCAATAGATATCAATAAGTATCTCATATGCTTTCATAGGGAAAAATACAATCATAGTAGTGTACTACACTATATAATCCCATCATTAGATCAACATACAATTACAATGTATAGAATGTTTGAACGTAACTATAAGAATACCTAAAACACTTAGTAGTTCCTAGTGTAAGGAAGAACAATTTTAAGTTAGGTATTTGAACATTTGTCTAGACTTCATTAATGACTTTTGTTAATACTTCATGATGTGAGTCAATTTCAGTACTACGGACACCTCATAAGTATTATTCAACTCCCCTTAACTCTAGTAAGGATACCAATACTTTCTTCCATATCTCCATAGAGCTCCTCTTCCTAGATCATGTCATCAATCTTACGATCCTTGATAATTATTAGTGCATCTTGTTATTTTTCTTGTGTTTGATGAGTATGACAAGCATCGAGTTTGTCATTATCATCTTATGTTCGAGGTCAACCTCCACAGCATTGTCTGTATACTTTACATACTTTCTTCAAGATTATATTGAGCATTAATATCATGTAAACCCTATACAAAACCTCAATCAACCTTAGACCTATCGTTACAAATATCTCCATGAGCTCTAATTAATTTTGAATGTTAAAGAAAGGTGTTTTATATATTTAAGATCACCTCAGCAATATTTGCTAATTGTGAATTCATAACAACTCTAGTCGTACCCTATTCTCCATAAACTTGTTGGATCAATTAAACAATTCCAAATAATCCACTAGTTCTACAACTACTATCACTCAATTCACTCAAACAATTTATTGAACACTTTAATGATAAACAAAGAACAAGAGCTAAGAGCTTACTTACCTTTACAACATGCCGAATACCTAGTGCAAAACTATATGAATACTCCATTGGGAATTTCATCAAACACCTCATGGGTCAAACAAACTCCTACCGCTACTATAAGTTTGACCACCACAAGGCAAGCACCAAGAAATACCACAACACATTCAAGAATATCAATCCACAATATAATACATGCCAAACTATACGCCATAACTCTAACTCAAAGACATAAAATTCTCATCACTATAGTGTGCTTTCATTCCAAATGATGATGATGTGCCTAGAGGACAATCACTAGGACCTTGATTGCACAGCTCAGATTAATTTACAAAAGCCCTAAACATGTAGTAAAAATAGGATTTAGATGTTATAAAGTTTGGGATTTGGGATATGGATTGCATTTTTACTTATTAGTAGATACAATGCATCGATAATAACTTAAACTACACAAACACTAATCCGATATGACTCACAGAATAATATTAAAGGGTTATTTGCCATAACCTGGGTTAGATTGATAAGAACCAGATAATGAAGGTAAAACTTACAAAAATATTCATAAACTATGATATATTAGGTCAGTTTACAATTAGAGGGGTGATATTTATATTAATCCCCTTTATTGGAAAAGACGCAAATAACATGATTTAAAATAAAATAAAACACGTTCCAAAATAGACCATCATGCATACCAATGAGTTGGTACAAGAGCTGTTACAAGAAAATCATCTTGTTTCTTGATTAAGCATATTAGCAAGCTGGTATGAATTTCATGCGTAGGTTGGACCATCAAAGGTACCGATGAACTGGTACAAACTAACTCTGCAATTTCCTCTTTCGAGCTATTTTCACTATTTAACAAATAATACCACAATTTACATGAATTGGAACAACTTTCTAGCCCATTAACCAACAAATCAACAACATCAACAATTAATAGACACACTTTTAAGTTTTTATGATAATATTTGAATTTTTTTTATGGTAAATTACACCAGAGGGTCACAACATTTAAGGATAAATTCTTTTGAGGTCACGATATTTCGAGAAATGTTTCAATTGAAGTCACCATTAACAAGTGTCAACATGAGAAAAATTTACTTAAGACTTAGAAGATCCGCCATATTATAATACATGTCAATAGTAACCTTAATTGAACCACTTCCCTAAGCATTATGAACTCAAATGAACCATCCGAAATATTATGATCATAAATGATGTTACTCCCAAACTTTATGACCTTCTGGTGTAATTTACCCTTTGTTTTTACAAAAGTCTCTTCTTTAAGAGTCGTATAAAGTGCAACTTAAGGTAAACACACTTGAAATCTCATAGCTCGCATTTGATTGGTGCAAGCAAATTTTTGAATCCAATTAGCGCTTCTATTAATAGATCCTTCCATAGACTCATTTTGAGTTTAGGTCTCATAGAGCCTCTTTTTAATGCAAAAGCTTCTCTAAAAGTTGAGAGCGGTAAAACTAGTCTAGTAATCCTTACTCCAGCCCACCATACTAAATCTCCTTTAACTCATCCCAAATAATACATTAATCTCTTTACGTCATGGCACTTAACCTATGATTCAAATCAATATATTTCATTTAATAGAATTAGTCTTCGATATTTTACACCCTAGCCAAAGTCATCTAGAGAAAGTTAAGGGATTTGGGAATCACATACATTCATCAAAGGTAACTAGAGCATAACTTAGCATATGTACTTAGAAGATAGCAAAGTACATGGTGACTATGCTCATATAGCTAAGACTTTATTTGCTAATACATAGTGTTATGGATTCGTCATAGTGCACAAACTTGTAGCCTTAGTCAATTGCACATGTCAACTTTAGCTAATTTTGATCAATGCTTCTAATTATGTGTGCTTTGTTAAGTTTACCGAAGTTACATCATCTCCAAAATATATCATAAATAAATTCATTAAGTGTTGTAGCCTTGTCCTTACAATGTTTCCATGCCTTTAACTCATAGTTACAACTCTTTAGAGTACCACATCATAAATGGAAATTTTGCGTACAAATCTAATCATCTCACCAAACTAATAATTAGTAATAACGTAACTTGATATTATAACCACTTTCATACTAAGACCCTCTTAGCTGGGAATAATGAAAACCAAAGTAGTTGTTTTAGTCTAAATGAGCTGAAAGAAAGTGAAACAGAAGGGGGCTCTCTTAGGTAAAGTAATAATAATTTTACAAGCTTCCCGACAAGCAGATTGATAGTATATTAATGCATTCATCCTAGCATCCTTCGCATAATATAACATACGGGTTGATTATATCGTAGAGTATTTCCTATGATACACAAATTTATCCTCACCATTCACCATTTCCATGGACTAATAATGTGAAATGGATAAAAATAAAATATCCAACTGCTAAATTTTTTTGTCTTTTGCCAAACATCATCTACAGATGTAAAGACCATACACCTATTTTAGTTCAACCACTATATACACATTTCACTTTGTTTTATTTTTTATCCATGTTCTTTTGCATACATAACACACATATATTATTGCCCATCATGTACAATTTTCTGCTATCACTACTCGTATTGCCTTTTGAATTCTTCAAACTACACATCCATGAGTCGTGTTCACTAGATCAGGTTTACATATAATATTTCTTTTCAATTTTTTTCCTTTTTGTAATAATCTCCTAGTACATTGAAAGACATACATATTTTGCATCATTGTTCGTATACTACTAAATGAGAGGGTTGCATTCAATGCCCCTTTCATTTAATTTATTTATTATTCACTTTAAAAAAAAATAACTCTAACATTTACCATTAATTCCTTTTACCTATTTTTATTTACTTTACCTTTTTTTTTAAGTCAAATACACTTACAAGGAGCATTTCTTTCTTGAAATATTTTAACACCTTATACATACATAAACAATTCATCATAAAAAAAAAATACTCCAAATACTCTCATCTCTATTGGTGGCTTGGAATCACTAACATCATTGTTTGCGATATATATATGTATAGGTCACAAATACAAAACACCGGAACTTTCATGTGGACATAATTAAGGACGCTTTTGGCTGCAAGTATAGATATGCTTGAAATTTTTCATTGTGTGAAATTCCACTTCATTTGAATCTCCACTCAGCTATATGTCTATTCCACATCAACACTAGCATATTATCACAAAACAACATAACCTAACTAGCATCATGCAAATTGACCCTAGACTATCAAATATATGCTTGAATCATTTTTTTCCCTTTTTTTCTTTTTTAATTGTGACTGTAGAAATATCTAACTCAATCCGAAGTTAAGAGGCCCTTCATTCACCTACTAGTCATATCAGATTAAATTAAATTCACCTTAAATCTCTTCCATGAATCTTTATTTTTTAGTTACACTTCACCGATCCATCTATATTAGGTTTTTTTTTCTTTTTCCTAATGTTGGTATGTCCACAAGCTTACACTTTGAAAAACCAATTAGGGAAGAAATTAAAGGCCTTTTTGGTTCATCATTTTGGTGCCAAATAGATATTAGATTGATATTGAATCGATACTAATATGATACCGATGAAAAACTTATAGTTTTACTTATAGCCTAACAAAACTGAACCAATATTGAAGTGATACCGATCTAAACCAATACTAAACTGATACTGAACAAATAGTGATAAAAAATTGACAATCCAAAAAGGCCCTAAGTGTGTAAACGAGTGGAACTGGTTATAATGATTATGCAGGTGCAATGTTTGGCTTATTGTACACATGGCTTTAGACAAGTGACTTAGCAATGACAAGGATGACCTAAAAAGAGAGGTGGGAAGGAGGAGCAAGCAATCTCAGAAAACTTAATCATACGTGTTATAGGTGGATGATATATGTAGCACTAACCCTATAATTCTTTTAAAAAAAAAAGGCAATGCATTTTTTGTTATGAATCTTATTGGATCCCCTAGGTTACAATTTGATGGCACAACCATGTTTTTTTGTATCCTTAAAATTTACTAAATGAAGAGGAACCTTGGCATATTTATAGAGTTTAGCATGGACAACACTCATTGAATCTCGTAGAGTATCAATGGTTTAGATGAGTCCAGTTAATATATTCTTCCATGGGCTCATTTTACATTTACACCAATGGAGTCTCTTTTAAGTGTATAAGCTTTTCTCAAAGGGTTGAAATACATTAGTAGATCCAATGATTCTTACTTCAAACTCACCGTACCAAATCATCTTTAAGTCATCCCAAAGTATAGACTGTACTCTTTAAACCCTATCACTTAGCCTAGGGGTTAAATCCAATTTTTTTATGTAATAGAATTAGCCTTCTACACAATCCACCATTTTTCTAATGAAGATGACTGTATTGTTTCACGTTTAATTTGCAATTTTCAAATATAGTAACCTTTACAAATTGCATTATAGTTTTTTTTCCACCCAATTGCATCTAGTATCGGTAGTCATATTTTAGTTATTTAATTTGAAAATAATGCATAATACTGTTATCACCTTGATTACAATAACTGATTTTCTTTTGTTCTTTCTTTTGGCTTCACAATAAAAGCTAAAAATAGGTGTTGATGGTCGTTTGCAATACGAAGAACATTTTTCTGGCAACAAAAATATTGTCCCTCTCACCATCACGATGGAACTCTGGAATGCTTTAGTTGCAAGAGACTAATGGTTAGTGCAAAAGATCAATACTCTATGTTGTCTTGTGTCAACATTTAAGATGTAGTAATGATATGCTAATAATTTGAAATTTTTCTACATTTCTAATAGTTCTAAGGATATAGCTATAATGTATACTTTAGTATTAGAAAGATAATCAAATAGAGCATTAATTAACATGTAATCTAAGTGAGATGTTTTCTAAAAAAAAAAAACTAGTGAGACGACTATCGCTTAGCTTTTGAAAGATGATAATTGTCACCATCATAAAGTTCATGGCATAGAGCATACTAATAACGACAATACATTTTCAATGGTGTAACTTATATCATATCCTTGGGTATATATTTTTGTAGGCAAGAGATTCAAACCCTTTATCTCTCAATGATGGTAGAAAAATATGCAACGATTGTCAGAGCATAATCATCACAATGACCATTCAAGATTGTCAGCCTCTTATCAAGGATATCCATAAACTATACAAAAGACTGAAGATGAAAGTTGAGCAGCGTTTTCCCATACATTTGGTAGATCAAACTACAATTGATGAAATAAATGAGGTATGCATTAAAATTAAGCACATTGTCCTTTTAGTAGCTTTCATACATCTAAAAAAATGAAATCATTAAGCTACCTAAAAGTTAAATTAAGACTTTATGAATGTACGTGGTTAGTCCTGCAAAATAACAATCAAATAAATCTTTATTGAAATGAATATTAAGATAAACTTATTTTAATTCATTTATGTTCTACAGATAAATGTCTTGAACCAAAAGGAAAAGCAATTTCTTTTCCTTTTTTTATAATCATATTCAAACTCTAGTTCATAAAGATGAAAAAAAATGGAAATAATATGGACAATTGTAACTACATCCCATGAATTATTGGTTAAACAAGATTTCACTTCCAAATAACTTTATAAATTATTCATATAGGCCTCAAATTACTATATTAATTAATTGAAACTTTCATAGTTAATTAACCTAAATTAAATTACTTCAATCAATCAATATAGTTACTAGTCAATTATTTCTCCATCTATGAATTCGTCTATTAAGTCTTGTCCTAATCTAGCAAAATAGTATCATCTCATACCCTAGATTACTTATAACTTCATTTAGTAATGTAGATCTAATTATATATATGAAATTCTATACACTATATATAATATCCAACAAAACAAGCTAATAAGTACACATAATTAAATACTAAATAAAGATATTATTTCACATGATTCCTTCAGGGTTATCATACTGAAGAATTAAACAACTACTCACTCATGATCATCAATATCCTATAATCAATCATTATATCCATAGCAAAAATAATGATAAAAAGAGAAGAAAGGAATATAAATCTTAAATGAATTGTAAGAGTAGAATTCTTCTGCCCCAAAATCACTTCTTTTATTTTTCAATAAATCCTAAAGTAATATTTTTTCAGTGATTACAATGGAGGAGGGAGAATTAGAACCTTGGACTTCCCTCTTAAGAAACCATGGATAATACCATTAGGCCACTAGGTATTGGCAATCCTAAAGCCATATGTATGAGCTAAAAGAAATACCTAAAATTACACAAAATATCTTAACTTGGATAACTTTAAGAAGTAAACTACTAAGAACATGGTTATGCTTCTAATCATGCTTACTATGAAAAACTTTATTTTAATTTATCTTTAAGGATTTTCGATAATTTTTCCAATTATTATCCTTTATGCCTCAATAACTTAAAAATCTTCTTCTTATAAATCCTCTTTCAAGGCATATAATTTGAGATAAATTATTGTTTAGTAATTAATTTAGAAAAAAATAAATATACAACTATAAATTGGATAAAAAAAAAGTAGAGAGAACATTGTTGTAGTATCACATGATATAGTCATAACACAATAATTCTACTTGTGTTGCACACTCAAAATGAGATACTACTTTACTACTTATATAGCAACTGATGCCTTAAACAACACAAATAGAAAGGTTTTTAATTTGTTTTTCCTCCTTTCACATTTGTCCCTGCTAGTGGTGTGCCCTAGGCCATCAAGATATTTATTGTCATTTATACATTTATCTTATTTAATAAGTCATTTAGCTTATCATGTTATTATTATTGGTCTTCTAAAATGATAAAAGGATTCCTTGACTAGATTATTCTCCCTTATGTTATTAAAGTGTGTGACTTTAAAATTAATACAATAAGGTGATAAGAATACTATTGGTCCATATCTTTATGATTAGGCTGTTAGAATTAGATTAAATCAAAATTTCATAGCACAACTCAATGTTGAAGTCTCAAAATTTATTAAAGCTAATTGTTCATTTTCAACTTCGATTTAGCAACTTCCAACAATTGTGGCAAGCACACCTACCAAAGTAGAATAGAAAAAATTAGGTTGGTCCAACGGAATGGTAACAACTATTGTAATCACAATCCATCCATTATCTAACCAAAGAAAATCATAAAATCATAAAAGAAAAATAAGAAGTTAACTTATGTTAATTAGGAAATATTCACAAGCATTTACTAGGCAAAAGTAAAGGATAGACTTGTAACTTTTGCAAAAGTAGCATCCCAAGGTTCACTACACCAATTCCTTATCAATCGATTTCTTAAAACAACGCTTCTCTGGAAAAGCTGTTTAATTGGGATATTTGCACTATCGGATCCACTAATGTAAACTAAAGGTTATGTTGAAGTCAGTAGTTCTAGATCTAGATGCTAGATCCGCAAAAAGATTAAGAACCCTTTGTTTTGAAAACCTAAGTCAGTGAATTTTAAAACAATTGACCGAAAGTTTTCACCCATCCTCATACAAGGCAGCTACAAACACCCAGTCAATTAACTTGAAAGCACATTTGAAATTAGTTGAATCAGGAATTGGATTCTCGAACCCTAAGCTGCAGGAGATTATTTTCCATGGATTTAATCAATTGCACACAAATATGACGAAATAAAATTGATTCGAAAAGATAAATCACTTTCATTGCTAAAAAATTTACAAAAATTACAAACATGAGGGTTATAATGATTTTACCTAGAAAACTTTAGAGATTTCCAAAGCAAGAAGAAAACAGTTTCGCCTTAGAATTCTCTGAAAACTATACTACGTTAGCTATTGTATATCTCTTGGTCCCCCCCCCCCCCCCCCCCCCCCCCCCCCCCCCCCCCCCCCCAATGAGTGCCTTTGCACATTTATTTATAGCTTAGGGCACAGAAATCAAGAAGATTTTATTGCTAATGTGGCAGATTCTTTATCATGAAAGCAAATTGTTTTGTTCATGTATACGTTTGAATCGTGTACTACATTGTCACGGCTCACAGGTCACATGAGAACTGTGGTTGAGTGCTCGCAAAAAGAAGAAATTGGGCTCGATATTTGAAATACTAAGTGAGCTATGCGTTTTTATCCGTTGCTCTATCGACGGTGTAATTGAGGAGGTCGAGGGATGATTAGCTAATGCTCGAGGTAAGAATTTGATAGAAATTGGTCTCTAAAATACAACTGTCGAGGGTCAATACGAGGCTCGACTTTGACATTCAACAACTACTTTTCTCCAGGATGATGCTCGATCTCCTCTAACTAAAGTCGAGGGTCATATCGAGGGCTTGAAGTTGAGGCACGATAAACCATTTTTCCTTGTTTTTCTTTCTTTGTTTGGCCTTGTCACACCCCAAGGGGTACCCTAAACGTGCAGTCCGTTGTACACAATACTAAAGCCTAGGAATGACTATCTTAATCACGCAAAGGCTTCCATATCATGTACAAGGCGTACATCACAACCAAGGGAACGCATCGGAGTAGCGCAATTTATATTGATAATAAATAAGTAACAAGGCAAAGAGAATACTTATCATAAAACATAAATATCAAGTTACAATTCTTAGGGTATATCCCTCTATTGACTTCAAATAAATATACATCTTAGAATCAACATAACACTAATCATATAAGTCATTACATATAAAGAACCTTACAAAATTACTTCATCTTATGCTCCCATTTCTTTCATAGAAGCTTAACATCCCTCCATGACTTCCTTAACATCATGATCCTCAATTTAAGCCACGGGTATACCTGTTTCAGCAAAATCTATAGGGGTATAAGCTACAACTAGCTTAGTGAGATATTCCTTTTCATTCGCACCATATTTTCAAACAAGTTCATTTAGATTTTCACACATATGCTATGCATACAATGCAACAATCACGTGATTACGCAAATATATATAGTTATCCGGAAACCATATATAGAACGGATTTACCCCTCCGTATCGAAGGTTAGGGAATCGGGGTTGAAGATCCTCGATCTTCTACTGCTAGTCCCCAGGTCCTCACCCACAGCGTTCGGTTGGCTCGGCTCCGAACCTAGAGTCGCATTCCCAGGCGATTTGGATCTTCTAGGAAGGAACATGGCCCGTGTCACCGCACGATCACAGCCAATCCAACTCTACCGTAGGAGAGCAGCTTCTGAAAGAGATGTGACTCGATGGATGCTATGCGTGAGTGTTTCATTTTTCTTAAGCCAAACCTTATTAAGGTTTATTAGGGGGCAATCAATCAATTTAGCAATTCATACAAGTAAGTAAACAAAATTATTTAAACAAGCAGTTTGAAGTTGCGATATTCTTAATTTCATTTCACGCATAAACATAGAATCACATATATACTCATAATCCCAAATTCCCAAATATATATCCATTTTATTTTTCTTAGTATACTAATGCTACTACTTTACAAGCACAAGCAAGGTAACGAAATTAAGAGGAATAACTCACTCGTCCATTTCGCGATCTTCTTAGTCGTAGTAATCCTCAGGAAGGGTAATCTCGTATCTTTCATCACCTAGACAAAAGAAATACCCGGGATAAGTATTTCATAGAAATTCTACTTGAACTTTCTAATTCTATTTCACTATGTCATCAAATTCGTATAGAATGAAATTCCAATTTAAAATGGCCATAACTTGCTCATTTTAACTCGGAATTTCGCATATAATATACCGTTTTCTACCTATTCGAAAAGATCTATCCATTTCTAAGGTTATCTTTGTCATATAAGGTCATTTGGGTTCCGAAAACGTTGGGTACAGATTTAAAACGAATATTTCTAAACTTTTGCAAATCCATTTTCTAACTCAACTTCATTCAAAAATCCTTTAGTAAAAATATAGATATATATATATATATGTATATATAATTGATAAATCCTTTGAGTATATAGATAAGCTCACTTTATATGCAAAATTTCTAATGGTAGTGTCTCAACAATTTATTTCATACAACAATTCATTTTGAGTTGTTTAACTTTGACAATTTCTTTTCAAGTCTTTTGAAGAAACTTTATATTTTCATAGGTTATTATAAATGGGTATATTCTTATTTTATTTTCTTCATTCCTTTTCCAAAAACAAGTAAATTTTCCTTTAACCTTTAGTCTTGCATAAATTTTACTTCTAGTGATAAAAGATCAAATTTATCAAAAGTGTATTAAGTTGTTGAAAACCTTTTTATGAATTTGTATTTGGAATGGTTTTAGAGATTGAGTCTTGTCTTCTTATATTTATTATATAAGTTTTTGTTTTCTAAAACTTGTTCTTTTATTTTTTTGGAAAGAATCCTCTTTATTGATAAAATCCTTTGTTTTTAATCTTACCCTATTCATATTCTTTGATAATAAGTTTTCTTCTTTAGAAGCTTGAAAATCATTATTTTCCTAAGTGGGTTTATAATTTTATTGGTTGAATTCATCTTAACTTTGAAAACTAGTTTGTTTCTTAGTTTTGTTATGGAGTTAAAAAGAGTTTAAATCTTAAGCTTTTTGTAAAAACTTTTAATATTAACAAATTATTTTACTAAAACTTAGGTTACCATAATATACAAAGAAAATATTTATTTCTTATGTTTCCTTGGTAAACTATCTTTGTTATTTAAGAAAACGTTGAGAAAACTCTATTTCTATGTTGTTGATAATAACTCCATTATTTTGTGATAAATTACATAATAGAAAATTTAGTTTTAAGTTCCTTTAATAAAGTAAAATTTAATTTTATTAGTTGAGACAATATCATTATGTAGATGCAAGTATTATGAGCATATAAAATAATAAGAACATAAGAAAATACTAGAAACAAATAATAATAAGCAAAACAAAAATATCAAGTATTGGGAACCTTAGCTTCATCAAGGTATCCCGGTCAAGTATTGGGAGCCTTAGCTTCATCAAGGCATCCCGGGACTAAGAATGGACTAGTCCCAAAAGATTAAAGAAAATAAATAAAAGATTTTTGACTTGATATGGACAAGTCTAAGACTAGAAAGACTAGTCTTAAAGAAATAGCATGAAATAAATAAATTGCAAAGCATGAAATTAAATAAATAACAAGTGAGCTTATATGCTCTAAAGATTATATATTAATATAAATATATTAGTTATATATGAATAAGGAATTAGCATTATAACAACAATAAAATCAACATAACATAATAAAATAGGAAGTTTATGTACAAGAACAAAACATGAACATGTTGTTGCTTTTACTACTCATATGAGTTTCAAAACAACACCATAGTCATGTTAAGTTACATGACATGAGAAAATAAATGGTTGGAAGAAATCTTTACCTAAAGTGTTTATGTGGTTTGAAGATGGTAGTGAATGTATGGTTATGTGGTTATGTGGTTTATTTGAGAAATGGTAGTTGTAGAGAGAAATTTTGTGAGTAGTTGGTGAAAGAGAGTTTTGGTAGAGGAAAAGTTTATGGAGAGTGTTTGTGTAGAGAATTTGAGAGAGTTTTGGTAGTGAAATGAATTGTGTGAAAGAATGAAGGAAGAAGGGGGTATTTATAGAATTTTGGAGTGAAAATTAGATGTAATTAAATTAATTGAAAAAGAAAATAATGAAGAGAAAGAGGAAGGGGGTGGACGGCAATGGCTTCAAGAGAGAGAGAAATTGATTAAAAATTAATTTTAGAAGAAAAGTGTAAGAGAAGTTTAGTAATATGTGGTGTAGAATTTTTATGGGAAAAAAAATTGTAAGAAATAGGTATGTAGGTGTAAGAATAGGTAGTAAGAAAAAGTAGAGATAGAGGAATAGTAATGAATAGTAGAAAAGTACTATGAATAGTAAACTAGACAATTAAAGTACGGTAGTAATAAAAATACGCGTAATAATGCGATATCTGTAATTTTTAGCTACCGAAAAATTCTAAAACTGATATTTTTGAAAACCTTATATTTTTACGAATCTATTGGTATTAAGAATATTTTTGCCATCCAGTGTACCAGGGCATGATTTTTGAAAACTGATCCCGTTGGATCGAAGGACACTAAATTTTTCGAATCTGATATTTTTAAGCTTCTCATATTATTACGAACTATTATCAACAATTATTTTCATTTCGTTTTTAGGGTTTAAGAGCGCAGGATTGCCGAATCTTAAACACTAGGTTTGTTATAAGCTTGTTGACTTTTAGGTTCCGGTTTGACTTCGGTTTTGTTGAGTTATTCGTAAGATCATATAATTTTGGAGTTTTACCGTTTTTATTTTTTAGCTCAATATCTATGGTTATCTTATTTTATTTGTGTTATTTAATAGTTTTTAGTTCTCGGATCGTTTAACCGAGTCTAGGGTTATGAGTTGACTCAGTTTGACTTTTGGTGAAAATTAAAATTTCTGATTCTGAAGTTTACCGAGGGATTTAAGATCTTATCATTTCGTTGTCGAGCGTTATTTGGATATATTGTCTTGATTTGCGTATTAAGGAACGGTTAGGTGATTTGATTGATTTACGGATGTTGATTCAATTGATAATTGGATTTTCTATTTTGTTTTTGAGGGTTCTCTCTTTCTCAGATTAAGAAATCTCGTTTTTTATCTTATTTAGAATTAAGTTTTAACTTGGTTCGATTTTTAGGGTTTCGATTCCAGTATTTGACTCGTAGGATTATTTTCTAAGAATTATGAAATTTTCAAGGGTTTACAGTCCTCGATAGTAATTCTTATAGGGCTTGATTTTGTTCTCTTTGACTTTGTTTGTTATCTCTGCTCCAAATATGATCTGATCACTTAAAATCTGCTTCCTTGGATTCACAGAGCTTCAAAATAAAATTTTCATTAAAACCATAAGTTTCATAGGAATTTTCTTCAAAATGAATCAAAATAATTTCCAAGTTCCAATGAAAATGATAGAGTAAAATGAACTTATCAAATTTCCCACGCTTAAGCCTTTGCTTGTCCTTAAGCAAATAATCATTTCAAGCAAACAAGGCTTTTAGTAAGAAAACAATTAGCTTTTACCCTCATCATTTAATAAAGAATTCTAAAGCAAAAATTATTCAAAAGATCAAACAGAGTAAAAAGAGACTCAATCAAGTTTTATCCCCTTATATATAAATATATGTAGATCCTTAATCATTTCTCTAAGCAGAGTAATCAAGAATAAATGCATATACATCAGTTCATCTATTGAATGTTCTTCCTTGTTTGTGCTTTTTATTTTTAACTTTATTGATTTATTTAGATTTTCAGAGGGACAGGTTTTTGCCTGCATCTATTCATTCCTCTAGATGGGGTATTGCTCGTATCTTTTCACCTTTCTAGATTATTTAAAATTGAAAGAGGGGACAAGAAATTGCTCTTTTGAGGGACCAACCTAAGCCCATTTTAACCCTAAGCGCATGTTTATATTTATTTTTTGTTTTGTTTTTAGTTTAAATTGCACAAAGAAGAGTCATCAGGTTATGATCATCATTTGAACATCCATTAGAAATTAAATGGCTCTCAAAATGATCAAATTGAAAAATATACAGATCATTTAAGCTTTTTTAAGAGAATTGAGTAACCTTACTAACGACCTTAAGCTAATTTCAACTCTAAATTTCTAAATTAAATTACAAATAAAACTACTTCACATAGATATTATCATTTGATTTAAATAAGGTAAAATAATTCAATCTCAAGACAACTTCATTAATCAATTAGCTAAGTGATTTTCGGGAAAAAAAAATTTGGTCAAATTTTAACCATTTCATTGATTGCTTATGGAATTGTATAGCAAAATCGATCTTTGTTAGCACATACTCTATATCAGAATAATTTCAATAATACAACAGTTGACCCATCATATTGCTAATCCCTCCCCCACACTTAAACTAAACATTATCCTCAATGTTTGAAGTCATGAAAAACAAACAAGGGATCTAAATTTAAAGTAGTAAGTTCAAGCAAGATTCAAAGTTTAGAAGTTAAGAAAAACTTCTCTTTGTGAGCTTCAATGGTCAAATTTTGGTGTCAGTCTTCATTGCCTTGTATAATTCTATTATATGACATAAACTCACAGCAATTATCTAGGCTCAATCAGGGCCTCGATAGAGTTATGGATAAAACATATATATATATATAAAAAGAAAAAAATCTACATTTATTAAAAAGAACGAAAGAATCAAAAGAAATGGGTTACTTTGATTCAGTGCTTGTTTTATGTCGTTAGCTCGACAACTTTACTTTCTTCATCTGCACCAAGTTTAATTCTTCTATTATGTTGGGTTCATGAGATGGTTCGTTGTACAGCTTTAGTCTCTGCCCATTAACCTTAAAGATCTCGCCATTCTTACTCTTAATCTCTATAGCACCATGAGAAAACACTTTGTGTACCTTGAATGGTCCTAACCATCTTGATTTGAGTTTGTTAGGAAATTTTTTCTATCTAGAGTAGAACAGCAGCACTTGCTCTCCTTCTTTAAATTCATGTGGACGTTTGATCCTAAAGTCATGCCACTTTTTGGCCTTTTCTTTCTATATCCGATTGTTCTCATAAGCTTCCAAACGTAGCTCATCCAATTCATTCATTTGAAAAAGTCTTTTCTTTCCAGCAGCCTCAAGATTTAAATTCAGCAGTTTGATAGCCCAGTATGCTCTATGTTCTAACTCAATAGGCAAGTGACATGCTTTACCATATATATTCTGTACGGAGTTGTGCCCAATGGAGTTTTGAAAGCTGTCCTATATGCTCATAATGCATATCAATTTTTTAGCCCAATCTTTCCTGTTAGATGCGACTGTTTTTTCTAAGATTCACTTGAGTTCTCCATTAGAAACCTCAGCCTATCCACTTGTTTATGGGTGATAAGTGGTAGATACCTTGTGATGTACTCCATATTTTTTTAAAACATTCTCCAATTGATCATTGATAAAATGGATACCCAATCACTGATTAAAGCACGAGGACATCCAAATCTTGAAAAAAAAAATTCAAAAAACTTGTGACTATTCTGGCATCATTAGTAGGGCAAGCTTGAGCTTCCATTCATTTAAAAAATAGTCAATAGCCACCAGAATGTACTTGTTTCCAAAGGATGTGGAAAATGGCCCCATGAAGTCTATACCCCAAACATAAAAAATTTCGCACTCTAAAATAAATTTTTGGGCATTTCATTCCTCTTTGAGACATTTCCTAACATTTGATAATTGTCACAATTGGAAACCAAAGCTTTTGCATCTTTGAAAATTGATGGCCAATAAAATCCAACTTCCAAAACCTTGTGGTTGTCCTGTTTGCACCATAGTAACCCCCAGTTGATCCACTATAGCAATGATTTAAAATTTTCTAGCCTTCTTTGTGTGAAACGCATTGCCAAATTAGTCGGTCTGAGCAAATTTGAAAGAGGAATGGATCCTCCCAAAAATAATATTTTATATCAAAAAAGAACCTTTTCTTTTTATTGTAATCAAGTTCAGTGGGAATTTCCTTATCAACCAAGTAATTGGAGGCTCAGATTCGTTTATGGTGCAAATAGAACATAATTTCTCATCTTGAAAAGTATCATCAATCTCATTTTTGAAATCCTTTCCATCTAGACTATCAAGCTGCAACAAATGATCTGCTGCTAAATTTTCGCACCCTTTTTATCTTTAATCTCCATATTAAACTCTGGCAACAATAGAATCCATCAAATCAATCTAGGTTTTGCATCAGTTTTAGCAAACAAATATTTCAATGAAGAATGATCAATGAAAACAGTAACTTTTGAGATAATTAAATATGACCTAAATTTCTCAAATGCAAAAATGATAGCAAGCAATTCCTTCTCGGTAGTTGTGTAGTTTGCCTGAGTAGCTGTTAAGGTTCTACTGACATAATGAATTGGTTGAAAATGTTTGTTCCTTGTCTATCCCAAAACCGCTCCTACTGTTGAATCACTAGCATCACACATGAATTCAAAAGCTAGATTCCAATCTAAAGCCACCATGATTGGAGCTTCTATCAACTTCTTCTTCAGTAATTTAAAGGTTGTGTGGTAGTCCTCATTGAAATAAAATTATCTTTTTCTAGGAATTTAGTCAACGGTTTGGCTATTTTTGAAAAAATTTGGATTAATCTCTTGTAAAAGCCAACATGACCGAGAAAAATCCTAATGCCTTTGACTGTTGTAGGTAGTGGTAATTTTGCAATGATATCAACTTTTTCTATGTCCACCTCAATGCCCTTCTTGAAGATTCGATGCCCAAAGACAATTCCTTCCTCTACCATAAATGGCATTTCTCCCAACTCAGCACCAAGTTCGTATTTTTACATCTTTGGAGGACTTTACCCAAATTTTTAAGGCAATCATCAAATGATTTTCCAAAGATAGAAAAATCATTCATGAAAACTTCCATGATGTCCTCAACAGACTCTTCAAAAATAGCTACCATGCGCCTCTAAAATGTTGTAGGAGCATATATGTGAAAGTCTCATAAGGGCATGTGAAAGTTGTTTTCTCTTGGTCCTCGGGGGCTATGGGTATCTGGAAGTATCCAGACATCCCATCAAGGAAGCAATAGTACTCATGTCCTGCCAACCGTTCAAGCATTTGATCAATAAAGGGTAAAGGGAAGTGGTCTTTTCTGGTGGCATCGTTAAGCTTTTTGTAGTCTATACAAAGTCGCTAACCAGTAACTGTTCGGGTAGGAATTAACTCATTTGATCATTAGGAACAACAGTTATCCCCCCTTTCTTTGGTACTACTTGTGTGGGGCTAACCCAAGCAATATCAGAAATGGGATAAATAATCCCTGCATCCATGAGTTTTAACACCTCCTTTTTCACCACCTCTTTTATGTTTAGGTTTAACCTTCTTTATGGTTGAGCCATTGGTTAAAATTTTCTTCCATTAAAATTTTATGTGTATAGAAAGAGGGACCTATACCTCTGATATATGCAATTTTCCATCCATGGCCTTCTTGTGCTTTTTCAGAATTTCCAACAGTTTTTTCCTTTGTTCTCCCTCAAGTTTGGAGGATATAATAACAGGTGATTTGCAACCATCTTCCAAAAAAGCATATTCCAAATGATTGGGTAACTCTTTTAGCTCCAAATCTAGTGGTACCTCAATGGAAGGTTTTAGCTATTTGGTATCATGTTTTTCTACCCCTTCTAGAACTTCTTCATCTCCACTGTATATAAACTCCTTCCCAGGCTCATTTTCATCCTCAAATTTTCTTCTAAAGCAAGATTTGTCAGTCAATCCTAAAATCACTTTCATAATCTCATTGTCCATAATTTCCAATGTTGGACAGTCATCCTCACTTATTATCCTTTGCTTCATGCTTCCTGATAATTTTATTATCATTTCATCATCTCTCATTATAAGTGTTAATTTCCCATTTTTAACATCTATAACTGCACCTGCAGCTGTCAAAAATGGGCTTCCCAAAATAAGTAGGGCATAAATCCTTTCATTCATGTCTAAGATTACAAAATCAGTAGGAAAAATAAAGTTTTGAACCTTTACAAGAACATCTTTAACTATTCCCTTGGGGTATCAGGTGGATCTGTCAACCAAATGTAACTTCATCCTTATTGGTTTTAGCTCTCCTAACCCCAATTTTCTGAACATACAGTAAGGCATGGGGTTGATGCTTTCCCCTAAATCTACTAAAGCTTTCTCAATAGAGAGATCTCCAATCAGGCATGGTATAAGAAAGCTTTTGGGATCCTTTCGCTTTTTTACAAGTTGATATAATAGTATTGTAGAATAGTCTCTTCCAAGGGTCACTAAAGACACTTCTTCTAATTTTTTTCTATTGGAAAGTAGCTCCTTTAAAAATTTCGCATACTTTAGCATTTGTGAAAGTGCATCAACCAAAGGAAAATTTATGTGCAACTGCTTGAACAACTCAAGGAATTTCTTAAATTGTTCCTCATCTCTTCTCCTCCTAACCCTAACAGGATAAGGCGGAGGAGGTTTGTATGGTTCAACAGTGGATTCATTCTTTTTTGTTCTAATTCTTTTTCATTTGAATTATGTTCCCCTTTATTCACTTCACATTTTTCTTTTTCTATTTCCTCTTGTGTTTCTTTTTTCTTGTTCAATATTTTCTTTGATTTTTCCCTTTTCTTTTTCTTTGTCTCTTTCAATTCTCTCTACTTTTTCATCCTCACTCCTACTTCTTTTCTTTCTTTCAGCTCCCTACCATTTCTAAGGGAAACAACATAAACTCCCTCCATGATTTTCTCTCTAAGCATGTCTACAACAATTTTTACCTCGTTTTCAAGCTTCTAGAGAGATTGAGAATGACTTTCATGTGCCATCTTAGTTTGTTGACACTAGTGTTCCACTTCTTTGATGAAAGAAACAAGGGTTTCTTCTAAGCTAGGACTCCGACAAAACTAAGAGGTGAAACCTTATGGCTGCATGTTCTGATATTGACGATAAGAGTTCTAGTTCCATTGTTGGGAATCCCAACATGCTCCAAAGTGACTATCTGTAAAATATCAAGGAAAATTCTCCTTATGGTAGTGATTGTTGACTTGATGACACGGGAAGAACCCCTCTAGTTGTTGTCTCATAGAATCCTCAAGTTGTTGAATCAGGGACTGAATATTGTGCCCATCCTATCCTTAAAATAAACAAACAAATAAACAGCAAAGAGCTGAAAAATAGATAGCTATACTAACGAAAAGATATACAAGCAAAAGGCGGCTAGAATAATGAATGGATTAACTTTCCAATATTTCCCTTGTTAGGCTTCATGTTAATGAATCCAACACCAATCCCCAACAACGGTGCCGGAAATCTTAGTCTATATCTTTATGATTGGGTTGTTGGAATTAGATTATATCAAAATTTTAGAACAAAAGTTAAAGTTGAAGTTTTCAAAATTTATAAAAGCTAATTGTTCATTTTCAACTTAGGTTTAGCAACTTCAATCGTGGCAAGCACACCTACCGAAGTAGCAGAGGAAAACTTAGGTCGGTCTTAAGGAATGGTGGCGACTATTGTGATTACAACCTATCCATTATCTAACCAAAAAAAATCATAAACTCATAAAAGAAAAATAAGAAGTTAACTTATGTTAATTGGGAAATATTCACAAGCATTTACTGGGCAAAAGTAAAGGATAGATTTGTAACTTATGCAAAATTAGCATCCCAAGGTTCACTACACCAATTCCTTATCAATCGATTTCTTAAAACAAAGCTTCTCTAGAAAAGCTGTTGATTAGGATATTTGCACCACCGGATTCACTAATGTAACTAAAACTTCTGTCGAAGTCAGTAGTTCTAGATCCAAATGCTAGATCTGCATGAATATTAAGAATCCATTGTTTTGAAAGCCCAACTCAATAAATTTTAAAACAATTAATTGAAAGTTTTCACCCGTCCTCACACGAGATAGTTAAGATTGACTCCATTAGCAATCATAAATCTATTCAAAAAAATGATCTCTCGATCTATTCAATTGAAATCAAACATAGATCTAAAAAAGGCGCATCACTCTCTTAAAACCCACAAAATGCATTTCAAGTTACTAATTACAAACACCCAGTCAATTAACTTGAAAGTGCATTTGAAATCAGTTGAATCAAGAATTGGATTTGTGAACCCTACACTATAGGAGATTATTTCTCCATGGATTTAATCAATTGCGCACAAATCTAAAGAAATAAATTTGATTCGAAAAGATAAGTCACTTTGATTGGTTAGACATTTATAGAAATTACAAACATCAGGGTTATAATGATTTTACCTAGAAAACTTTAGAAATTTCCAAAGCAAGAAGAAAACATAAATTCTTTCGCCTTATAATTCTCTAAAAACTATACTACGTTAGCTATGGTATATCTCTTGGTACCTCACCCCCCTCCTCCCCCAACGAGTGCCTTTGCGCGTTTATTTATAGGCTCAGGGCACATAAATCATGAAGATTTTATTGTTGATGTGACAGATTCTAATATTTGGTATATGAAATAAAATAATATAACAAGACAATCATAAAAAGTTAAATTAGAAAAACTTTCATGGTGAAAATAAGATAAAGAAATGACCCAAAATAAAAAAAGAAAACAAGACAACAAATATAATGGTATATTGATTCATTGGTCAATTCCATGAAAACAGATTATGGGATGAAAAGGAAAAGACATTAACAAATAAGAGAAAATACAGTATACTACAAATAATAAAGATTTATAATCTTGACTTGTTACGGATGACAACAATGGTGGTAATCCATGCTTTTGGGTGACAATGATGCGTGGCATTTGAATGTTAGATTACTTAGTATATTTTATTGTGGCTTGTAGTCTTGAAAATTAACTTTTGTTGTTGAGTCCATTATAATACACACACATTAACAGAGAGAGGGAGGGGGAAGAGAGAGAGAGATTCTTAATAAGATGTTCAATATATTTTAAATTTACATTTTAATATATTCAACTAAAAAAATTACTTATTTTTATCAATAAAAAAGGAAAATTAGAATATACCAGCTAGTTAAACATATTTAATATAAATAAAATATTTTAAATTTTTAAATATGATATCTGCTTAATATAAATTTAAAATATATATAATAGTGATTTCAACGCTTGTTGAATTTACTTTTTTAATGAAGCAGGTGCAGTTAATGCACCTACAGCTTCTCTTTCAAAAAAACAAGAATGATTCACGCTATGTTGTTCCTAGGGATGCAACCGGGGCGGGTTTGGGATGGGTCATATAAGACCCGAACCCGCTCCGCTTCCCAATAGGGTTTCCCAAACCCGCCTGCTACCCTACAAGGTTTTCTATTCAATACCAAACCCGCCCCTGTAGGGTTTTGATCTTGACCCTGACCCTGACCCGACCCGACCGCCCGCCCCGCCCCGCCCCGACCCGCTTAATTTTTTTTCCTCTTCTCAATACTTAGTTAAATTACAAAATTTAACGATAATTTTATCCTATAGGAGCATAATACTTAGTTACAACTATGCTTGAATGAATTTTACAAGATATGCGACAACTTTATTAAGAAATATAAAGATTTAAAACTATCATAAGAAGATTTTCAAATGTAGAAGCAAAGACATTACTTCACTTACATAAATATACATAATACATATGTAGGAACAATGCCTTGTGAAGACTCAAGAATAGAAAAACATGTTTTCAAAAATATCGATAGTGAGAGGAAAAGTGAAGAAGCAACAAGGTCAGTGTATAATATATTTACTGTGTTAGCTCAATAAGAAAATTCGTAAGGGCTTTTATATCTTAAATGCAATAGAGGTGCAGATCAAGATGTTAAAAGTCAAGAAATAATAAAAATATATTACATAATTGTGATTTTAAAATTTTAGATTTAATTTTTTAAATTATTTATATTATGACGGGTTCGGGTAACCCATCGGGTTTTTTTAATAACCCGAACCCGCCCCGAGACCCTATAGGGTCAGCAAATAATTTTCCAAACCCGTCCCGCACCCTATAAGGTCAATCCTATAAGGTTTTTAACGGTTCGGACGGACCGGGTACCCTACAATGACCCGCTCCAGTTGCATCCCTAGTTATTCCATCATCTTTTATGGAATAGTTGCGACCGTAGGCTATTGAGGTAGATTTTAAATCGGCAATGAATATATCGTGATGGGGAGGGGCTTGTGCAGTTTTATTTTGGATTGTTAAGACTACCATATATAGATATATATATATATATATATGTTGGCCAAAAAAAAAAAGATTAACATATATATATATATATATTTTAATGTTGCAACAATTCTTCAACAATTATGGAATTGTTTTTGGGGCTAGGAAACCAGGGCATATGCCCGTCCTATGCCTGCCCCTACCTAAATGCCTTAAGGAAAATAGAAAACATATTTAAATCTAAGGATCATAACTTGAAATTTTATCCAAACAACTAGAGTAAGGAAACATTTTGTTCATTGAAACACAAATTAAATACATATGACCGCCAACTTATATAAAGAAATAAGGAAGATCATAACAAACAAGTTTCATTTAGTCATTTACTACTAAAAAACAAAAAATTGTTATGCCCTTAAAATCTTTGAAGTAAGCATACATAAAAGTAAGAGTAAAAGAACACTAGTTATTCCTAATCAACATATCAGTCCTCATCATTATATAGAAGTTTAAGTTTAAATAATGGGAAATTCTACTACATAAAGATTTCATTACTCAATTCTAATAAAGGGTAAAGAAGTCAGAAAATAGCAATTTTATGCATAAACTTGAAAAAAAAATGGACCAATTCATAGATTTAGAAAGTTATTTCATAAATTGTATAAGACATAAATCAATGTAAAATTAGTAAATATCATAATTATTTGAACTATTTTAAATTACTTCAAGGAAATTTTTTTAATCATTCTCATTTTCATTATATGTAACTCATTTATTTTGTGATATTTGTATATTTCATATTATCCTTTATATGCAAGTTATTTACTAGATCATCTTCCTAGTCTTTTTCTACTTTTAAGTTGTACATTGTTCTCAATGTACCTTTAGCACAATATAAAAGTACCAAAAAAAGAAAGGAAAAAGCTATAACTTCCCCGGTTTAATTGGCTGAAGTTATCAGGTTCTTAGTAATTTGTGTAATTCGTTTTACTTGCATTTCCCATATTATGAGTGATTGGAAATATAATATATCTCAATGAATGGAAGAGATTATTAAATAAAAACCTAAAAGTAAATCCTTATTAGCAACATCTGTAACAGTTAAGCCACGAATAGTCTTTTTTTTTTTCATCACGAATAGTCAATTACATCACATTAACTATCAAACCAATTAAATTGTCTATCAAATAAATCATTACAATCATGCCACCAAAAATTCATGAATGAGTCCTAGAAAAGATGAGAAAAAAATCAATAGTCATCTTCATCTTCATCTCCATCTCCATCATCTTCGCTAGCATCTACATTGTGATCCCCTCCCTCTTGATCCAAGTGGAAATGATCTATCCCATCCAAATCATCATCTTATGAATCTACATACCAAAAAATCTGTGATAAAGCTATCTCAAATCCAAGAGGAAACTCTTGGTGTAATAACCTAATTTTAGAGTCATTTACAATCCACAACGTAATCATATAGTATATAAATACGCAAAGGCTTTGAACCTACTAGTTCTACCATGAACATAACAAATAACTCCAAATCACTCATAACTTAATGACTTTAAATAGTCTTCAATTACTTACATAGAATAGAAGACAATTACTTCAAATACCTTCTTACAATCCATATAGATTCATCTAATAGATGATTAAAAGAGTTTCACATTGCTAGCACCTTAAGATTTGTACATTAAGACTAATGTTATTAACCAATACTAATCACATATTATTACTCAAATCAGCTACACATAAGCGGTTACATGTCTTTTACTTCTCATCTAGAAAGTCTTCATAGCTAGTGTCATTCCTATACCCACTATCTGATTGTGCTATCAATACATCAATACATACATTCAATACCTGTACCTGAAAAAGATGAAGGATGGGTCAAAGCCTAGTATGGTATGCCAACAAGCACATGCACGTGTACAAGCAAATGGCAAACTCACATGCGTCATATTTATGTGAATGAAACAGACAACCATTTAGTTATCTTTATCTTTTAGTTCAACACTCAACAAAGGGATAACTCAGTATCTCGAATCACACATAAATATTTAAATACATACATATATTGGTTATTGGGTACTCTTCGATAACCACTATGTCGATACAACTTAGATCTATACAGATCATTTTCATTCATGACTCCATTCGGGATACCGTCACACATAGATCATTGGGATGTCATAATAATAGCATGGATACTCTCCACTTATTACCAACATCCACGCACAAGCAATAGACTCATCATTAATGTCCATTAGTTCTTAAGTCAGTTTTAATTTCCATCCTAGACAAGCATAAGCACAAACATAGTATACGCGTACCTGGATAGTTAATTCAACTTAGTCCACTTAATAGAAAATTCTAACATGGATTTTCAACACATAAAGTTGTTCAAACTCTTTTACAACTTATTTCTAAATAACATTCTCTAGGCTCCTTTCTCTCATTCTAATGTTAAAATTATATTGATATAATATATTTGCATATATATACGCTAATAATTTAAATTATAACAAGAAAATAATGAAAAATAGTAATTAATTGATATTAACAAGGTCTTAGGTTTCTAGAGTAATGATAAACCTTAAAGAAGTCACTTAAAGAAGTTTCAAGTGTCTTTGAGAAGAATAAATCAAGTTTTTGAAAAACTGTATCACAGACAAGCTGTTCAGAAACTCATTGTACACGACCATTCTACACAAGCTGTGTAGGAGGTCATGTAGAAGATAAAAAGTAGGCAGAAATCATTTTTAAAGTACACAATCTTATACATTGACTGTGTAGGTAGGTCGTGCAAGATGCAGTAAGAAAGCAGAACGCGTTTTTAAAATACACGATCTTCTACACAAGCCATGTATGAGGTCGTGCAGGATCAAAAATAGGGTTTTTCATGTAATGTTTACAAAGCACTAATTTTCTTCATTCCTAACATCAAAAACATGACTAAAGATCCAAATTCAACTCTCCTTCAAAACCTAAACATCCATCATAATAGAACTTGCATAAAGATTGAATCTTGAATGTAGAAATCATGTTACCTTATCAAGCATCTATCAATTCTTTTGTGTTTTAACTTTCTAAATCTTTCTCTGTTAAAGATTCCTCAAGAATTTTCCAAAGAATTTGTTGTCTTCCTGTCAAATCTTGATATCAATGCCAAAGTGCCATCTCCCTTTATCTAAACGTTTATTTTGTAAGAAACTATATGAAAGTAAAAATTTTTCACTTACTGTATTATCTGGTTAATAGCTTTTGATGATTTTCAAAGGGTTGTTGGAGGAAAGGGAGGGGATGTCTGCAATGTATGTAAGAGAAAGAAGAAGGAGAAAGCAAAAGTTAGGAGAAGAAAGCGGTTACAATTATATTTTATACATTTGTAATTGCCAATATTTTAAAAGATTTGAAGATGGCAAATATGCCCCCATTTTAAAAACAAAAATTACTAACTTGCTTCTTAATATGATTAATATATATTTATTATAATTTTTCCGATTATTTGGACATTTCACTTGGGGTAGTAGGAATCCCATATCCTTGCCCTCTAAAATATTATATAAGGCCTACCCTAATGTAGCTAAGCTTGGAATCCATGCTATTCATCATTTCCATCATATAACTCTTAAAGTTATTCTCTGTCAACTCTAAGTGGTAGTACTCTTACTAGAGTTCTTACCGCCCACTCAAAATAAAATCCTCCTCCCAGGGTTCACTGCAATTATTCTAGGCTACTAAGACATAATACCCATGTCCCTTAGCAGTCTAATAATGTAGGAACATATGTAGATATTACCAACCCAACTATCTTTAACTTGATGATATATAGCATATACCAAAGCCTCAACCAAATTAATTGGTCTTCCTTCATGCATGCTATATAGATATAATAAATCCCCATTATGCACCACTTCAATGCTCTTTTTCCTTTGTGTGATACATCCAGTTAATAATCCATTTATTACTCTTAATGTTTGGTTTCTAAGGAGTGAGGCTTAAACATAATTGGATCATAATCACTCCTACCGATTAGATGGATCCAATATACTCCATAAGAAAACCATGGAGTGATATTGCATTGAAATATATAGAATTCAGTTGGAATAACAAATTCCCTTTCATATAATCCAATAATATAGCCAACTCAGCTATAGAAAGCTAATGCTCATGCCCTTTAATACTAAATACCAATATGATCTCTCAACAATCTAAAAGTAGAAAGAAGCTTCAATTTGACCTTTTTAAAGACATTCTCCCTAATAGATTATAGGTGATCCTGGCATCCAGCTTCAAGGAAGAGTAAATATGCACTTCAACTCTTGCTCTCTTAACACTCTAGTCGAGATAGAGTGTTGGGAAAAGTTATTGTTTTCAATTTGTTTTACCTATATGCTTATCAATCTTGTGCTAGGCGTATCTTTTAGTTATCCGGGACATTTTCTCCTTTATCACAGGTTCGTCCACTAGTGGTTAGAGGTCCCCCAAATGATGGTCTAGGTGTCATCTGTATATATAGACATATAATGGTTTACAATCAAATTAGACATAAGCACGGTTCAGTTTTTAAAATAGGAACCAAACCAAAACCGTCACCTATTGTTCTACAACCAAAACCGAACCGTTTTTTCGGTTGTAGAACCAGCTGAGGAACTACCAGTTTTCCTGTTTCTAGGTGGTTCTACAACACCAATTCCAACTGGTTTTATTAAAAAATAATTAAATAAAAAACTTAAAAAATTATATTAAATATATAATTATTAATATTTACACCACTTCATATGAAGAGTAAAATTTATTACATATTTACAATATTTAATATTTTATTATCAATAATACAAATAAATATATCTTAAAATTATATATAATTTAGCTTATATAAACTTCTTCTAAAAGAAAAATTTATTCCTTAATAACGAGAGACTATTTTTTATATTATAATTTTTATGTTATCATCTAGAGTATTTTATAATCTCATATTATTAACTATAATTGATATAAGTTGCATTTATATATAAATAAATATGCATTCTAAACAAATTTTTAAAAATTTTCGCTAAATAATTTAACAATTTTAGATCCAATAATTAATTCTTTTGAGTTTAAAATTTATTTTATTAAAATATAAAAAATATTTTGTTACTTAAAGCAAAAGATGGTTCCTCTTGGAACCGAGAACCATCTTTTTCAAGAGTCAAAACCAAAAGTTTTGAGTGCAGTTCAATTCAGTTCAAAAACCATGCTTATATCTAAATTAATTATAGGAATACCTTCCCATACTTAGCTTTTCATAATTCATCTCAATCAATACAAAAATGTGGCAAAGGGACATAGAGAGGATGATAGAAATTTCATTCTCATACATATATATAGCTAAACTGAAGGAGGATTTCATGCATTTCATTCAAACAATAATTCCTCACAAAGAGGACTTCACAACAATGCCTCATCAACGGAGAACTTCACATTGTATTAACACGAAGATTTTACCAATTGTCTACATACACATAGGACTTCACATAATTACCTTAACACATGAGGACTTCACTTATTGCCCAAACATAGGAGGACTTCACTAAAACACTCACAACCAAATGCGTAAATAGTGCCTTATAATATTAGCTCACTAATCTCACTATAGCATTATTTACTCAGCAAATACGAAAACAAAATAAGAGAGCATTTTCACATAATGTCTTCCTATTCAGCTCTACTCTCTTATGAAAATCACCTTAAAACATTCTATATATATCAGCTTTAAAAACATATCCGTTTTCTTCTATAAGAACCTCTAATGATCGAATTTGAAAGTCCACAACAGTTGTTTTTTAAATTGTTGCACCCTAGACTTATCATGCCCTAAACTCGTTGCACCTCAATTTACCCCTCAACTAAGTCTGTGTTTGTCGAGTCTTAGATTTAAACTTATCGAGCCCCAATTTACCCCTCGATATAGACCGCAGCCAAGGCTATTCTTTCTTGTTTTCTTTTACTCATCGCGCTTTAGACTTACACTTCGATTGGACTAATCGAGCCCTAGACAAAGTCCATAATCAAGGCCACAATCAAGATTGGGGCATGATAATTTGTTCTTACACAATCTATAGAGAACAACACACATACAAACACATATATGTACATTAAATTTAAACAAGTTTTACTTATTAATTGTAGCTTAACTAAGTTGAGAAGTATTTGCCCAATACATTTTCTCATCAAAACAATATTGAAATCAACCTTGATTCATCATATTATATAATACAAATCACAAATAATACTTTGAGAGTGTTTACATGATTTTATATGCAAGAAACAAGCTTAAACAAGTTTTACTTGTTAATTGTAGCTTAACTAAGTTGAGAAGTATTTGTCCAATACATTTTCTCATCAAAACAATATTGAAACCAACCTTGATTCATCATATTATATAATAATACAATTCACAAATAATAAAAAATATTGAAACCAACATTGATTCATCATATTATATAATAATACAAATCACAAATAATACTTTTAGAGTGTCTACAAGATTTTATATGCAAGAAACAAGCTTAATCAACCAACAGAAAGTCTTCACTAACTTCTATTTCTAAGCTTCTTTTAATGTAATGCCTCGAAACTTCACCCAATGAGGTATTGTTTGATTTGGCCACAAGTTGCACAGTTTTGTCCTTTGGTGCCAATGCTTCCCAGATGTAATACATTCAAATATAGATAAAACTCTAATTAAAGAGATATATTTTGGTGTAATAGCTCAGAGTTCATTGGAACTCTAAAATTAAGCATGCTCTCGGTAGAGCAATCCTAGGATAGGTAACCTTCCAAGAAGCATTGGCACTAAAGGAAAAAATCGGATAACATGTGGCCAAAGTGGAAAATACCTCGAAGGTAAAGTTATGGGGCCTTACAAGTGGTATCAGAACAGTTGACTAGCCGTAAGTAGAGGAGTGTCCTTCCTGCCTAGTGTGATTCTGGACATATGTAACGAAATTGACAAGGACGTTAGTTCTATAAGTGCGAGAGTATGTAATACCTTTCAAATATAGATGGTAGAACTCTAATCAAAAAGGCACTTTTTGGTGTAATGGCTTAGAGTTCATCAGAACTCTGAAGTTAAGCGTACTCTGGGCAAAGTAATCCCAAATAAGTGACCTCATGGAAAGTGTTGGCACCAAAGGACAAAATCATGCGACATATAGCCAAAGTGAATAATTCCTTCGTGGACAGAGTTCATGGGAGTTACACATAAAGACTAGCCTTTGTCCCCCAAAACATCTCAATGGTCGAATTAGAAAAAGTCAATGGTTAGTTTTGACCATACCGCTGAGCTAGTCCTCAAATTGCGCCTGCGGTATTTGTCACTCTTGAAGTTATGCCTAGTTAGACTTGCACTGACTTGTGGGTCCATATCCCATCGGGCTCGCTGGTAAAGTTCACTTGCATATTCTGCAAAAAAAAAAAAAAAAAACACACACACACATATATATATATTTCAACATTTTGTTTATCCAAATTGTTTGACTAATTAAGTATAACTTAAACAATTAAGTAATTAATTATGCAACTAATTTCCTCATCAAAATTCACGTTGAACACACAATGTCAACATTTTAAGTGCATGAGCTTTATTAAGAAATATTGAAAGAAAACATGTATATTTAATTATCCTAATTTAAACTGCACCAAGTCAAATCCCTCTTAAGTCATCTTAAAATATAGATTCAAATCTGTCACCTAGGTACAGTCAAACCTAGATATTCTAATATAATTAAATTGCACCTTTACACAATATAATGTAGATAATGACAGTAAATAATCAACAAG
Source organism: Combretum micranthum (assembly GCA_024138025.1). Classification (NCBI taxonomy): domain Eukaryota; kingdom Viridiplantae; phylum Streptophyta; class Magnoliopsida; order Myrtales; family Combretaceae; genus Combretum; species Combretum micranthum. The sequence goes on along the minus strand of JAMXBD010000897.1, from coordinate 83,118 downwards.
TTTCCTAAAAAATGAAAAAGGAAAAAGAAAAGACAAACATACCATGAATGTTAATTGGAAAAAAAAAAATTTTATTGCGTAGTAGTTGCCAATTATATGAGAATATCAGTGAAATTTTGATATATGGTAGTATTTATAAAATATATATTTCAAGAAGGGAGGGTTTTACTATGTCTTATATGATTTATTGGAAAAAGATAATACAAAAAACTTACGTCATTTTTTTTTTTTCAACAAACATAGATTAGAAGAATATTTGAATAAAAAATGCAAGTAGAATAAAAAGAGCACATATCATGAATATTGGTATTCTATAATTTCTTTTTTATAATAACATTGCATGTTTATTTAATTAACCATACTAAAAGAACATTTTGAACATAACTTAGCAAAAATTAATCATTTAATAATTTATATCACAACATTAATTGTAAAAAGAATTGTTACTAAATCCGGCCATAAACTTATACCTAATAAGTAATATATACAATTTCCGCACTAGTGACTAAGTTAAGAGGATAGATGACATCAAATGATGAAATTTGATTAAAGCTAATTTCGGTACGTTGCTATCCACGTCTCTCATGTATTTCAATACAGAGTGCACTTGACATATATACATATATATATGTTTCCCGTTTCTCTCAAAATTCCTTTGTCATTCTATGCCTGGGCAGGGCAAGGCCACCCTTCGTTCCGGGACACTTGGTTTAACAACGGCAAGCCCCAGTTATCTTCGTATTGTAAGAGGTTTTCTGCTCAAAGATTTTTTACCCAAAGATTTGGAATGTTTATAAGTTGTTGTTTGACTTTCTAGTGAACATTTTAGGAGGTTAACACACCAAAATATGGACAGACAGGAGAGATCCACAAGATGGACAAAAAGCGACTCAAGCTGGTTGGTAATGATAAAGTGCTCCATATTCATGTTTTAATGGCCTACCAAGGTAGTTTATCTGATTTTACCTTCATGGGATTCTTACTAGGTACTGTAGCTGAAAATTGATTAATTATTGTTAGCAGGATATACGGGGTCAATTTTGGCTCATGAGATGATGCATGCCTGGCTTTTCCAAGAAGGTTTGTGTTATGTGCTGTTGTATTTTTAATCCCTCAAACCCAATTTGGAAGCTGATAGGCCTCTACACGTTTTGATGAAGCACCTAGGGAGCTTCCTCAACCGCTTGAAGCACTATTATTGACACGACACCATGCCTATTAAAACATAACCAGTATTCATGGATATGTTATTGCGTAAATCAGACCATTTACAGCCTATTCTTTATGAATTAATAATCTTCCACTTTTTTTCAGTATAACACTCCTAATTATGGTTTTATTCCAAATAGGCTATGACGTCGATATGGATTTCGAGGTTTATGAAGGAACCTGTCAACTTATGTCTTACATTTGGTTACAATCGAAAGTTGATTCTATGTTGAAATCAAGTTTTGAATGGAGGCTGGGGAAGTTTTTAATGGACAAAATTGAGACAAGAGAGGACGAATATGGGACTGGATTTCGAAAAGCGAAAATATTATTAGACAGGTATGGTCCTGAAGAAGCATTAAAAATCATCCAGTTTACAGGAGGTTTTTTTCATGATTTTACTCGGTGATGATCCACATTTGTGAAATTAAGATCATGTCCGTGGACAAAGATCAATTAAATAATAGCGACAGACAAAGTTCTATCATTGTTGAATCGTTATTTTAATTAAATCATACTAAACAATTGTGTGACATGAAATTGCTGCTGTATCAAACAAAAATCTTTCAGATTTATTAAAGCATATCATAATGTTTGTTGGGTGATTATTATTATCATTATTATTTTTCGCTTGGGGTATTAGGCAAGACTGAACTGGATCAAGGAACTTCATGAAAGATATTCCCATTTTGGGCCAATTCAAAATAATAAAGCAAACCAAAGTTAGAAAATTCATAAACCAAAACGGCCATGGTTATTAATTTGCTTTAAAGAAAAAATAAACACGAAAGCAGCTTAATTATGGCCAGCTGGACCCATGTTTAATCCATATATATAGTCTCTACAGCCTATGATTAATTTAAGAATTTATTGAATTATTATGACCATTGAAATAATATGAAGCATGCCATCAAATCATAGTCTTAGCAAATCTGTTGACTATACTTAAAAGGATGCCACAGCACATCATGTTCTCCTTGGGGCAGGCGGATATGAGCCATTGGATTAGACCTTAAAAGAGTCCATTGTTAAAAGTGTAAGCCTTTATTTTACGCAAAAGAGACCACTTTTTAATATATATATACCCATAGTGTACTTAGCAAAGGCGGGAAATATATTCGATTGGTAATACATATTATGTGTATGTATATATGGTAGATAATTATTTATTATGTTTTAACATATAAATGCAATGATGAATAATTTTTAAAATAATCATCACTGATATAACTACATATTAAAAAATTACTGGTAAGAATGAATCCTGTTTGTATAGTTGATCTTTGAAAGAATGAATCTGTACATAAACGAATATGAGAGCCACTTTAAAAAGATGTAGTGCTGGTTGTACAAGAGATAATATTTTGAAAGTGTGGTACAAGTTTTAGATGAGCTACTTTAGAAGGCGTGACGCAAATAAAGAGCCATTTATGTACATGTACAAAAGATTCCAACAGAGATGTTTTTAATAATGTGGGTCGATAATAATCAAGAAGTTTTTCCATTTCTTTATTCAAGCGCAAGCAATAAACAATATTTTAATACCCAATCTATGTTAATCAATTTATATACCAATCCTAATATGCATAAACAATAAACAAGGAGAAATCATTTGCAATCCTTGTCAGGCATCATCTTATGATCGTAATACGGGATTAGCAATCATGTTATTTTTTCTTCGAATAATTTTCATTTTGATGTTCGTTTACTTGATTAATTAGGTTGATTAGGAAACCAGTTTCAAGTATCTTGAGGGTCCTTTTAGTTAACTAATGAACATTAACCATGTTAAGAAAAGAGGGTAAGGTTCAAGGGTGTAAAAGGGGTGGTTGGCCTCGTTTAACGCAGGGGCTTTCTCTAATTCATCTTTTGATTGCCCATTCTTTCCCTAATTAACCTAGGGTTTCTAGTTAGGCTTAGTCTAAGGAGTTATTTGCATGGAATCCCTTATCTATTATTTGAAATTAATAATATGTATCAAGCTTTATTTCTATTAACTATGTAAGCCCTATTTTATTTGTCCAATAACTTGTTTAAATGATATATATCTAAGAAATTTTAATTTATTTTCTTACCAAACCTATATCAATTCATCATTGTTCATCTAAAACACTAATTCTATTATTTTGTAATCATTAATAAAATTTCAATCTTGGTTTGGAGGTTTACTTTGTGGCCTAAGTTCCAAGGTTTTAAATGGCCAATTGCTAAAAGTTTCAACTCAAGTTGTTAAAATTCCTATTTATCTCTACGTTATAATGTATATGTCAATCTAAAACCTTAATTCTATCATTTTGTAAGGATTAGGTCAATTTAAATCTTGGTTCAACGGTTTAATTTGTGGCCTAAGCTCTAAGTTTTTAAATAGGCTATTATGTATTTTTTTCATTAATTGCTATCTCTTTATTACAACTTTTGAAATGAAGGAGCATATATAAGTGAATGTAAGAGTGGTGTCCATAAACTGATCCATTACATATGAGGAGGGATGAGGGAATTGAACTTAATGAATGTGATGCATTACAATGGAAGAAGGGGATTCAATAATATTGTTAAACTTGGACCTCCTCAGTTATGTGTGACCTAAGCAAACTAGGTAATCTAACATGGACCACATGGGCAATTATGTATACTTTTTTTTTTAATCAAATGTCATCATTCATTACAATTTTTGAAATGATTATGTCTACTTTTGGGTGAAAAAAATCAAATGCTATTTATTTATTATAACTTTTGAAATAAAGGAACAAGCAAGTGAAAATAAGAGTAGTATTAAACTTGGATTTAACAATGTTGTTAAATTTGGATTTAACAATGTTGTTAAATTTGGATTGGCCATGAGAGCAAACCGACCTATTAATTTATATTAACCCTAATGTGACCCAAGCAAACAAGGTGATCTAACATGGACCACATAACTTAATTTGGTCGACTAAGTCTATGGTATAAGAAATATATTAAGAACAAAAGCATAATGCTCCATATCTAGCCTAAGAATGATCCAGCTCCAATGTGTCAATCATAAAAGTACTCCTACCAAATGTTTCCTCTTTCATTATTAATTAAACCTATAACTACCCCCTCAATTTATCCATGTGGAAGAAGTTCAATGTGCATCCCAAACTCAATTGATGAATTTTCCGCTTGCAATTAAGACTATCCATACTAAAATGAATGAATCAAGAAACTATTTCTGTTTGAATTGATCGTAGTACCTATTTAGTAAATCTCATGTAGGCAAACAACAACCTAAATAGATGTATTTCGTTACATATTACAGGAAGAGAAGTGCTTAAAAAGCTGGGTGCTCAACAAGGGCTTGTTTGTGATTATGCTAAGTATAAGAAAGGATATTGAAGTGTTCTTAAATTCTTTGAGCTCCGAATGACATGAGAAGTGTGAATTTTAAGTTCAAATATAAATAGAAAAATAGGGTTCATAACATATATAAAACAGCTAAAAAAAACAAAAAGAATTACCAAAATATAGGTTATTAAATAAAAAACCAAAATCCATAATTGCAACTTGTGATTGTATTCTGTAGGAAAAGCAAATAAATTGCCTTAAATTGTAATTTCAATGTTTTTATAGGGTAGCGAAATCTCATTGTACAAGTGCAACATTACTTCGCACTTATGATGCAATTAGATTTTTGTCTACATAGCAAGACTAATCACATCTTTTCAATGCAATACCCAGCCATATAAGGATCAACATTAACAAAATACAGTGATGTTATATACACTTTAAAATTGCATTAAAAAAATGCAATAATTGATTTGTGGAATGTAGGCCACAAGGTCCACTTCCATCAAGGGCCCAAGAAATCACCAGTCTTACCAGCCCAAGAGGGGTCAACACCAGATAACACCTTAGGTCCAACTTGGTGAGGAAACTTGAGGTGCTACTTACACCGCCAACTAAAGAGATCGATGGATGACCTCTGCATGAGCTCAACTTTGAGATAATTCCTTAGACTCGTCCATAGGCCACCTCTATGAGACTGAGCTCCCTATTGAACAACCTCCACGAACTTACTCAAGCTCAGTAGCTACGACATATCAACGTCTCACCTCAATTGGGATTGGGTGGGGGGGAGAATGGGGGGTTGGTTTGGGGTAGAGGGGAGGGAATAATCAATTTGGCCACACTCCTTGCAATGACCACTCCTTCACCTCGGGCATCAAGCAAGACTTCACCTCAAGTGTCAAGTCAGCTCCTAGATAGAAATTTGCCTTAATAGAAAATATTCAATGGGCCCCATTATAGTATGACCACACACTGTATAAAGTCGTTCCCTCCATAGGGATGGGCAGGTTGGCTAGTTAGTTTTTTATCTTATCAATACTTGACTCTTTATGAGCCTACAAACTAACTTAAGCATCAGAGTGGCCATGCTAGACAACTCTCGGCACCCTCTGACTGCTTTTTGGTGTTTGCAAGTACCAAATCTCTATCGGTAAAGGTGATACCTGCAATAGCTGGTATCTATATTTCATTTGAAAGTTGAAAATTTGGTATTATGGTTTGGTAATTAATTTTCATTAAACTTTATTTAAGTTATTATTTTTTACCAGGTCCTTTAAATAAACAAAAAAAAAAATGACCTCTATTTATATATATATATTCCACACAATGCCTACAAGTTCATTTAATATCTATGGCGTAGTCTAGCTAAATTATTACATTACATCTTATATATGTTTGGCCCTAGAAACTATCTAAATTGGCATTTTTCTTTTCTACATTAGAGGAAGCAAAAGTACTTAAAAAGCTACATGCATGATAGGTGGATGTTCATGATATTGCTAAGTATAAGAGTGGAATATTGGAGTGTCCTTAAATTTTCTAAGTTCCTAATCATAGGGATTTGTATAGAAATAATGTACTTTCAAATAATAAATCGAAAAAATATGGTATATGGGATAGATATTCTAATTTTATTCAAGCGAAAATGCATTCAGTGATTGCGTTCCAATTTTTATGAAGGAAATGCATTCACTAAATGTGTTCAAGTTTGTTTTTATTTTTGTGCCCAAAGGATTTTTAGTTTTTTCTTTAAAGTCTAAATGCATTAAGTGAATGTGCTCGAAGTAATTTTTTTTTAAATTTAAGTTCAGGCATATTCACTTATTGTGTTCAATTTACTATTAAATGGGTCCAAGCGTTGTATACTAATAAAACGCACTTTCCCCTTGCCATTATCACACTCATGCACATATATTGCATTTCACTCTTTGTCTGTAGCTTTATCTCGTCCCAAAAGTGCTTCCACCTATTCCTTACTTCTTTTTTTTTTCCAAATTTTCACCTCAATAGACTTCGAAGATTCTAAAGCATCATCCTTAGGTAAAATCAAACTCGATCTCCTTCTGTGTGTGTGTGTGTGTGTGTGTGTGTGTGTTGTGTGTGTGTGTGTGTGTGTTGTGTGTGTGTGTGTGTGTGCGTGTGCGTGTACGTGTACGTGTTGTGTTTTTTTTTTTCTTTTCCCTTGCACTTTGATCCTTGCATTATGAAACTCTAATCAAGAAATTAGAGTAGATTTGTATGGTAATTGTAGTGTATGCTATTTTATGTTGTTATATTGTCATTATGTTGTACCATATGAGCATGTTGTGGTGATTTTGCAACCTTATACATGTTAGTGAAACCATGCATGCGAAGTATTTGATGAAATGCTTGAAAGAAGAATTGTTTGGCTTTTTTAGGATCTAAGTGTAAGCAGAAAAGTGGATTGGATAGCATCATCTAGGTGTTTAATCAATACTGCATTTTATATAATATATCTAATCCCACGAGCATCGTGCGAATAGGACTAGACATGGGGGAGTTTGTTCACTTCATTGTGTATGGTCATGGGAACATTATAAACAAAAAATACTGGCCAGAGTATGATAGAGACTCGATTGAAAAGGTGTGAATAAAGACTAATGCCGATTTCCTGAGCAATATTTGTGGTAGTATCAAGATAGATTTAAGTATGGGAGGTATCCAAATAGTCCATAGATACCTCGATTACATGTCGAATAGGTTGCCTTTCATGAGGGTACCTATTGATTGATCCGGCTATGGAACAAAAGCCAGACTTATTGCAAAAGTAATATGTGTAGATATATGGGTAGTCTAACGCTCACACTATGTTCATACTAACTCAACTGGAGGAATTTGAGGTTCCATACTTAGATGACTAATAGAGCACATCAACTTACCCTATTGCTAGGGCCAATATGTTCAACTAAACTCCACACCAGATGGGAACGTCCTACCATAATAGTCCAAATCACTAAGTTATGATACATCATTCTCCAATGGACTTTGAATAACATAAGCCTTTTTTTTTTCCCATGCAAGAAGGAATGTTAGAAATTGAAATGAGAATCAAACAAGAAGTAGCCTCGATTCTAAATTCTAGGGGTATGAACGAAAATTAGGATGGTCGTTACTATGTGGATGAAGATGATGATCTAATAGAGGATGAATAAAGTGGTAGTGAAGAATAACATTGCTGAACTGGGGGAGGAACCTCATGACAATGTTGTGACTGGATTAAATACACAACAATTTCTAGTTCAATGGAAACTCTTATAGATAATGATGCTTCTCAAAGTTGTGCCAAGGATAAAGTCCCATTTTTTAATATGGTGGTAATGATGGATACATCACCTTCAAGCAAAGTTTCAATATAATGAGCAATAACATAACAAACATTGATGATCTTAACAAGGGTATGATGTTCAACACCAAAGCAAATCTTATAAACCATGTGAAAACCTTCCCCATGAAGCATCACTGCAACTTTCAAGTAGATGAATCGACCAAGATCCTATGGTCAACATATTATGTCAAACGAGATGAGAGGTGCAAGTGAAGATTACGTGTATGCAAGAAGAAGCTAGAGCATCTTTTTGTCATTACTATATTGGAAGCCCCCCACGCATGCCTTCACCTAATGGTCGGCCAGGACCATACCTAGATAGATTCAAATGTCTTGGCTTAGGAGTTCATCGCAATGGTAAGGATGAATCTCGATGTAAAGAGGAACACAACGAGCTTCCAAAGCTACTATATGTAATCAAAGCCAACAACCTAGACACACAAGTTGAGTGGATTGGACAAGATCTATAAAGCCTAGTCAATTGATCTTGAAATGGGTCTTTTGAACTTTTGGACCGTGCACAAAAGCCTTCAAGTTCTGCTGGAACATTTTTGTATGGGAAATATAAAAACGTAGTGCTAGTTACATGTAAGGTGGATGGTGACCTACCATATCTACGACTCCAATGGTTAGGTAAACTACGAGGAGGGAGCAAAAGCACCTCCTCTATACCAACCTACTAGCCATCACACACCCTACCTAGCATTACTTGATCCTTATACTGCTAGCATGCCTTTGGGCAACTTCTACCCAAGTGAAATTATAGGTAGTTGAGGAGGCGATCCCAACTCATTTGTCACTCCCTTTTACACCCATGAACGATTCGGGCCTATTGCAACTCCTTCAGCACCTCGTAGAGAGCTGCTACTTCAAATAGAGGTTAAAGCAGATTTAGGAGAAGGAGTAACACAGCTTATATAGCAGCGGCCTCCTACACAACATAGTCTAATTTCCCCTAATGATTTCGGCAAAGATTCTACCCGAAGGTAGGAGCAAGCACATGATTGTTGAGACAAAGGAAAGGGGAAGGAATCCATATTGTTTAGATTTGGCAAGATTTTTATTAGAAGGAGTAGAGGAAAGAATAATTAAATTAGCTACACTATATACTATTTTGACTATTGTATAAGGGTCTAGTTTGATGGAGCTCATTTGTAATGATATGCGTATGATTGACAATTAATTTCTATATGTTTATACTAGTGTAGTAGGTCTGCTTATGGTTTGATTGAGCTCATTAACAGTTAATCTTGATTATTGTTAGGGGTGGGAACAAATCGGTTTGGTTCGGTTTTTCCTATAACCAAACCAAACCATAATTTACAGTTTGGTTTTTTTTTTTTAATCCCAAACCAAACCGTTAAGTAACGGTTTGGTTCGGTTTGGATTATGGTTTAAATCAAAATTCTAACTAAAAATTTTCCTTATTCTAGTGTTTTTACATTTATGTAGATTCTTAAATATTTATATCATTTTACAAAGTTGATATTATAAACTACGATAAAATACTTTATAAATTCATCATACTTTTAATTTATAGTTCTCTATAAAATCAATTATCTACCAATAAAATACATTCACTAACCAATACATAGTAAGTCATAATTTATGATTTTTAATATAATCATCATGTCAATTATCTATCAATAATTTAGCTAAAATAAAAAATCATCTATCAATAAAATTCATCAATGAATAAAATGACCAGCTGACAAAATATATTAAACAATTAATACATGATAAAAGTTTATAACTAAATAAATAAATTTCATACTTTACAAAATTAAAAGCTATCAAAGAAAAACAATAGTTCATCATTAACAAAAAATTACATATCATGAGCTTAAAAAAATTTTGGAAAAGGACAAGTTGATTTTTACTGATATTCATCAAATAATAAATATCAAATGAAATCATATAAACATATAGTAAAATATTATTATATTTTTCTAAAACGGTTTGGTTCGGTTTTAAAGATTGGTTTGGTTTACCTTCCAAACCAAACCATAAATTTACGGATTGATTCTGATTTGAAAATTTTCAAACCAAACCATAAAAAAAACCATATTTTTTGTTTGGATTGATTCGGTTATGGATTGGTTTGGTTCGATTCGGTTGGGTTGGTTTTTTTGCCAACCCCTAATTATTGTATAGCAAGTCTGGTTTGATTAAGCTCATTGTGTGATGGGTAGTGGCTGTTGTTATAGGGTCATTATGTATTGGGTGGTGGCTATTATTGTATTGAATGCGTCTAAAATAAATCTCTAATTTAGATGCATTCTAAATTGAAAAATAAAATAAAAAAAAGCGCGTTAAGTGAATGGACCTGGACCTATATTTAGATAAAATAAAATAAAAACGAACTTGAATACATTTAGTGAACTAGTTTGACTATTATATAAGTGTTTGGTTTGATTGAGCTCATTTGTAATGAAACACTTATGTATACATGTGATTGACAGTTAATTTTTATATGTTTATACTGGTGTAGTGAGCCTGCTCACGGTTTGATTAAGCTCATTGACAACTAATCTTGACGATTGTATAGTGAGTCTGGTTTGATTGAGCTTATTGTGTAGTGGGTGGTGGATGTTGTTGTTGTAGGGTCATTATGTATCGGGAGGTGGCTATTATTGTAGTGAATGTGTCTACAATAAATCTCTAAGTCATATGCATTCAAAATTTAAAAAATATATATGATATAATACTTCGACCTATATTTAGCTAAAATAAAGTATAAAAAAAAAAATTAAACGCATTCAATGAATATGTTTCCTTTGTAAAAATTTGAACATATTTACTTAATGTGTTTTTGATTGAGTAGAATCGGAATATCTATTCAATTAATCGTATTTTTGGATTCATTATCCAATAATATAATATTTCCTTACAAATCCCGTAATCATACGTGATATTTTGATATTAAACACTTAATGACATGGAGTAGTCTAAGTAAAATCCCACATATATATCATATGTTTGAACCCTTGCTTATATGACGACATCCAAACCTAGATCATCTAATTTAAAGAGTATTAATATTATTAGGTTTCAAGAATGCAATTATTATCTTTATATATATGTTTATGCGGTTTGATGAGTTAAGCTCTTTCACCTTTAAATTCTTTACTAAAACCTTTTTAAGTTTAGTAAGTGAGAATATATTATATACACACATACCATGCAGTAAGATGTATCTGCTAATAATCGATCCATAATATTTCATAATCATTTCTATAATTATATATTAATAGATAAGAGGGGAAAGAAGGGGGAAAGAAAATTTTCGCAGCACCATGCCTACCATATTCGTCGTATAAAACCAGTTGCAAAGTGCCGCCCACCCCCAGCCAAACCTATTTCCTGGTCCCTAGGAGCTTAAAAATATCTGTTCTATTCGGCCTTTGGGATGGCACACCAAGTGTTCGATAATTTGCCTCCGAAAGCAGCAACTCCCAGTTTAAGCTATTCATTCAAGCCCACCTTAACAGTATCTTTAATGGGCGTTTGATACTTAGATTGTACTCCATAGATATGATCAAATTGAGGATACTCGTCTATGCTCAAACTAAGAGCTTCTACAACAGTGTACTGAACCAGCAACTTCGCTCCTTTGCACGTGACCCTTTTCCCAGCAAAGTCTCCCACTATCTCTACCGAGCCAACGTTATCAACTCTTTACGCCTCGCGCTTCGTTCCAACTCTCCGGATTCGATCATCTCTCCGTTAAATGATCGCCTTATGGACTCTTTTGTGGTCGCTCATGCCCTCCGTTCTGCTCCTTCTGCCGACAGCGCGCTTTTAATCATTGAACAACTTAAAAATATCCCAAGTTTTGTTCATACACAGAGCACCATCCAAGCCCTGGCTAATGTTCTGGCAAAGTCCGGGCGGAAAACGGAGCTTCATGCTCTTATTGATGCTGTCAATGCTAGGAGCTTTAAGAATGTTAGGTTCAGCTTTATGAATCTTTTGCAGTTTTACGCTGCATTGGGAGACATTCAGTCGGTTCTAGTCACATGGAACAATTATAGAGAGTCCGGTGATCGTGTGTGTACAGAGTCTTATAACATTGTTATGCGGCTGTATGCTCAAATGGGTGAGGATTCTAAGGCTGTGCAGACATTTCGCTTGATGATTAATGAAGGTGCGCTCCCTAATTCGAGAACTTATACGATAGTTATTGAGCATCTCGTGAATTCAGGGAAATTGGATAATGCCTTGCAGGTTTTTAATGTTTTACCATTGATGAGAATCAAGCGCACTTCAAAGCAGTACATGGTGTTGGTGGAAGGGTTTGTTGGTGTTAAGAGATATGATGTGGTGAGGAAATTACTTGACGAAATGCGGGCAGAAGGAATGTTGCCTGGTCGAGCTGTTCTTTCATCGTTAAAGCTCATGAGAGAAGCAGGATATATTGATGAGAATGATGAACTTCTATCTGAAGTGTTACCAGATAAGAGGATAGGGAATGTGGGTTACAATGTCAATGATACTGATGTGGATGATGATGATGAGAGTGCGGATGATGAGGATAGTTGTTCTCTTACCGGATATGTTGAAGTAGTTCGATTAAAGCCGTGGCTTGACCCCAGAGCCTTGGCAAATGCATTGAATGGTTGGAAACCTAATGAGGTTTCTGCCCTAGAGAAAGCAAACTTCGTGTGGACCACTCGCCTTGTTTGCAAAATTCTTAGAAATTTCAAATCACCTGAATCAGCATGGGAATTTTTCAATTGGATAGCATACCAGCCAGGATTTACTCATGATTTATATACAGTGCAGCGGATGATGACCATTCTAGCTAGGAATGGGTGTGTACAGTTAGTTGATAGATTACTGGAAAAATTAAAGAGGGAGGAAATGCCATTGCCTTTCAGCACCATTAAGTTGATTATTGATTTTTATGGAATCTCTAAGAATCCTGATGCTGCTTTAAAGGTTTTTTATCATGATAGAACTCTGTGTGGTGCCATTTCGAAATTCAAGCTGATGATTCTGTACTCATCACTTTTAAGAACATTACTTAAATGCGGGAGGAATTCTGATGCCCTGGAGATGACTGATGAGATGATTTTGGCTGGGATATGCCCCGATCTCCAAACATTTTCAGGTTTGATAGATCATTTTGCTCGGCAGGGAGATATTAAAACGGTGCAGAAGGTATTTTCCATGGTTAGGCAGAGTGGCATGGAGCCAGATGCTTACATGTTTAAAGTTGTGATCAATGCTTATTGCAAGTGTGACAGAGCATCTCTGGCCTGGAGGGTTTTTGAGGACATGAGAAATTCTGGTCTGCTTCCTGATGCTGCAACAAAAAATTTTCTAGTTAAAAGTCTTTGGAAGGAAGGGAAGCGAAAGGAGGCTGCTGATGTGGAAGAGAGTTGTGAGTGTGTAAAAAATTCTCTCCCTCTTGCTTTACGTGGTCATATTTGGAGTGTCAGCTCTGCAAATCTATCAGAGATATGTAATATTTATGGACATGGTTTCTCCATTGAGCCATTGAAAACTTAGAACAAACTAATGAAATCATAGATATATATGAAGTTCCTATAAACTGGGTCCCCCCCGCCTCCCCTCTCTTTTGATAGATTCGTATAAAAATATTGTCTTCAGTTATCTGCAATTCTTTTGTTTCTCCAGATGCAAATGGACAGCAAGTCATATGTGTAAATTATCATTGTTAATTCAGTTCTTCATTTCTTTGTGATTATAGACAATGGGTTGCTGAATGATAAAATATGCCAACGATAAATAATTCTAGTTGATGGTGCTTCTGCTTGCAGTGTCTATTTACTGAATCAATCAAGATACTAAAATTATCTCAAGTAAAGCTTTGTCACAATCTGCATGATGTCATTTTGTAGATATCCATTTTTCCTTGAGGTGGTGTTGAAGATAAGTTGTTTCAAGGATTGAGAAATTTGTCTCTTGTGTGCATTTGGTCCTTTGCTTTGAACCTTTTTCAGACACATCTTTAGCATCAGAACTATTATCCTGTTGAGGGCAATTGCATTTTCTGTTCAACATAAGTCATTTTGCAGGAGTAGTTTTAACTCCAGGTGCACATACAGAACATTCTTTAAAGTTTTATTGTATCAACACTGAGAATTCTTGAAATATTGATCTACAAAGTTGTATTCTCATGGAAAGAGTTGCATAAACCGGAATTATCTGCATTAAAGGAATATCTACTGGCATAGTTGGCATATAAATCTATCAATTTGCTTCACATACCTGTTCTCAGTCAAGAGGAGTTTTCCCCTGCAATCTTACTGATGCATATGAGTATGATGATTGATTCCGCAGTTATTTTGGGATAAAAAGAATAACTAGGTAATGCACACCATGTGTATGTAGGTCTAGTAAGTAGATATCGATCACGTCCTAACATATACCATCTGTGTTTTACAAATGCTATTATGTGTCAAAAGATCATTGGTATTTACTCACCGTGTGTGTTGCACATGATGTGTATTGTTAGGTTGTCATGCTAAATATGCTTTTTTGTGTGTGAGGTGGCATCTTTTGTCTTGGCATTCATGTAGTCTCTATTCCACTCTTTTTCTCTGGACTGTATAAATTATTCAGTTTGTTTTTCCGGTGCTGTTCTCTACTTTTCACACATTGGACCAAATCAAATGGATTAGTTGCTAAAAAGCCAATGGCATATTGGATTTTGGCTAAATCTAAGATGTGAATATGCTGGAACAATTATCCAATGTGAACATCTCTTTTTCTTATTGAATGGTTCAGAACAATAAAGAAACTTGAATACAGAAAGTAGGCAAAACGGAAAAGAAAGTGAAAATAAACATTGTTGCACATGGTAAATTCAAGTAATAAAATATTGCACTTCCCCTTCAGAATGGTTCAAATATAGGTAGCTATCGAATTTATGTCGTTTTCAAACTCATCGTCATATTTTAAGAATGTGAAGGCATTTCGACGATCCTTTAGTTATTTATTTTTCTGCCCTCCACTTGTGATATCAAAATTCTTTTGGTAAGAACTTTCCTTGTCAATTAACACTTGCATTTGAAAAGTAGGTTGGGACTTGAGAGGAACCGTTTTTAACTCCAGTGGACAAGACAGCATAAAATTGTTGTATTGGCTAGCTTTCTTGAACATTCCTACTATGGTACGAAGAAACAAATCAATATTTTAGCACCCTTAGCCGGCCCAATCGAGGGTTGCTGATTAAATTAATTAGATGCTACTGAAAGATTCTGTATGTAGACGAGAAAAACGCAATTCTGTTGCCGTCTACTCGTTTTGGCTTATAGACCAACCAAATTCATGTGTTTATTCTTATTGTACTCAGTCCTGAAGAACAAGAAGAGAAGTAAGATGACTGTCACGGTCAAACCTAAAAACACAAAACGGATCCTTTTCCGTCTTTTCTATTAATGACTACAAGCTTCTTATATTACATCTGTATGTTGATGCCTATCTATCCAAGTTAATAGTCATGGCAAACTTAATCTTAACCACCAAAGTTTTGTTTTTCTCTTTTGTTGTTACTCATGTTGGTGGTCGGACATTTCTTGGTTCAAATGCAAACTTCTCTTGTTCAGCTGATTCAACACCCTCCTGTAAAACATATGTAACTTACCTTGTACAGCAATCAGAGTACTCTGATTTAGGTAGCATATCAGACCTGTTTCGTGTTAGTCGTTTAGATATTGCAGAAGCCAATAAATTAGTCTCAGAGTATGATCGGTTAGTTCCTGGCCAACTCTTACTAATACCCATGGCCTGCGGCTGCACCAATGATATTTATGTGGCTAATGCAACATACGAGATCAAGAAAGGCGACAACTACTTCGTGGTGTCAACTCGTGCATTCGAGAATCTTACCAATTGGCAACTTGTGGAAGAAATGAATCCCGAACTGAATGCTACTTTACTGAAGATTGGCACCATAGTCACTTTTCCTCTGTTGTGTAAGTGCCCTACAAAGACTAAATTACGGGAAGGAATCAACTGTCTTATTTCTTACGTATGGCAATCTGGCGATCACGTGTCTTCTGCAGCAACTAAGTTCAACACAACATTAAGTGATATAGTCACAGAAAACAACCAAGATAACTTTACAGCAGCTGTTGGTTACCCAATCCTAATCCCCGTGTCACAGTTACCAATTCTCTCTCGACCATCCAACTCAGATTAGTGGGGAAATAAATTAAACAATGAGTTAATTATAATTAGTCTTAGCATCTTTGGTGGGGTTCTTCTGGTTTTAGCAATAGTAACCATGCTTTTGCTTATTCAAAATAAGCACAAGAAAACAAGGTCAAAAGATTTGATATGCAATGGTTCATCTTTGGAGATGAATAATCTGACACAAATCAAAGAAACACAAAGAGATGTAGACCTGGAGCCTAAAATGATGCAGGATAAGTTACGTCGTGGGGTTTCTGGCTATCTGAGCAAGCCTATCATGTATCACAGTCACGATATCATGAATGCAACTTCCAATTTTAGCGAATACTACAGGATTGGTGGCTCAGTTTTCCGTGCCACAATTGATAGCCAATTATTTTGCTGTTAAGAGAATTAAGAATGAGGCATTGGAGGAACTAAAGATTTTACAACGACTGAACCATGCAAATTTGGTAAAGTTGAAGAGAGCATCATCCGATACAGAAGGAAACCGCTTTTCGGTATATGAATTTGCTGAAAATGGATCACTTGATAAATGGTTGTACCTGAAGCCTTCCTTCTCTTTGGGCTCTATTGTGTTCCTCACGTGGGTCAGAGACTTCAAGTTGCACTAGATGTTGCCCATGCCTTGCAATACCTGCACGAACATACACAACCAAGTATTCTTCATGGAGACATTAGAGCAAGTAATATACTTCTGGACTCAACATTCAAGGTGAAAATATCGAATTTCTTTATGGCTAAACCAGCTACAAGCTCTATGATGCTGAAAGTTGATATATTTGCTTTCGGGGTTGTATTGTTGGAATTACTTTCAGGTAGAAAATCAATGGGAATGAAAGATAATGGAGAGATTTCTATGTTTCGGAAAGACATAAGGGAGATAATGGAAGTGGAAGAAAAAAGGGAAGAGAGGCTACGAAGCTGGATGGATCCAAATTTGGAAAACTTTTATCCCATCAATTGCTCCCTTAACTTGACAGCTTTGGCCATAGCATGCACACAGGATAAGTCCTCTAACCAGCCAAACATGACTGAAATTGTCTTTAGTCTTTGTGTTCTCTCCCAGTCAGCCTGTGAGACAATGGAGAGTTCTTGGACTTCTAAGCTGGACGCTGAGGAAGTGATTGAAGTCATCGTTCCAGTCACAGCACGCTGATTTCATTTTTGTTCTGTCAAAAAAGCGCTAAGGAAGTCATCTATTCTGTAATAAAAGCCAAGTATTTCTTCTGAATGATTTATGGAGTGTGGAGTTTCTTTGTCCCCATTTGACACTACTAATTTCAGAAGAATGGTACCATTATAGAGAGATAACTAGGTCAAAATGCTATAAAACCTGTCATTCAAATTTTAGACCGAATTTATGAATCTTGAGCAAAATTAGATTTCTGCTAAATACTGCATATACACTTTAGCTCCATATGGAACAACACTTTGAACATCGCGCATGGCTCCGAACGTCGGTAGGACTAATAGAATAGTGACACTATCTTAAAACAAGTGCCATCTTATTTGGTCTTGAACTTGATGGTTGCTCTTTTTCTGAAGCCATTTAGTCAGAATTCTTCTCCTGAACAACATGATATCATATTTATAGCTGATACACTATCTCCTTATCACTTCTTCTTACAAAAATCTGGCACACGTATGAATGTTTAAGATACAAGTTCAGAAGGACTTGTCTAATGGAGTCTCAACGCAGAACGCTCAAACATTGTCTTGTGATAGTGGCCTATCATCTTGGCATTGTTATAAGGAGAATCTAAACTGTTTCCTCTTTGCAGATGGTATATGGTGGCAAGGTTATAATCAGGTAATAATTAATTGCCGAAATGGATCTGATACACCAACTCTGTTTACCGAACATCTTACGAAATGATACTGGATATTAGTATTGAAAAATCAGTTTGAGCCATACTAGATTGTTTGGGTAGTAAATACATAGGGTGCTCATGATTCAGTTTGATTCGGTTCAGAGGTCAAACCGAACTTAACCATATTTGAAACAGTTCAGTTCAAATCCTTAATGAACCGATCCGTTTTTAATGGTTCAAGGTTTTAAACCAAACCGCTTCAAATGCAGTTCGATTTAGTTTAGATCAATCTGAACCATCTTTAAAATATTTAGTTATAATAAATAATATTAACAATCATTTCGGTTCCAAAGAAAAAAAAAATGATGTTTAAATTGTAGAATGTTGTACAAAAATTAAAGCTACTTATTATTGTATTGGACAGTGTATTTAATAGCTTTAGATACACATATTATTCTGTCCTAAAAATATTTTTCAATATGAATTTAAAGTAACATATATTCTTAATAAATCTCTAACGCTATCTACAAAATCATTCTTTTGCATTAATTCCATGTTTATATATAATATTGTTCCTTTATAAAGTTCTAAATAATCTCAATGTTATTGGTTGTAAATGTTGCAACCCGATATAGAACCTGCTTCAATAGATGCATTTTATGATAAAATTTTACATTTCGTTGAATTAATCTTAGAGTAATACAAGTCATAATATCTAATGCTCTAGAATTATAGACAAATAAAATGGCTCTTATTTTTTTTTATTTCTTTTAATGTGTAGCGGTTCGGTTCAAATTTAAATGGTTTGGTTTGGCTTGACCTATTGAACCGAAATGTAACCGTTTAGACTTTTCCTGAACCAAACCACAAACTAAACCTAAATATAAAGGAACTACATTTTGTAGCTCGGTTTGATTTCGTTTGGTTTGGTTTGGTTCAATCCAGTGAACAGCCCTAGACTAACACAGTAGTGGATGATCATTTTTACTGTTCGACTCCTTTTAATTATTTAGGGCATATACCTCTGATCTCAGTTTTTTGCCTTCTATTCTTTAGTTTATTGATATTTGGTTCAAATAATTTTGCAGAAACAAATCTACTTTGATAAGTAACCCGCACATCACTCATTAGTGTTATATAAAATAGCTATCAATCTAATAATTGAACTTTTATGCTGAAGCGATAATAGGATTTGCAGATCTATGGGTGAAAAATGATTACATACATAATTTTCTGCGATTTTGGTCAAAATTATACACAACAAGAAAAAACCTCCTAAGTTGGTGAAGCAGTCAAGACTTTTGATAAAGATTGCACAACCTCATCCATGTTGGGCCGAGTAGATGGATCTTTCTGCAAGCAACTTTGGATGATTCTCATCACAAACAAGGCAAGGTCGATAGGATAATTTTCTTGCAGTGATAGATCAATAATCTGCGTTATTTTCTCGTGTCCATCATCCTCCTTAAGCACATCATTTAAAACATCGACTGGATGGAGATTTTCACCTTTAAGTAGAGACGCAACATCTTTTCCAGTGATCATCTCTAGCATGAGAACGCCGAAGGCGTAGACATCTAATTTGACAGAAACCAATCCAAACTCCAGATACTCAGGAGCCATATAGCCTTTAGTTCCAACAATGTGTCTTGTCAATACAAATTGTCCTCCTTCTCCCTCTGCTGATCTAGCAGCGCTTAGATTCTTTATCTTTGCCCTGAAATCAGCATCCAGTAAAATGTTGCTGCACTTTATATCTTTGTGTACATGAGGAGGGATCGTGTAGCTATGGAGATAATTGAGCCCTGTGGCCACATCTAATGCGATCCTTACTCTCTGTATCCAACTCAAAGTTCTTCCTTCAGGTGAATTATTGAAAATCCAGTCATTCAATGGCCCATTGGCTGCATGCTCGTAAACAAAGTACCAATTGCCATCATGGGAGCAGATTCCAGAAAGACGAACGAGATTGAAATGGTTGATCTTGTTTAGTATGTCGATTTCTTTCAATACATCTCCATTCACTTTCTTGATTGCTGCTAAATCTCCATTGAAATGCCCACGGTAAACAGCTCCCTTGATCAAAGACTCTGGACTAAAATTATCAGTCGCTAATATAAGCTCCTTATAATTGTATATTTGATGGATTGTGCATTACTAGATAAGCTATCCATGAAGTCTAGGGATTCATCATCCAATTTCTGTTGATTGACTTCTCAACAGATACAAAATCATTTGAAATAGTCAAATCTTTCTCCTTGGACGTCGAGAAAATCGGAAATAGAAAAATATACGAGGGAAACTATAACACCACTTCCTACAGCAATCCCGATAATAATGTAAACCCTGTCTTGTTTGAGCTTTTGCTAGAACTAGGGGTAGGTGATGATGGTGGAGGAGTTGGTGGAGTGGCGGTGATACTGTTTGGGAACTTGATGGAGGAATTTGCGTCGGAACTAGTAGGGTGTTTGGATAGATGGTAGGGTTCTGAAAGAAAGCCCATTAGCTTCGAGAGTCGTTTGCAGTGTCTACTCGAATCTAAGACTAACATCAGAAACTGTATCCCCTATCACAACAACGTAGCTCAAATAAATACTTAACGCCAGCATCACTTTGGTTTTTACTAGGACAAGCACATCTAAGAGGAACATTGATTCTTGCACCAATAACTAAACTGTTGGCGTCAGCATCACTCTGATTCTGGAGAGCTTGGCATGTAGATAATCCTTCATAAATATTATTCGCAATCAATAGGTACGTGTTCCCCTTCTGAATGCTATAGGATGTATTCGCTTGGTAGTATTGACCTGAACAAGAGCAGTTCACAGGAACAATCAATCTTATCTATCCCAAAAGTTGCGTCTTCGAAACTGAATTGATTGAAGCAAGCTCAGAAGGGTCAGCGGAGAGAAGATTGGAAATCGCAGACACGGTGTCGTATGGTGGTAGTGATCTGAAAATAAGATAAGTTTGGCAGGTGGTGTTTAGGCCATTATTGCAGGTGTAGCCAAGGACTGAGGTGGAAGGGTCGGTGTTGGAACAACTGATGTTGCCTCGCTACATAGGTTGTTGAGCAAGAGCCAAAAAACATGAAGATAACATGAAAAGAACAAGAAAAAGTGATGAAGAGAAAGAAGATGAATTCTTCATTGTATGGTCCTGATGTCTGTTCTTCTGCTGTCTGCATTCTATGGCTGTTCAACACAGATGTCGCATGTATTATGAGGATGCTCCGTCTTGAGATGAAAATTCATGATTGGTATATTTGGTCGACAAAGTCGTATAGTTTAGAACATGGAATCGGTGTTACGCAATGAGACCATAGTTGTTCAACGCAGAAAAAGATATTGCAAATTTTTGTGTCATTAAAGGTTTAACGAGTCAACGCGATGAACGTTGAACGATTCGATTCAATAAGGACAGAACAGGGAGAGAACATTCAAGCAATATGATTGGTCAGGTTGCTGCTGTAAGGGCATCGCAGCGTGTCTAGACATCATAATGAGTCAACGTCGGCGGCTTTGATTTCGTTTGGTTTTTCCGGGAAATTTGCGGTCAGGGAGGTAGATATATGCTTAAAAATGATAATATTCATTTATTTTACTTTAGAAATATTTTATTTTTTTAAATTTTATTAACAACAGGGTCTGTTCAAATAATCTTTTTTACATCTATATCTATATAAAAACAATATATATAAATATGTTCGACTTTATTTATATTTTATCTATATTTGATCTATTTAATCTTATCTCTATCTATTTTTTAATAAATAATTTATTAAAATAATTAAAAAAATATATCTATATCTACTAAAAAAAACTAACCAAAAATAGAATCAATCTGTAGTTTCATAACGAAACTCGTCCAGTAACTTGTATTACGATGATGATTTCATATAAAGCGTATGTTGGACCCCACCTTCAGAAAGTATGAAATTATGTCACTAGAAAAAAAAAGGAAATTAAAAAAAAAAAAAAGAGGGGGAAGTATTTAAAGGGTATGGTATTCAAAAAATAATTTATAAAATATCTTCGTGTGAAACGATTCAAGAATTTGGACAAATTTAAGTTGCTATGAACCAACGACTATGGTTTAGAACGCACTATTTAAATACAAATCAATGAAGAAGTTGAATTTATTACACTAGTAGACACAAAACTGTAATGTGTATATATTAAAAAAATAAAAAAAAAATAGCATTACGAAAATATCCAAATAATATGCAGTGGTTTTATAGATGTTAAAACTCAAGTTTGAGGTGAGTGCGATAATTTCCTTTTTTGAGTATGGTCAGAAAAAAAATGATAAACATAAAGAAGATTGGATAATTTTACATTTTAACTAAAAACTTTTTCAAATAATGCAAATAGATTAGATTAATTTTCACTTTCATGCCATATTTTAGCACGATAAGCCAATGTTACAATCAAGATCAAAGGCCAAAAAGACATTATCCTAACTAGATGAAGGATTACATAGTATAGTTAATAATTGAAACAAGATGTAACAAAAAATTAGTTGTAGCAACCATACAATAAATCACATCAATAGATTGTAAATGTACAGATAAAAATAGAAAAGAAAAAGAAAAGAGGGGTATTACCCCTAAAAGACAGTGCGTAGGAGCCTGTGGCAGCTCGAATAGCCATTAATATCATACTGTATCATTTAGAAAACTCACATTAGAGTTTCGTTAGAAAACACTACAAACACGAAAGAGAGGAGATTCTTATGTTGAGTGTGTTGAGAGGCGATAGTGTGATAGAAGTCATAAAGAGGAATTATTAGTTGGACTAGGTTGTATAGGGGATTAGTCATATCATTTGGTGCTCTTGTCTTTCTTGTTTGAAGAATGACACCTAAAAACTTGATCTCTTAGAATAAACATGGAAGCATTGCAAAATACATTAGTAGCAATATAAGAAATTTTAGGTCTATTGAATGCAAAGGTTGAGAAGATGGAGTTGAATCAGAATCTTGCTAGTTCTGTTCAAGAGGGGCCTACGGATCAAGATTCATCATATTCTAATCAAGCATGGAATTCTAAGAGTTTGCTTAAAGGAATTGAGCTGGAAATTCCCAAATTATCTAGCACTTATGTGCTAGGATGGCTTTTTAAAGTGGATCAATTATTTCTCTTTCATCAAATTCTAGATGAACAAAGAATTACAATTGCATCATTTATATTAGAGGGAGATGCACTTACATGGTATAAGTAGGTGTATTTAAATAGACAATTTAGTTCTTAGACGAAATTTCTTGAAGTGTTGACAACAAGGTTTGGACCTTTGGGATATGAGGATATACAGGAGATGTTGTCAAAATTAACTCAAACTTCAATAGTGGTTGAAACTTGTTATTAGAAAGGAAGTACAAATAGCAAAGCCTAAAGATTTTAATGGATTTTATTAGGCTCGCAAGATTACATGAAGACAAAATCAATAATTGGTCACATAACTTTAAGGTATTTCAGACTTTTTATGCTGCAAGTCATCATCGAGTTCTTTGCAATTCAACAAACCATCATCCTCAAATTCCAGCAAAAGCAATTAGTCAATTTCAAGTTCATCAAAACAAGGTAAATCTTTACCTATTAAGAAATTGACATCTATGAAAATGCAAATTCATAGAGAAAAAGTATTATGTTTTATTTACAATGAAATGTTTAATAAGATCATAAGCGTAAGGTTAAACCTTACTTGATTTTGATATTGCTGCTACTGATCACAATCATCAGGAATTCGCTAAAGCAGTTACCTGTCATGCTTTAAGTGGGAAAGCTATCCTAAGAACCCTTGAATTTCAAGGTACTATTAATTTCAAACCTTTATCAATATTGGTGGAATCAGGAAGTACCCATAACTTTTTGCAATCTCGATTATCAAAATATTTGGGTTTGATTATGAAATTATCTTCTTGGTTTAATGTGATGTTGGGTGGTGATCATAAGTTGTAGTGTGAGGGAAAATGTCAGGATGTGAGGGTGACCATGCAAGGGTTTACTTTTGTGGATGTATTTCATATCTTTGATGTTCAAGGGACAAAGATAGTTTTAGGTGTTTAGTGGTTAAAAGTGTTGGATCTAGTAACCATTGACTATACTAATCTAATTATGACTTTCCTGCATCATGGGTCACATATCACTTTAATAGGGGACCAAGAGAAAATACTCAGTTGATCTCTCATCAGCAATTGAGGCAACTGATTAAAATAGATGCAATAGCCTCATGCTATCAACTTTTAGCTCAAAATGGTAAAGCTATAGCTAATACCACCTGCAATACATCATTAGAGGATGTATTTGTTGAACCTATATGTTAAATGTAAATTTTGATTAGACCATTAGTTGCACAATTAACTACTCCATTATGTTAAGCTATACTTAATTAGTCAAACAACTGGGATGAACAACATGCCAAAATGTGTGTGTGTGTGTGTGTGTGTGTGTGTGTGTGTGTTTTGTATGTGTTGTTCTATAGAGACTGTGCAAGAATAAGCAGGTACAAATTCTTTAAGCACAGCCTTGGTCATAGGTATAGTCGATGGCTCGACAAGTCCGTTCATAAGAGCGGATAAGCTCAAGTCTCAGGCTCGACAAGTTCAAAGAAGCATAGCGTTGGTTGCAAGTTAAATCCAAGGCGCGATAAGTTTAAGGCGGGACAAGCTTAGGACACAATAATTTAAATCCGAGGCTTAAAGAATCTAAATTTAAGGCATGACAAGTTGAGGGTAATAGTTTAAAATACAAGCCAATATGGCATGAAAGAGCCATTGTGTGCATTTAATGCTTGATAATTTTAAGACGTTATTTCTAACGGACACCCAATAATTACTGAGCTAAGAAGAAGTAATTAAGAGCTTTCATTTGCGAACAAACAAATAAGAATTATCTCTCATTGCTTTCGTACTCTTCTTCATAAATTTGCAAAATCCAAAAAGAGAGAGAGAAAATCAACTTAGTGCTCTATTCTTGTATTTGTGTCTATAAGAAAGCATCTTTGAGAGAGAAGAAAATATTTTTATTTATGAAGTGTTGTAAATTGGCTCTATTTGAGCGTGTGTGTTTAAGATAAATAAAGTGTGTGAAGTCCTCTGATTGGAGGCGATTAGGGGATCGTGGAGACTAAGGAGTGGGTTGAACTCTTCGTTAAATCTAGGATTATATCTTCTTTCCCTATCTCCTTAATATTCTTTTCAGCACTTTATTATTATCATATCTATTGCTATTAAAGTTTAATTTGATCTATTACATAAAAAATTTATTGGTTGAGTTTTTAGGGCAAATACTCAATTCACCCCCCTCTTTTGAGTATTTTTCTAGTGCTTTTTTATTTGGTATCAGAGCTACGTCTCTAATTTTCTATGTTTAATCACATTTAGAGTAAAGATCATGGCATCAAATGCACTAGGGTTTTTAGAAGATCAAGCTATTAAGAATGGAAATCATAACATAACATCTGGAATATGGAAATATAAAGGTCTTACAAAATATCAAAAGAACATTCCCCTATTAAAAGTTATAGTCTATCAAAGTCTATTCAAAATAATACATGGAAATTTGCTTAAAAGTCTAAGTCTATATCTAGTCTTTGACTTTGTCACACCCCAGAGGGGTATCCTAAACGTAATAGTCCGCCACATGCCATATAAGACTCTCGAATTATAATCCGAGTCTTTTGGGAGTCTTGTATAGATGTAAGGCGTCCCTTTACAACAATAGAATACTCTATTCAATGGAGTTAAGAAGTTTAATGCGGCATTCGATAGCATTAGATAATAAATCAAAACGCATTCATAAAAGTTACAAAGTCTAAGGGGCATTCCCCCGCAAAAGAATATAAAAGGTCCATTACAGTCATCCAGAGTCTTTTGGTTTCCTGTGGAAGTCTAAACAAAACTGAATACAACTTCTATAGGAAATTCCTAGCTCCTGTACCTGAGCTGTAGCCTGCCTTAGCCTAAACCAAATAAACTCGTGCTGCAACAAATAAAAACTATAGGGATGTAAGCTACACTAGCTTAGTGAGTGAAAACTTCCATATCGCAATTAAAACATGACAATCAAGCAAGTGATTAATCAGTCAAATGGTATGCATCAAACAAGTGAATTCAACAAACATATGGCCAATCGGAAGTCATATGTGGATGGACTTACACCCTCCATCCCGGGTTAGCAGATTAACGAATTCTATGGTACGACGCCGTTTAGGCTCACGGTCAACCAACTCATATATTCGTTTTATGGATCATGATTAACTAACTTATATTCATTTTATGGATCATGATTAACCAACTTATATTCGTTTTATGGATCATGAAAAACCAACAAATGCTAATGTTCCATCCCCATCCCCATCGTGTTATGAATGAGTTCAATTTTATCTTCAATATTAAATAATCAATTATACCAGTTCTTTTATGTAATCAAGCAATATCCACAAACAATCAGTCCTAACTCATCTATACAAGCAATGATTTATCACCCGGCTTCGATATTCTTTAAGGTCAACTTCTCATAACAACAGCAAACATTATAATTCTCATTCAACCCCATCATGCATATTCATTTTATCTTTGCTAAGTAACTAGTGCAACTATCAATACAACCACAAGCAATAATTGAAATTGGAAATGATACTCACCCGGCCATGGTACGCCGGTCTTTTAGTAGTAATAATCGGGTGGTAGGGATTCATCGGTCTCGGGATCACCTACTAAAGAAGAATATCCTATCCAAACTATATATCAAAACTAAACAAAATCGTGATACTCGCTATTTGTGAAAATTCCAACTTAAAACGGTCATAACTTGGTCATTTTAACTCGGAATTTCATAAATTTTATATCGATTTCTATTATATTCGAAAGACCTATCTATTTCTAATATTATTTCCAAGTTTTGAAAACATTT
Source organism: Combretum micranthum (assembly GCA_024138025.1). Lineage (NCBI taxonomy): Eukaryota > Viridiplantae > Streptophyta > Magnoliopsida > Myrtales > Combretaceae > Combretum > Combretum micranthum. The sequence continues at coordinate 56,360 of JAMXBD010000897.1, read as the reverse complement.
AAGTCACAGAACAGAGGGATCAGATCTGATCAGCAGCCTTTTCCATTTCCGAAAAATTGTTTTGCACTTGTTTAAAATGTATCTAGTTGATGATTCAAGTATATATAAAATATCAATGAGTTCCTAACATGAATGACATGTGATGAGTCCAATGCATACATGATCTTGATGATTTTTGGTAAAGGAAACTTTGAGAACTCCTAAATCTTACAAGACTCTAACAATAACTACTTCTTGAAAATCCAATTTTCTAACTTTGACATCCCACTAGTGTTTTGGATTCCAATATTAGAAATTCCTAGTTATCTTAATTAAAAATGAGTCTTCATCATCTATACTATCCAAGACCTTCATTTCTACCTAAAAATTTACATTTTTCACCTTGCAAATATGTTTTTAAGTAGGCTTTTCTCAAAAATCCGAATTTTAGAAAGTCCACTTTTTGAATGATTCCTTTGAGAAAACTTGGGTAATGCATTAAAATTTAAGGCTTTACTATATCCCCTACCTAAGCACTTCATTTAACACATAAAACATTCATTTTGAGCTTGAATAATAGGTGTTTACATAGGCATCATCCAAAATTACGAATTTTACAAGTTGGACTCTAACTCAAAATTTTCTATATTGATTCCACTTCTTGTTTTACTCATTACTCTCATACAAACTCATTTCAACCTATAAAAATCATTACTTAATTATATCTATTACTTATACCCTCCATTTTTCATATAAAATATGAGTTTCAATGTTGTTACAAGGGTTTTTAAAATAGGTTTTGGAAGTCATACGAATTTACTTTTGAGCATTCCCAACAAAAACCTTTTCTTTTTAAGTTCTTTATCTTATCTTCATAAAGATCTACCAACAATCACATTTATATATACAAGACTAAATCTTTATGAGTATTAATGCATGAAAACACAAAATATCTATATGAACATGAATGTCAAGTATAATATGAGTGTCTAAGTGCTAGATCTACTACTTATAGTGCATGAAAATGAGTTTAAAGGTATGAGCATATATTTTTCATGCAAGATCTCTATTTTATATGAATGAACATGATGATACTTCAACAAAAACTCATCAAACACAAGATCTACTCTTGTGATAGCTTGATATTCATGTATTAGTATTTTCTTATCCCTAGCATTTGCTCATGGGGATTTAAAGTGAAAACACACACGAATAATCTTGCCATTGAAAGATTAAGTAGTAATAAAGCTTAAAAATATCACCTAAGGAAAGATTTGATGAAGAAATGGAGAAGAAATGGAGAAGAAATGAACTTGAAGTGAGTGAGTATGTGTGGGTTGAAGGCTCACGGCAAGGAGGAAGAAAAGAGAGAGTTTTTGCCTTGTTAAAATTTTTTGAAAGAATAGAAATGAAGAGAGAGAATGTAAATGAGTATATATATATATATATATATATATTAAGTATATTAGGGTTTGTTTGTAGTAATAAAAGATGAAATAAACAATTTGAGGGGGAAATAGGGGGGGAGTTGCGCCAGCCACTAAGTGAGGAAGAGAGAGAGAGAATTGATTTTATTTGAAATTATAATTTGTGTAATAAAATGTATTAAATATAATAATTTAGTAAGAAACAAAAATTTCTTGGAAAAGAAAATATAATGAGTAGTTGTAAGGACGTAAGACTAGAGCATGGGTAGTGTGTAATGTAGGTTGTAGTTGTGAATAGTGGTAAATAGTAGACAAGATATCTACTTTACCGGTAATAAAGAAAATACGGGAAAAACACTATAACTGTAATTTTTATAGCCCAGAAAATTATAAAACTTATATTTTTGAAATCCTTATAAAATTTCGGTTCTAAAGAATATTCTGGAATATTTTTCTAAGTTTATAGTCCCAGGGCTCGTTTTCCGTAATGGGGCTCGGGAAAGCCCGGAATAGAAAATTTTCCGAAATTAACACTTCCTATGGTTTGAAATATACTTTAAAAAAATATCTCCCATTAATTTATTTCATAAAATTTCTTTTGATATGAAACCGAAGGAAAGCCGGATCTAGGATTATCAAGTTTCTCTCACCAGGCTTGAACTAATCCGATTTAGGGTTTTGCTTTTCAGTTTCCGAAGTTTACTTGACTACTACAAAAACCGGGATTTGCAAACTTCTTCCACAAAACTCTTTAGTCTAAAAGGTAATGCTAGAGAGAAATAATCTTAGGGCATCAACCATAGATGGGGGTACCACAAAAGATATCTATAGGGGGGTAAGCTTCTTACTTAGTGAGAATTAATTCCACAAATAAAGCACTCGAACAAATCAATATCCAAACAAGTTATTTAACAAACATATGAGATGCAATCAAACATGTGAGCAAACAATACATACAATTTTCCAGGAATCATATGTTTGAATGAATTTACCTCTCCATTTGATGGTTAGGTATTCTAGGCAACAAGCTCATAGTTCGTAAATAAAGTTTTTGTAGTTTTTATACGAGTCACTACTAGCCGCTAAATTGTAGTTATTTTGGGTGTCCACCCACCATTTTATTACGAGCAATCAAAGCCATAAAGTAGATTTTTGGGCTCTACGATCATCATTACTATGCCTTTGTCCCACCAAGGGTATAGTAATGAATGCAATGTAACTCACTACGTGTCGTGCATGAATCATTTTATTTAGGTAGTCATGGCATAAAATTAGATATTTTAAAAGTGAGCATAAAGTTTGTAGACAAATCATTCCGATACTAAATCATATAATGATTAATTAACAATTCCTGCCTCGATATACTTAACATAATTTCAATCCTATAAGTAAAGCACATGCTATCACATTTTATCTTGTCCTAAAGTCTAGTACCACTAAACTACAAGCAAAAACATAAGTACAAAAATGTAAGAATTTAAACTCACTCAGCTATAGGAGTAGAAGCTTCTAATCAAAGTAGTCCACTAGGTATGGAAGCTCAGACTCCAAGTCACCTATATAAAAAAAAAAAAAAAAACTAAAATGAGTATTTCTTGGAAATTCTACTTAAACTTGCAATTCTATTTCACTTAGTTCATCAAAATTCATATGCAATGAAATTCTAACTTAAAATGGTCATAACTCGCTCATTTTAACTCGGAATTCCACATAGTATATACCGTTTTCTACCTACTTGAAAAGATCTATCCATTTTTAAGGTTATTTCCTTCATAAAAGGTCATTTGGATCACTAAAAGATGCAGTACAAAATCAATACGAAAATTCCCATCTTTAAAACATGTTTTTTCTAACTTTATCTCAACCAAAAATTCCATAGAAAACATATAAATATATGTATAGTTAAAAAATCATTTTAATGCATATGCAACTCATAACATACACATGATTCTAATGATGTTGTCTTAACTAATGATTTTTTTTTCACAAAACAATCTTATTTTGGTAGTTGAAAAAGTGAAGTTTGAAAAAATTATGTTAAGTTATGTGGAAATAAAACTAAGGATTTTTAGGTCATTAGATATGTGATATAATTTATTTTTTTAGATTCTTAAAAGATAACTTTTCATTCAAAAACTTTAGTCTTTCCAAGTTATTTTAAATTTTATTTTCTAAGTATATTTTACTTGGTGAGTTGATTCTTGACTTATTTAAGAAAACTTGAGTTGATACTTGTTCTTATTAAAATTGTTGGTAATGATTTTATAATCAAATTTTTAAGAAAATTCCTTATAAACAAGTATTATCAATCTTAAGGTCTTTTAATAGTAGTTTCAAAATAAAATAAAGAGTTCCTTAGTTATATTTATAAAGGCTTTGTATGTCAACAACACTAGAATCTATAGTGATTTTGTCAAAAATCCTTTGTAAAGTAATTAGTTGAAATAAAATTCTAAGTCTTAATGAAACTTTTTCCTAAGTGATAAAACTATATTTTAAAGTAATTTGACCTTATTTTCTTTTACTTAGGAAAGAATCTTTTTATTTTTATTAAAAAGACTATCAATATGATCATGCATGAAGTATGAGTATGTTGCTAGTAACATGACAATAATAATAAAAATAATAATAATAATAATAATAATAGAGATGGAAAGATATAAGAATGAGTAATAAATAGATATCTAGTATTAGAAGCTTTAGCTTGATTTCAAGGCTTCCAGACTTATTTATGGGTAAGTCCAAAGAAAGAAAAAAAAAATCATTTTGACTTGATGAGGACAAGTCTAATACTAGAAAGACTAGTCTTAATATTGAAGCATGAAATAAATAAATTGCAAGCATAAATAAATAAATAACGGTTATGTTAGTGAGCTTAGATGCTCTAAGAAATATATATAGATACATAAATATAGATAATGTGATATAGAAGTTAGGTTAGAACAATAACAATAACATGTACATAAATAAAATAACATAATAACAAAACAACAAAAATGTAATTTATTCATGAACAAGAACAAAACATGAACATAGTATTGCTTCTATAACATTTGAATGTTTAAGAAACATATACTATGGTCATGTTAAGTTACATGACATGGTAAGAATATATGGGTAAGAAATTTAACTAAGATGGAAATATAAGAATGGCAGTTTAAGAGATGTTTGTAGTATGTGGTGTAGAAGAAATGTGGGAAAATTAGAGAAGTGAAAGAGAGTTTTAGGAGAGAGGAATTGAGGAGAGATTTTGAGAGAGTGTTGTTAATGTAAATGAGTGTGTGAAAGAAATGAAAGGAGAGGTGGTATTTATAGAGTTTTGAGGAGGAAAAATTGAGTATTTAAAATAAATTGAAAAAGAAAAAAATTGTGTGTGTAAGGGGAGAGGGGCACCAACTCTAAAGGGAGAGAGGGAGAGAGGGAAAGAGAGGGTTGATTTTGATTTGTTTTGTATTTTTGTTAATTAAAAGTAATAAGTTGTAAGGTTAGATGTAATTAGAGATGTATGAGAAAAGTAAAAAGTAGAAAATAGATATGATAGAGTATAAGAATAGGTGTAAAAAAAGTAGAGATAGATGAATAGTATAGAATAGTACTACAAATAGTAGATAAGACAAATTAATATTGGTAATAAAGAAAATACATGTAATTAAGCTACATCTAATATTTTTAGATATCGAAAAAATTATAAAATTGATATTTTTGAAAACCTTTTCACGAATCTAATGGTATTATCGAAATTTTTTACCCTCAGGTTGTACCAAGATATGTTTTTCGAAAACTGATCCCATTCGAATAAAAAATACACTAAAAATTAACGAATTGATATTTTTAAGCTTCCTTATATTATTACAAACTATTTTCCACAATTATTTTTGATTTCGTTGTTTAGGAGTTAAGAACGCAAGATTGCCAGATCTAAATATACTAGGTTTTGTTATAGATTTGTTGATTCTACGACTTACATCTTCCAAATGAATCTATAGATGTGACACATAATAGATTCATCAACATCACTAATCCTCTAAGTGTGCTTGGAAAGAATTTAACTAATATGGAAATAAATTCTAAACTATTTAGGTCCCTATCCAAGGATAGGGAAGCAAAGAGAACTTCTATTGAAGAAGCATAAGATTTAAGTACTGTGAGCAAAGAAGAACTCCTTGGAGCACTCAAAACACATTAACTAATGAAGAAGCAAGGGAGAATAATCAAGTAAGAAGGCTATTGCCTTAAAAGTTAAAGCCATGACTCCAGAAATGGTGATGATGATGATGGTGAAGATGTTACCTTAATGGCCAAGAAGTTTCAAGAAATTTATGAAGTTCAACAACAAAACAAAAAGAAAGAATGACAATAGCTCATCAAGATATAAAAAGGAAAAGAAGGATTTGATAACTTGCCATAAATGTCACAAGCCATGACACATTCAACAATATTGTCCAATGCTTAAGAAAGCATCCAAGGGATCCAGAAACAAAGCTCTCATAGCCACCTAAAGTGATAACAACTCGAGTGACTTGAATGAGAATGTATGCTTTATGGCATTGGATGATGAAATAAGTTCTCCATCTTCTCCTTCTTATGCTGAAATTTATAATATTTATGAAAAATTATGTAGTTGGTTTATAAAAGTAGAGAAAAAAAAATAGCATACTTAAAACTTTAATGAGTAAAGCAGGAAAAGAGCTAGATGAGTTTATAAGTGAGTATGAGAAGGTTAAAATAGTGAATAAAAAGCTGCATGAAGAAAATGATATTTTAAAATTAGAAAATGAAAAAATGAATGATAAATGTAAGAAGCTAAAAGTAAAAAATGATAAATTAAGCAAGATTAACGAGAAATTAACAATTGAAAATCATTTTCTTGATATTAAAGTAAAAACCTTAGATAATGATGATAATATTGCATGTGTTGATGGTAGCAATAATGAAATTTTAAAAGAGATATAAGAATTAAGAAATGAAAAATATTATATTGAAAGCTAGCTTAGATGATTCAAAAGCAACTATAGCTAAGTTCACATAGTAAAAAAGAATTTGAACACACTTCTTGGAAATCAAATGTGTGATTCAAACAAATATGGAATTAGCTATAACAAAGAAAGTAGTTATAAATCCCATAAAACTTGATTTGTAAAAGCCACTTATGGGACATGCAACTACTATGGTAGAATTGGTCATATTGCACACAATTGTGTAATAAGAAGAACCATGAAGTTAATTGGTCCCATATCTTGTCACTATCTTACTTTATCTAAGGATAATGATGGTTTGGTACCTCATCACTATTTGAATTATGAAAGTTTAAGGTTGGAGTTGGTATGCCATCTAATTGGTATCACCACTAACCCTATTATTGCCTTATAGTTTAAGGTTGGTGTCAGTTTAACACCTACTCGCTAGTCAGGGTATTATACTTGTTAGTAGTATTCTCATTATTTGGATTTCGATGATAACAAAAAGAGTTACATGTTAACTAACAAGTGTATTGCATATCAAGTTCTTATGAAAATGTTTTACAAGAAAATACCAATCAGAAAGTATTTCAGAAAGTATTTTCAAGAGCAAAAAAGAAGCAGAAACAATTTCAGAGAGGAAAATAACGTGTTGCGTGGATACTTTACAAAAGAGTACAAACTCAGAGGATATTTCAGAGAGTATTCAAGGAAGGTTATTAAGCAAGAATGGATTCAGAAACTTTTTCAGAAGGCATTTCACAAGAGTTATAATATATAATGGATATGAAGACCCAGCACCAAGTGATTGTATTTGGGAAATACATTCAATAATGTTCCACAAAGTTGGTTTAATATCCAAAGGGGAATAAATTCGAAATAGAGATCATTTTCAAGAACAATTGAAGAACATACTACATATTGCACTTGAAAAGAAAGTTAGTGTGCATAATATGAAGTACTTACAAAAGGAAATCAGATATTCAAGGATAATGTCTGAAGATTCTACTAGTATACGGAAAATAAGGAAATATATCTATGAGAGAATATGTTATCAGAGGATATCATAAGATTTATGTCTCAAGAAAATCGGTTTTGTTTTTGTTGCTATTTTCGTGGGATTTTTCAAATTAAGATCACGCATCAAGATAACAACAAGTTTTCTTATCCTTATCTTGATGGAAGACGTCTGGAACAAACAACTCGAAGATTTTCAAATTTTCAAATGAAAGAAGACTCTATCAGCAAGTCATCCGAATTAGAAGTAGAAAAGAAATGGATCAAGCTTATCTATTCCAATGATTTAGCCGTTAGAAGATTATCAAGCTTATCCAATTTTGAACGTTCCAACCGCTTGAGAATGTGTGAATAAAAAGGCATGATCAGAACGAAGATAAATTTAACAGAGAACACGAAAAAGAAGAGATATATACAATCAAAGCTTATAAGCAAAAACTGTCATTTTCACATTTGTACCGAAATATTATAGGATATTTTATCATTATTTCCTCAATTTGATTCGTTTAATCTTTGTGAGATTGAGAGTTACAAGTAGACTCAGTAAGTTGATGTTAGCTTGAAGGAAGCTAGGAAGATCAAACTGAGTGCATTTGTAGCCAAGTGCTTTGGCAAAAGACAACTTGTAACATTGATTTGTTCTTAGATAGTGGAACATACCAGTAAAGACAACCGGATCCCCGGCTTGGTGCTGGAAGAGAGGACTAACTCTCAAGGCGGAACCTCTATAAATAGCTTTGCAAATTATTCTACCTTACTCTCTTTAATTTTCGTATATAGTTACTTGTTTGTGTTTATCGTAACTTGTTTCAGAGATTGTTTCAAAGACTAATTGTTACAAGAATTAAAAAGCAGAGACTAAATCGAGACTAAAAGTTTTGCCATATATTCTTGATTGAGCTTAACAATTGTTATAGAAATTAGACTTGTTTGCTTCCGCATTATAGATAAAACAATTTTATTAAAGTTATTATTTTAAAGATTTGAAAACCCATTTTTGTTTGATTAATCAAGTTGGTGAATTTGATAAAGTTTACTTAAAAGAATTTTTTTTATTAACCAATTCACCCCCCCTCTTGGTTATTTTTTGGGACCAACAATTGGTATCAGAGCAGTACTCATTTACTTAAATTGAGAGATCTATTGGAAAATGGGTGATAGTAACATAACAATCAACAAAGCTCCTTACTTTGATGGCTCGAACTTTGCATATTGGAAGATGCGAATGTCCACATATATAAAAGCTAATGATTTTGATTCTTGGCAGGTGATTTCAAATGGTGATCATGTGATAACGCTAACTGAAGGAGAAGTGCTGACCTTGACGGACAAGAAATTCATAGAGAAGAACAATAAGGCTAAGAATATTCTACTTACTACTATTGCTCCTTCTGAATTCTACTTAATTTCTTCTTGTAATACGGCAAAAGAAATATGGGATACACTTTCAGAGACCTATGAAGGAACTAACACAATTAAGGAAACCAAAATTAATGCCTTACTTCAACGTTATGAATTGTTCAAGATTAAACCCGATGAAAAAAAAAGATGCTTTCAATCGTTTTACTTCAATTACAAATGAACTAACATCTCTTGGCAAGAAACTAGAAGATGCAGATCTTGTTAGAAAAATGTTGCGTATACTACCAAAATCATGGGATGCTAAGAAGACAGCAATTGAGGAAGCACAAGACTTGAACAAGCTCTCACTCAGTCAATTGAGGGAGAAGTTGATGGCGTATGAGTCTCATCTCCATACAACCGAAGAACCAGAGAGCAATGTAAAAGCCATTGCATTTAAGGCCAAACAAATCTCTGAAGAGATCGATACAGATGAAGAAAATGATGACGAGAACATCAGTATGCTGGCACGAAGACTCAACAATTTGATAAAGAAAGGTAAGAAGTTCAAAAATTTCAGTAAGTCTAATAAATTCGATGCAGGAAGAAACTACAAAGAAAAGGAAGAAAAGAGAGAGAAGAAAGAAATCGTGTGCTACGAATGCAAAAAACCAGGGCACATCAAGTATGAATGTCCAGTTTTAAAGAAGAAAATGAAGAAATTCAAAAAGAAAAGTCAAGCTATGATGGCGACTTGGAGTGACTTGGACGAATCAGAACCTGATTCAGAAGCTACAAGTGAAGACGAAGAAGAAGCCAATTTGTGTTTTATGGCTACATCAGAGGTAAACTCAGAATCCGAATCTGATATGCTTGATAGTGATATATATGTTGAAATGAAAAAGCTTTTAAAGGCACTTAAAAAGGCTGATGTAAAGATTTCAAAGTTAGATACTGAAAACAAAGCTTTGAAAAATGAGAAAGAAGTGTTAAGTCAAACTAACAAGCTTCTCATGGATGAAAATGATATTTTGAAAAATGACAATGAAAAATTATATGTCAAATCTGAAACATTAAGGAAGGAAAAGAATACTTTGGAAAATGAGATTAAGGCATTGACAAGTAGAGTAGATGTGTTATCAAAAGAGATTAAGAATACGTTCAATAAATTTAATGAAAGTGAAGAAAAACTAAGTATGTTGATTGGAAGTCAAAGACCGTCCTTTATCAAACATGGACTTGGATATGGTAATGATAGCTCAGCAAATATTAAGAAAACTATATTTGTTAAGTCAAAGGAAAACATGGATAAAAAATCTGTCAATTCATCTATAAAGAAAAATATGAAAAATGAAAGCAGAGGCTCTTTCAGAGGGTATTTTTCTCAAAATTATCAAAGCAGAAGGTATGGCAGAACCCAAAGGTACGAATACAACGATAAGTTTCCAAGAAGAAACTATAATAACCAGGTAAATAAAAGGTATCATTCACATTCTTATGCATGTTTCTTTTATAATAAAGTTGGTCATATAAAAAAATATTGCTTCTACAAAAGAAACAAGCTCAGTACATATCAAGTTAAAGAAAAAGATAAAACGAGCTTGTCTTATCAAGGACCCAAGTATGTTTGGGTTCCTAAAAAGGTTTGATCGCTTTTTGTGTAATTGCAGGAACAAGGAACCAAGATAAAAGGAACATGGTACTTAGATAGTGGATGTTCATGCCATATGACGGGTAATGCGTCCTTGTTCACTAACATAGTATGGAAAGATAGAGGATATGTAAGATTTGGAGACGACAACCGTGGTAAGATAATTGGAACAGGTACTATTGGTCATCCTCCATATTTAATAGAAAATGTTTCATTAGTAAAAGGATTAAAACACAATCTCTTGAGCATAAGTCAGTTATGTGACAAAGGATATAAGATGACTTTTGAGAAAAATAAATGTTTTGCTTATAATACCGAAGGAATAAAGTTGTTTGAAGGTTTTAGAAAAAGGAACATATATCTTATAACACCATCTGAGATGAATGTTGAATTTTGTTTTCTATCTATGAATGATAATATTCACACGTGGCATAAGAAACTTGGTCATGTAAACTTTAATCAATTAGAAAAATTATCTAAAAAGAATCTAGTTGTTGGTTTGCCTAAAATCAATATAAAGAATGATGTGAAATGTTCAACTTGCTTAAAAAACAAAATGATTTCAGTTTCACATAAAAGTATAAATGTGATTACAACAAAAAGACCTCTTGAACTATTACACCTTGATTTATTTGGACCAACTAGAGTGTCAAGTCTAGGAGGAAGCAAATATGGACTTGTAATAGTAGATGATTTTTCTAGATATACATGGGTGTTCTTTCTAAAACATAAATCAGATACTTTTGAAATGTTTCAAAGATTTGCAAAACAAATACAAAATGAAAAAGGTTTTTCTATTATTTCTTTAAGAACTGATCATGGAACAGAATTTGATAATGCTTTATTTATTTCCTTTTGTGAAGAATATGGAATAAATCATAATTTTTCAGCACCCTACACACCTCAACAAAACGGAGTAGTAGAAAGAAAGAATAGGACTATACAAGAAATGACCCGTTCAATGTTGAATGAATGTAAAATAGCTGAATATTTTTGGGCAGAAGCTGTTGCAACTGCTTGTTATATAATAAATAGAGTCTATGTAAGACCTAAAACAACTAAAACATCTTATGAATTATTTCGTGGAAAAAGACCATCTGTTTCATATTTTCATGTATTTGGTTGTAAATGTTTTGTGAAAAAGAATACAAGTAATCTTGGAAAATTTGATGAAAGATCTGATGAAGCAATTTTTCTAGGATATTCACAAAATAGTAAAGCATATCGTGTCTTTAATAAATCAACAAAAGTGGTTGAAGAATCCATTAATGTACGTTTTATTGATGAAACAAAAGAAGATGAAGATGAAGTGTTTTTACCTACAAATGAAAATAACGAACCTAATTCTGCTAATTCAGAAACAAAGTCAGAAGGTAAAACTGAAAGGTTTCTAGAAAATGATAAAGCAGAAGGAAAAGCAGGAAGTCTTACGGAGAAAATATTAGATCTTGATAAATCAGAAACTAATGCAGAGAGCATTTCAGAATTACGAAATGATAAAGCATGGAAATACAAATCATCACATCCCCCTGAGTTAATCATTGGTGATATAGAATCTGGAACAAAGACTAGATCTAAGTTACAAGACATTGAAAATCATTATGCAATGTTGTCTGAAATAGAACCTAGTAATATTAATGAAGCCTTAAATGATAATAATTGGATTGATGCTATGCAAGATGAACTAACTCAATTTCAAAGAAATAATGTTTGGTATTTAGTTCCTAGACCTCAAGATAAAACTATAATAGGAACAAAATGGGTTTATAAAAATAAATTAGATGAAAATGGAAAAATAGTAAGAAACAAAGCTAGGCTTGTAGCAAAAGGTTATTCACAGGAAGAAGGCATAGACTATGATGAAACTTATGCACCTGTTGCTAGACTTGAAGCTATACGTTTGTTACTTGCCTATGCTTGTTATAAAGATTTCAAATTATTTCAAATGGATGTAAAAAGTGCATTTTTGAATGGTTATATTAAAGAAGAAGTATATGTTGAACAACCCCCTGGATTTGAAGATCCAATTAAGCTTGATCATGTATTTTAAGTTAAGAAAAGCATTATATGGATTGAAACAAGCACCAAGGGCTTGGTATGAGAGATTAAGTGAGTATCTTATCTCAAATGGATATCAAAGAGGTACAATTGATACAACCTTATTTATTAAGCATTATAAGGATGAATTATTAGTGGTACAAATATATGTTGATGACATTATATTTGGCTCAACTAATGAACAATATTGTCAAGAATTTGCAAGATTTATGCAGGCTGAATTTGAAATGTCAATGATGGGTGAGCTAAATTTCTTTTTGGGATTACAAATCAAACAAACAAAAGATGGAATATTCATACATCAAGAGAAATATACCAAACAAATGCTGAAGAAGTTTGGATATGAAAATACAAAAGTTGTTGCCACACCAATGAGTACTTCTACAAGGTTAGATCTTGATCATCAAGGTACGAAAGTTAATGAAAAGCTATATAGAAGTTTGATTGGTTCACTTTTGTATTTGACTGCATCTAGACCAGATATTTTATTTTCTGTATGTATTTGTGCTAGATTTCAAAGTAGTCCAACTGAAAAACATTTAAATGCAGTTAAAAGAATTTTCAAGTACATTGCATGCACTACAAAATTAGGAATTTGGTACCCCAAAAATCAAAATTTTGAACTAAATGGATATTCAGATGCTGATTATGCTGGATGTAAGATAGATAGAAAAAGTACTTCTGGTACATGTCAATTTCTAGGAGACAAATTAATTTCTTGGTCTTCAAAGAAACAAAATTCAGTTGCTTTATCAACAGCTGAAGCTGAATATGTCTCAATAGGTAATTGCTGTGCACAAATTCTTTGGATAAAACAACAACTTCAAGATTATGGATTGAAATATAATAATATCTCAATCAAATGTGATAACACAAGTGCAATCAATTTAACAAAGAATCCAGTACATCATTCTAGATCAAAACATATAGAAATTAGACATCATTTTATTAGAGATCATGTGGCAAATGGAAATATAAATATTGAATTTGTATCAACTGAAAATCAATATGCTGATATTTTTACCAAACCATTAGATAAAAATAGATTTGAGTATTTAAGAAATGAAATAGGTATGTGTAATCCATTTTCATAATATTTATTCATTTACATATATATATATATTACATTTAAATAAAATATAAATAAAAAAAGGGGAAACGAATTTTGCCGCCTATTTTATGGGAAAAGATCAACGCATTCTTTAATTTTTTAGAGCAAAATTTTAGGCCTCTTCACATTCCTCAAAAACAATCTGCAAACAAACTTTCACTCTATTCTTTTAACATCCGAAACCCTAAAATCAAAATGCCTCCAAGAAAATCCTCTCGACTTGCATTCATGGGACCAAAAAGCAAGGAAACCAAACAAACCTCTCCTATATCAATTCAAGAAGATCATCTGATTCCGAATCAGAACCCCAAACAATCACGAATAAAGGAACTTCTCGTGAAAGAAGGACGAAATTTGAAGAAGAAAAGGGAAATAAGGATCAAACAATGCAAAAGGAACAAGATGAACACATAGAAAGACAAGGTTCAGAAGCTCTTTCAGAATCCAACACAGAGACAGAGACCATTCCAGAGACAAAGAAGAAAGTCAAAAGAAGTTTCCAAGGGAAAGAAAGAAGGCAGGAAAGTGACGAAGAAGGACTCTAAGGAAAAACATAAAGAAACGAAAAAGAAAGAGAGGGTCTCAAAGGAAGTTGAGAAAGAAACCAAAAAGAAGTCGAAAAGGAAGCGAGAAACAGAGGTGTCTACAACTTCAATAAAAAAGAGAAAGCTACATCACAATAAGGTACTAGAATGTGCTTTTGTAGACTTTAAGTTTTTCAAAGATAATGGCTTTTTCTGGAACCACTGGCTAGATAGGATTGGTTGTAGGAAAATCTGTAGAACAATGGATGTTGTGGATGGAAGTGTAGTTGGTGAATTTTATAACAACTTAGAACAGCTAGAATATGTCCTTAAAATCAAAAGTTAGAGGGAAATCTATCTCAATATCTAGAAAAGACTTGATAAAGTGTTTTGATTTGTTGGATTTGAAAGACAATGAAAGGTTGATGACTTAGGAAGAGCTGCTCTATTTCGAGAATTAAATGATGGTGTTGGTGAATTTTTGGAGAAAGATGTTTTCTCAACCAATTTTGAACTAATCGTGCGTTTATTGCATAAGATTGTTGTGGACTGCATATTGCCTAAGAATGGAAGTACTACAACTGTGTCAAAAGAGGAAGCCATTGTAGTTCTGGCAATGAAGAAGAAAATAGAAATTGATGTGGCTAGGATGATCTTAAGACACATGTGGAGGATTAGGAGAAACAGACCATATGGCAACTTGTTAATGCATCTTTTCAAGTATAAAAAGATTGCATTGCCAAAACATTTCCAAAATCCAATTCCCTTGAAAAAGATTGGAGAAATCAATTTAAAGTACATGGGAATCATGGTCTATGATAAATTCTGGTTCACGATGGATGGCACATGGTATAGGCACCCAAAGTTTAGTAAATTTTCTTTTGATTGGAAGAAAATTAAAGCTATTTCTGAGGGGGAGATAGTTCTTGATGAAGAAAGTGAGTCCGAAAAACGAAAGGGATGAACAAGGTACAAAGAGTGATAAGGCTGAAAAGACTTTTTCTAGGAGATTTGGGAAGGAGGAGATCCAAAGAAAATCAAAGAAAAAATAAGATCAAACAGGAGGGAAATTCGAAATTAGAGAAGGAAAAGGAACTCAAGCAGAGAGTGATTCAGAGACTGAATCAGAGAGTGATTCAATTCCTACAAGACCACCAGGAGAAAGCTCACGTTCTGGAATTACCTATGAGCTCAATGAAGTCCTTGATCAGTCTTTTGGAAATTTCAAAAAGACTTTTATGGACTCCATTCTGGTTGTTTTTAACAAACATACTCCTGAAATTAGGACTGAAGAACCCTCTGAACCTCATGTTTTTCACTCGCCTGCTCCATCAACAGAAGTTCCTGATCCTGTTTCTCCAACCGAAGCTCCCGAACAATCTTCTGAAATTCCAGCTCCTCACTCTTCTGCACTGCCAACAGAGATTCCTCCAATGGATCCATCTGAAAAGGATCAAGCTGATAACGAGGAGATTGCAACTCCAGAGAAAGAGGCTGACATTCAAGCGAAAGAAGCTGAAGATGGAAATCCAACTGCTGTAACTGAAGAAAATCCTGCAGCAGAACCTCTTTCAGAGACTCCACAGTTCGCGACTGATCAACATATGACCGCTGATCCTCAAATCACTCCAGAAGAAATAGACATTATTTCCTCTGTCATGGATATCTTGCGAAATCCACCATCACAAGAATCTCCATCTCACCAGCCTATCCAGCCAATCCAACCTACTCAAAGAACCTTTCCTCAAAGACGCAAAATGAAAGCCCAAAAGTCTGTCCAACCAGTAGAACCCAAGAAAGATTGAATTTGATTAAGACTTTTTAATCTTTCTAATTGCACTATGGGCTGTATTAAGACTGCATGAGATGCTCTGTTATGTTTGATATATTTTGCTAGTTTCGTATTTCTCTATATATTTTTTGATGCTAACAAAAAGGGGGAGAAGTAAATATAAATAATATACTAAGATCAAAATATGAAATCAAAATATTGATGCATTGATACATGTAGAAATAAAAGATCAAGTGAACATGAACATAATTACATATATCGGATATAGATCAAGTGAACATGAACATAATAATTATATATAAACACTTTGATTAGGATTGCTTGCTTATCAAAAATATGATAATATGATGTTAATTTGATATTCATATTTATATGGATTTTGTTATCATCAAAAAGGGGGAGAATGTTAGTAGTATTCTCATTATTTGGATTTCGATGATAACAAAAAGAGTTACATGTTAACTAACAAGTGTATTGCATGTCAAGTTCTTATGAAAATGTTTTACAAGAAAATACCAATCGAAAGTATTTCAGAAAGTATTTTCAAGAGCAGAAAAGAAGCAGAAACAATTTCAGAGAGCAAAATAACGTGTTGCGTGGATACTTTACAAAAGAGTACAAACTCAGAGGATATTTCAGAGAGTATTCAAGGAAGGTTATTAAGCAAGAATGGAGATTCAGAAACTTTTTCAGAAGGCATTTCACAAGAGTTATAATATATAATGGATATGAAGACCCAGCACCAAAGTGATTGTATTTGGGAAATACATTCAATAATGTTCCACAAAGTTGGTTTAATATCCAAAGGGGAAGAACTTCGAAAAAGAGATCATTTTCAAGAACAATTGAAGAACATACTACATATTGCACTTGAAAAGAAAGTTAGTGTGCATAATATGAAGTACTTACAAAAGGAAATCAGATATTCAAGGATAATGTCTGAAGATTCTACTAGTATACGGAAAATAAGGAAATATATCTATGAGAGAATATGTTATCAGAGGATATCATAAGATTTATGTCTCAAGAAAATCGGTTTTGTTTTTGTTGCTATTTTCGTGGGATTTTTCAAATTAAGATCACGCACCAAGATAACAACAAGTTTTCTTATCCTTATCTTGATGGAAGACGTCTGGAACAAACAACTCGAAGATTTTCAAATTTTCAAATGAAAGAAGACTCTATCAGCAAGTCATCCGAATTAGAAGCAGAAAAGAAAGGGATCAAGCTTATCTATTCCAATGATTTAGCCGTTAGAAGATTATCAAGCTTATCCAATTTTGAACGTTCCAACCGCTTGAGAATGTGTGAATAAAAAGGCATGATCAGAACGAAGATTTTAACAGAGAACACGAAAAAGAAGAGATATACAATCAAAGCTTACAAGCAAAAACTGTCATTTTCACTTTCATTTGTACCGAAATATTAGAGGATATTTATCATTATTTCCTCAATTTGATTTGTTTAATCCTTGTGAGATTGAGAGTTACAAGTAGACTCAGTAAGTTGATGTTAGCTTGAAGGAAGCTAGGAAGATCAAACTGAGTGCATTTGTAGCCAAGTGCTTTGGCAAAAGACAACTTGTAACATTGATTTGTTCTTGGATAGTGGAACATACCGGTAAAGACAACCGGATCCCCGGCTTGGTGCTGGAAGAGAGGACTGACGCTCAAGGCGGAACCTCTATAAATAGCTTTGCAAATTCTTCTACCTTACTCTCTTTAATTTTCGTATATAGTTACTTGTTTGTGTTTATCGTAACTTGTTTCAGAGATTGTTTCAGAGACTAATTGTTACAAGAATTAAAAAGCAGAGACTAAATCAGAGACTAAAAGTTTTGCCATATATTCTTGATTGAGCTTAACAATTGTTATAGAAATTAGACTTGTTTGCTTCCGCATTATAGATAAAAATTTTATTAAAGTTATTATTTTAAAGATTTGAAAACCCATTTTTTTTGATTAATCAAGTTGGTGAATTTGATAAAGTTTACTTAAAAGAATTTTTTTATTAACCAATTCACCCCCCCTCTTGGTTATATTTTTGGGACCAACAATTGGTATCAGAGCAGTGCTCATTTACTTAAATTGAGAGATCTATTGAAAAAGGGGTGATAGTAACATAACAATCAACAAAGCTCCTTACTTTGATGGCTCGAACTTTGCATATTGGAAGATGCGAATGTCCCATATATAAAAGCTAATGATTTTGATTCTTGGCAGGTGATTTCAAATGGTGATCATGTGATAACGCTAACTGAAGGAGAAGTGCTGACCTTGACGGACAAGAAATTCATAGAGAAGAACAATAAGGCTAAGAATATTCTACTTACTACTATTGCTCCTTCTGAATTCTTCTTAATTTCTTCTTGTAATACGGCAAAAGAATATGGGATTACACTTTCAGAAACCTATGAAGGAACTAACACAATTAAGGAAACCAAAATTAATGCCTTACTTCAACGTTATGAATTGTTCAAGATTAAATCCGATGAAAAAAATCAAAGATGCTTTCAATCGTTTACTTCAATTACAAATGAACTAACATCTCTTGGCAGAAACTAGAAGATGCAGATCTTGTTATAAAAATGTTGCGTATACTACCAAAACATGGGATGTTAAGAAAACAGCATTGAGGAAGCACAAGACTTGAACAAGCTCTCACTCAGTCAATTGGGGGAGAGTTGATGCGTATGAGTCATCTCCATATAACCGAAGAACCAAAAGAGCAATGTATAAGCCATTGCATTTTAAGACCAAACAAATCTCTGAAGAGATCGATACAGATGAAAAATGGTGACGAGAACATCAGTATGCTGCACGAAGACTCAACAATTGATAAAGAAAGGTAAGAAGTTCAAAAATTTCAGTAAGTCGAATAAATTCGATGCAGGAAGAAACTACAAAGAAAAGGAATAAAAGAGAGAGAAGAAATCAATCGTGTGCTACGAATGCAAAAAACCAGGGTACATCAAGTATGAATGTCCAGTTTTATTGACTTTTGGAATCCAGTTGACTTCTGGTTTTGGGTTTTAAGCTAAACGATTCAAAAATTTGGGGGTTTACCAATTATCTCACTAAGGTAGTTATGCACAGCAATATGATAGGAGATGTCCATATGTAACAAATTTCTAAGTAGTTAGAAAGAAAGAATTCTTAGTAAAGAATTGTTTCTTCTTGCTAGGATTTTTGCAAGTCTCTGTGCTTAATTTGCAATTTTATCTTTAATTTGATATATTTCTTCAACATTTATGCGTAATGTCCACATCCATGGAGAAATAATCTTTAACTTAAAGTTTTGCGAATCCAACACCTTATTCATAAATAATCAAAGTGTTTTAATAAATATAGACTAGGTATTTGTAATTAGTAGCTAAAAGTTAATTTTATGGGTCTAAATAAGTGGTGCACCTTTTCGATTCATATTTGATTTCAACTAAATAGATTGAGAGATCATTTTTTTAAATAGATCTAGGCTACTAATGAAGTTTCTCATAATCACCTTAAGAGAAGGATGGTGAAACATTTTGTCACTTGTTTTTAAACTTCATTAGGTTAATTTTAAAACAAAGGATTCTTAATTCATACAGATCTAGATTGTTGACAACTTTTAAAGAGATTTTGATGGTCTGGGTTAGATCTAGACTTACTGACCTTGAGAGAGGCTTTAAGTAACCCTAGTAAATCTGACAGTGCAAAGACACAATGAACAACTTATGAGTTTGTTGAGAAATCATATAATAAGAACTTGAGGAAGCAATCCTAAGGCTTTTTCTTGTATTAACAAGCTTATCTTACAATTTGCCTGAAAACATGTTATATATGTCTTAACCGTAGTATAAACTTGTTTTTATTATGTTTTACTAAATTGTCTTTGGTTAGATAATATATGAAAAGTGAGTATGGTAGATGCCAACGGTCCTTGGAATATGACATTATATTTTCTATGCTAATTTAATAGGTGCATTGTATTTGCCTAATGTTGGTAATTGCCATTAAAGTTGAACAAAACTTATTAACATATTTTACAAATTTTTGACAACTCCAACTCTGAGTTCTTCAATGTTTATTAACCCAATTGAACTTAACACCAATCAGTTGCAAACAAGAAAACATCCAAGTATGGGTTGGCTTTAATTAATGGGCCGAGGGTGTCACGCCCCGAGGGGTATCCTAAACGTGGCAGTCCACCGTACATAGTATTAAAGCCCAAGAATGACTACCTCAGTCACGCAAAAGCTTCCATATTATTTACAAGGCGTACATCACAACCAAGGTAACGCATCGGAGTAGCGCAATTTATATTGATAATAAATAAGTAGCAAGGCAAAGAGAATACTTAACATAAAACAAAAACATATTGCATTTCAATTCTTAAGAGCATATTCCTCTATTGTCTTCAAATGAATAAACATTACCGATCATATAAGTCATTACATATAAAGAACCTTACAAAATTATTTCATCTTATGATTCTATTTCCTTCATAGAAGCTTAACATCCCTCCATGACTTCCTTAATGTCATAATCCTCAATTTCTGCCACGGGTATACCTGTTTCAACAAAATCTATAGGGGTATAAGCTTCAACTAGCTTAGTGAGATATTCTTTTTTATTCGCACCATATATTCAAACAAGTTCATTTAGATTTTCACGCATATGATATATAAACAATGCACAATCACATGATTATGCAAATTATATAGTTATCGGAAATCATATATAGAATGGATTTACCCTCCGTATCAAAGGTTAGGGAATCGGGGTTTGAAGGTCATCGACCTTCTACTGCTAGTCCCCAGGTCCTCATCCACAGCGTTCGGTTGGCTCGGCTCCGAACCTAGTGTCACGCCCCAAAGTGTGCCCTACACGTGACAATCCGCCACACTCAACATTTAATCTCAAGTAAGACAATTTAGTCTTCCCATGAATTTAAACATCGCGTGTAAGGCTCGCTCTCAATATTTATAGACCATACTTTGCTTCGTAGCAGCTTAAAGAGACATACACAGCAGCAATGATGTAAATCATAACCGTCTTACAGATAATTATTCTATTACATGATCTAGGGGGCATACCCCCGATAACATCAACCACCACATCTCAAGCCCATAAATTTCCTTGCATTAACCTTTGAATACCAGTTCGGAAAACAGGATTAGAGCCCATTTCTAATCTTTAGGCCCCAGCCTCATCAAAAGCTCCTTAGTATCTAAGAGCCATACCTGGTGTCCACGGGTCCTCGGAGAGAGCCAAAGGTACTCATACTGCAACAGGAAACTATAGGGGTATAAGCTACACTAGCTTAGTGAGTGGAACTTCCGAATCACAATTAATACAACACATTCAGACGAGTAATTAATCAACCAAGTGGAATGCAACAACGAATGAGTTCAGCAAACATATGACTAGCCGGAAATCATATGTGGATGGACTTACGCCCTCCATCCCGGTTAGCAGATTAACGAATCCTGCGGTACGACGCCGTTTAAGCTCACGGTCAACTGAACAATAATTCGTTTTATGGATCACGATTAACCAACATATTCGTTTTATGGATCACGATTAACCAACATATTCGTTTTATGGATCACGAAAAACCAACCAATGCTAATGCTCCATCCCCATCGTGATATGAATGAATCCAATTACAATTAAGTCAAATATATATTAATTCAATTCTTTTAGGTGGCCAACAATTATTCGCAGACATTCAATATAAAACACTAGATAATCAATCCATAGCTTAACACCCGGTTTCGATATTTCTTTAGGTTCATTTCACACATCAACAACAGACAATATATAATTCCCATATAACCCCATCATACGTAATCTCCTTTTTATCTTCACCTAACAACTAGTGCGACTACCATTACAATCACAAGCAATAATTGAAATCGGAAGAGAAACTCACTCGGCCATGGTACGCCGGTCTCTTAGTAGCGATGGTCGGGTGATACGGTATTGTGGTACTCGGGTTCACCTACCAAATAAGAATAGCCTAATAAGAATTTCATCACTAAACTAATTTGAACTATGCATCTAAACTACATGAAAGCGGGATTCTCGCTAATTACGGAAGTTCCAACTTAAAACGGCCATAACTCGGTCATTTTAACTCGGAATTTCGCAAATTTTATATCGATCTCTATCTACTTCGAAAGATCTATCTAGTTCTAGTATTATTTTCAAGTTTTGAAAATAGCAAGGCCACGGAACAGTGGGATCAGTTCTGTTCTGTCACTTGCCCGATTTCGAAAAATTGTTTCGCTTTTGATAAAAATGTTCCTAGTTGATGATTCATGCATAGATGATATATGAATGGGTTCCTAATATGAATACCATGTAATGAGCTCAATATATGCATGGTTTTGATGATCTTTGATGATGAACTCACATGAACTCCTAATTATCAAGAAATTCCATGATGATTAATTATAAGAAGCCATTCCTTCCAAGTTTACATTTCCTAGGGTTTTTATGATTTTGTTCTTGAAATTTACTTGTTATCTAATTAAAAATGAGTTCCCAACTTCCATACTAATCATGACCTTCATTCATGCATACAAATCCACATTTTTCATTGAATAAATATGTGTTTGAATGGGCTACTTAGAAAAATCCGAATTTTGAGATTTTCATTTTCTTGCAATTTCCTTATGAGAAAACTTGTTTAATACATCAAAAATTGAGGCTCCAATATGTCTATTATATAAGGACTTCATTTAGCTCATAAAGCATGCCATCTAAGCTTAGATACTAAGTGTTTATATGGGCATCACCCACAATTACGAATTTGACTACACATAATTCAATATTCTTCATTCTAACTTTACTCCTTGTTTTTACATTTTTATCATACCTAAACTCATCTAAGCTTGTGAAAATCATTCCTTCAATATACCTATTACACATACCCTTCATTTCTTGTGCAAAATATGAGTTTTAAAGTGGTTTCAAGGGTTCTAAAAATGGGTTTCAAAAATCATCCGAATTTCCATAAAACATTCCTAGTAAAAATCTTTTCTTTTTCAAGTTTCTTACTTCCTATACATGAAGATCTACTATCTAACACATCTATATACATGCAAGACTAAGCCTTTAGGATCTTTAGTGCATGAAAGCTCAAGATATTCACATGAACATAGTTGTAGATGAAGATATGAATGTTTATACACTAGATCTATCAAATATAATGCATGAATCATGAGTTTCATGGCATGAACATAATGATCTATGCAAGACTCCTACTTTACATGCATGAACAAGATGGTATCTTCAACAAAAACCCCTCTAAACTCTAGATCCACTTCTTGTGATGGCTTGATATTCTTGTACAAGTGTTTTCATGTCCCTAGCATATGCTCATTGGGATTAAATGTGAAAAACACACATGAATAGCTTTGCCATTACAAGAAAAGATGGGAATAAGGTTTAGAATCATCACCTAAAGAAGATTTGGAGATGAAATGAAGTGGAGTTGAGTTGTGTGTGTGAGTGTGGGAGGAGGAGGAGGTCACGGCACAATGGGAGAGGGAAGAGAGGGTTTTCTACTTTGAACAATTTTTAGAAGAGTGAAAATGAAGGGAGAGAGAGAAAAAGAAGCTTATATATGAATAGATTAGGGTTTTTAATTGATTAAAAATAGCAAAATAGAACAATTGAGAGGGAAGGGGAAGTGGGCGCCGGCCATTTGGGGGGGGGGGGGGGGGGGGGGGGGGGGGGTGGGGGGGGGTGGGGGGGGGGGTTTGTGTGTGTGTGTTGAATTTTGAAAATTGTATTTTGTGTAATAAAATGTAATATTTGTGTTAATTAATTAGGAAACAAAATTTCTTGGAAAAGAAAATTGTAATGAGTAGTTGTAAGGATGTAAAATAGGGTATGGGTAGTGTGTAGTGTATGTGGTACTTGTGAATAGTAGACAAGACATCTAGTTTACCTGTTGTAACGAAAAACGGAAAAGCTATACTGTAATTTTTATAGCTCGGAAAATTATAAAATTGATATTTTTGGAATCCTTATAAAATTACGGTTCTAATGAATATTCCGGAACATTTTTCTGAATCCGTGGTCCGGGGCACGCTTTTCCGTAATTGAGCTCGGGAAGGCCCGGAATTGAAAAATTCCCGGATTTAAAACTTTCAAAGGTTTAAAATGTACTTTAGAACAGTAATTCAAATTCATTTACTTTATAAAATTTCTTTTATTATGAAATCGAAGAAAAGCCGGATCTAGGGTTTCTAGGCTCCTATCACTAAGCTGGAATCGGACCGATATAGGGTTTCGTTCTCCGGTTTCCAAAGTTCGTCCGATTACTATCCGATCACTAGGAGAACTAGGGTATACCTTATAAGAATAATAATAATAATAATAACAATTTAGGTGACTAAAATATTAAATCGTACTAGAAGACTCACTAATTACCGATAGTAACGAAATACGAACAGATTTGTAAAATTAGATAATTCTAGCTATGTGAAAATTTGTAAAACTAATAACTTAGAGGTCCTTTAGAAATATAAGTCTAACGGCATTAAAACATATTCTTAACATTTCGAATCCCAGAGCGCGTTTTTCGAAACTGGCACCTGATCTGATTGGAATAGGTCGGAACTTCATTGATCTCATCTTTACAGAGTATCCTAGACTTACTATGAACCGATTACACCATTTTCCTCTTGTTCCACTCCTGGGTTTAGGAATACGCGATTGTCGGGTCTAGGTATGGAGTTTCTCGGGAGATTCAAGGACTAAGGTTTCCGGGTTGACCTTCCGGTTCGCCCCATTGCCAAAATAAAAACTGGTATTTCGCACTTATATGACTTGTCCGATTGGTGAGTTTTATTTTAAGGTCAACTTTCGTAAGTATTAAATATCTCACCACATTCTCGGAATTCTTTTGGATCGAGTTTTATTCCCGAAGCCAATCACTATTCACTCCTTAACAATTTGTTTTAGGGCTATATTTTATCCGAATTTATAAGTCGGAGTTAAATATGAAATTTGTCGTACCTAGAGATTTTAGAATGGAAGTATATTGGGTTGCTATTTTGTTTCTGAGGTTTCTTATTTTTCTCACAACTTGGAATTTCTGGATTCGTTCGGAATTTGGGACTCGTCGAAGTTCGGTTTTAACTCGGAGTGACTTTCAGGGTTTTATTTCCTAAGTTCACCTTTAGAATTATTTGTTGAAATTTTCCAGGGCTTACACCTAGAGTCGCTTTCCCCAGCAATTTGGATTCTTCATGAAGGAACATGGCCCGTGGCACCGCACGATCACAGCCAATCCAACTCTACGCGTAGGAGTAGCAGCCTTCCAAAAAAGATATGACTCGATGGATGTTATGTGTGAGTGTTTTCTTTTTCTTAAGCCAAACCTATTAAGGTTTATTAGGGGCAATCAATCAATTTAGCAAACAATAAACAGGCATACAGGTAAGTAACAAAATTATTTAAATAACAGCTCGAAGTTGCGATATTCTTAATTCTCATTTCACGCATAAACATAGAATCACATATATACACATGATCCCGAATTCCCAAAATATATATCCATTTTTATCTTTTCTTAGTATACTAATGCTACTACTTTACAAACACAAGCAAGGTAACGAAATTAAGAGGAATAACTCACTCATCCATTTTGCAATCTTCCTAGTCGTAGTAATCCTCGGGTAGGGAAATCTTGTACCTTTCACCACATAGATAAAAGAAATACCGGGATAAGTCTTTCATGAATTTTCTATTCTTGGAGATTCTAGAATTTTCCTAAAATCACGGTAAAATCATATAAGAGGAAATTCCAATTTGAAATGGCCATAACTTGCTCATTTTAACTCGGAATTTCGCATGTAATATACTATTTTCTACTTATTTGAAAAGATCTATCCATTTCTAAACTTATCTTTGTCATAAAAGGTTATTTGGGTTCCGAAAACGTTAGGTATAGATTTAAAACGAATTCAAATACATTTTCTAACTCAACTTCATTTTAAAGAAAATCCTTTTGAAACAATATATGTATATAAATATATATTTGATAAACACTTTGAATATATAGGTAAGCTTACTTTATATGCAAAAATCCTAATGTTAGTGTCTCAACAATTTATTTCATAAAACAATTCATTTAAACTTTAACTTTGAAATTTTCTTTTCAAATATTTAAAGAAACTATATATTTTCCTAGGTTGTTATAAATGAGTATATTCTTATTTTATTTTCTTCATTCTTTTTCCAATGACAAATAAATTTTCTTTTAACCTTAGTTTTTCATAAGTTTTACTTTAAAATCAAATTTATCAAAAGTATATTAAGTTGTTGAAAAACCTCTTTATGAATTTGTATGTTAGAATGGTTCTTGAGTCTTGTCTCTATTACCTAAAATATAATTTTTGTTTTCTAAAACTTGTTCTTTTATTTCTTTCGAAAAGAATCATCTTTATTGGTAAAATCATTTGTCTCTAATCTTATCTTATTTATATTATTTAGAAAAATAAGTCTTTTCTTTAGGGACTTGAAAATCATTATTTTCCTAAGTGGGTTTATAACTTTATGGGTTGAATTCATTTTTACTTTGAAAATCTAGTTTGTTTCTTAGTCTTGTTATGAAGCGGAAAAGAGTTTAAATATTAAGCTTTTTTGTAAAATATTTAATTTTAACAATTTATTTTACTAAAACTTAGGTTACCATAATACATGATGAAAGTATTTATTTCTTATGTTTCCTTGGAAATCTATCTTTGTTATTTATGAAAACGTTGAGAAAACTCTATTTCCATGTTGTTGATAATAACTTCATGATTTTGTGATAAATCATATAATCGAAAAGCTAGCTTTGAGTTCATTTAGTAAAGTAAAATTCTATTTTTAGATTAGTTGAGATATTAACATTATGTAAATGCAAGTATCATGAGCATATAAGGTAATAAGAACATAAGAAAATACTAGAAACAAATAATAAGCAATAAAATATCAAGTATTGGGAACCTTAGCTTCATCAAGATATCCCGGTCAAGTATTGAAGCCTTATCTTTATCAAGGTATCCCAGGACTAAGAATGGACTAGTCTCGAAAGATTAAAGAAAATAAACAAAAGATTGTTTTGACTTAATATGGACAAGTCTAAGACTAGAAAAACTAGTCTTAATAACAACATGAAATAAATAAATTGCATAACTTGAAAGTAAATAAATAACAAATGAGTTTATATGCTCTTAAATAAATATATATACACAATATACATAATACTATATATATAAGTTAGATTAGAAGCAAATAATAACAATAATAATAACAACATAATAAAATAGAAAGCTTATGTACAAGAACAAAACATGAACATGTTGTTGCTTTTACTACTCATATAAGTTTCAAAACAACACCATAGTCATGTTAAGTTACATGACATGAATGAATAATAGTTGGAAGAAATCTTTACCTAAAGTGTGTAAGTGGTATGAAGATGGTAGATGAAATGGGTATTATGGGAGTAGTGATATGTGATAAATAGTTTGTGTATAAAGAATGGTTTTTGTGAGGAATTGGTTTAAGATAGTTTCGGTAGAGAGAATTCTTGAAGAGAAGATTTATGGAGAGATTTTGAGAGAGTTTTGGTAGAGAAATGAATTGTGTGAAAGAATAAAAGAGGAATGGGGTATTTATAGAATTTTTGGAGTGAATTTTAGATGTAATAAAATAAATTGAAAAAGAAATAAAATTAGATGAATGGGAGAGAGATAGGCGCCGGTTTGCTTATTGTAGAAGGGGGAAATTGATTTATTTTATTTGTTTTGTAATAATAGAAGTAATGTGTAAAGTTTGATGTGATTAAAGTTGTATTGGAAATATAAAAAGTAAGAAAATAGATATGTAGGTGTAAGGAATAGGTGTAAGAAAAAGTAGAGATAGTGAAATAGTAATGAATAGTAGAAAAGTACTATGAATAGTAGACTAGACAATTAAAGTACCAGTAGTAATAAAAATACGCGTAATCAAGTTATATATGTAATTTTTAGCTACCGAAAAATTCTAAAACTGATATTTTTGGAATCCTTATATTTTTATGAGTCTATTGTTATAAACAGAATATTTTTAATATTCCGAGCTCTGGGACGTGCTTTTTGAGCACTGATCCTGTTTGAGTCCGAAGGACACTCGAAATTCGCGAATCTGATATTTTTATGTTACCCTATATTATTATGAACTATTTTAAGCTATTGGCTTAATTTCGTTTTCTAGGGTTTGAAAACGCGGGATTGCCGGATCTTAAACACTAGGGTTCGTTATAAGCTTTGTTGACTTTAGGGTTCCGGTTTGACTTCTGGTTTTGTCGAGATATTCGTAAAATCGTATAATTTTTTAGTTTTGATCGTTTTATATTCTTAGCTTGACATCTATGGTTTATCTTATTTTATTTATGATTATTTAATAGTTTTTAGTTCTCGGGATCGTTTAACCGAGTTTAGGGTTATGAGTTGACTCAGTTTCACTTTTGGGTGAAAATTGAAAATTAAAATTTTACCAAAGGATTTAAGATTTTATCATTTCGTTGTTAAGCGGTATTTGGATCTATTGTTTTGATTTACGTTTTAGGAATTGGGTAGATGATTTGATTGGCGTACGGACGTTTGATTAAACCGGTAGTTGGACTTTATATTTTGTTTCAAGGGTTTTCGTTTTCTCAAGATTGAGAAATCTCGTTTTTTATCTTATTTGGAATTAAGTTTTAACTTGATTCGATTTTTAGGATTTCGTTTCCGGTGTTTTGACTCGGTCTAGAATTTGGTTTTTATATTGAGTCGATTTTCGGGATTTAAATTTTTGATATTTAGACTTCCAGGATTATTTTCTAAGAATTATGAAATTTTTAGGGGTTCACAGAGAGAAATAGAAAACAGAGATATAAATCATATTGTGGATACAGGCTTAATGGATTCTAAACATTATTTAGCAGATGGGCTCAATGGGCAATTCGTGTCCAATGAGCTAAATTAAAACATTAGTAGAGTATCAAGTAGAATCAACGTCTTGGGATAAAACCCTATGTTACATTTGCTTCTACGCTGCATCATAATCACATAAATCAAAATAACTAAAAAATTGCTTTCAAAAGAAAACATATTTCTAAAGTTATCTAATCTCCTAAACTATTAAGAACTACAACCATTCTAGGTCTAGATATGCCTTACTACTTGGATTTGAGAGTACTAGAAGATAGACTAAGAGATATAATGTTTAAGAAGGTAAAAAACATGGATAAAAGAAGACTACACAATCCCCCTATCAATCACACTCGTGATAGGGAGCTTGATAGTCTTGGGAAACAAGATACACACTCGTTACACCCATTATAAGGGGGCGTGACCTCCATCACAACTGTGATGGGGGTGGTAACAGCCATCATGGCCTTCACCATGGCTATGATCGTCCTAAATTTGCCACACTCGAGGAGATCATGGCTTGTATCATGGCTTTTATCTCTGTCTGTCCTCCTACTTGATCAAAACACAAAAAACATCAAAAGAAAAACCCTTTTTCTTGATTTTTAACCCAGACCAAACTACCAAAACATATATATTAACACAAAATATCATTATAATCGCATTACGTGAACATAAATGATTTTTGTTCCTCTTTTGATCGCAAAATAACCAAAGATGAAATTTAGCGTTTCCTAGAGGAAACTCATAAAAGACAACCTTTTTTTATTGATAAAGGATTGAAAATGAGCAAACTTTACCTAAATATTTGACCTTTGACCTCCCTAATACAAGATATAAGCTTGATGGAGTTTTAAGGTTTGTCTCCTTGTGATACTGTAGAAAAAGATACATATTCTGTTAGGTGAGGGAGGAGAAAAGGTTATTGTTATCATTATTCACTTTAGGGTGGACCATAAAACCTTTTTACTTATCGACATATGACAACTTTGTCTTTCACTATGATTTATTTATTTTTATATTATAGACTATAAGATAGTTTTCTCTTTGCATAATAACATGGTATAACGAGCTCTATAAAAAGAAGGAATTATCCTGTAACGCCCTAAAATAAGGCATTACAACCCGCCACGTGTTCTCTCTTGATTAGGACACGCTAAGGCTCTAATATCCATAAACAATATGAATATCACCTGTATAACTCACAAGGTATAAAAGAAATCATATGGTCCACATAAATAAACATTCTGATAAATATAAAATCTCTATAATCAGAAAACTAGACCTTGTTGACATAACTGCAGGTCAACAAGTCAAACCATACCCTAAAACTGTCACCACATGAAATCTCCAAATACAATTTAAAATTTCAATAAATAAAAATATAAATTAATCATTAAAGTCTTCTCTGATCCATCCTATATCATCTATGACTAGACAACTAGTCATCAGCAGGGTAGTCAGGACCACTAACGCCATCCCCATCCTCATAGATGATATCAAAACCCGAAAGATCGTAAATCACATTATCATCACCTGCACCTGAAATGTAATAGAATGAGTGGCGAAGCCCAGTACGATAATATCCAATCCAGTTCAAGCAAGATTATGCACAAACAACATGTATAAATAAATGCAACTAAACTAAATGCATACAACAGTTTATTATCTATTTTAGTCCAGCAAAACAACACAGTTTAGAATCTAGTATACATAAATCCTGAACCCAGAGTAACTCAGACTCTGCTATAAAAACAACCAACTGATTTGAAAATAAATAATCATATATACATATATGGATGAGTGGGTACTCCCCAAACATCCTAATTCTCATCAGGGTGCCTCACCAGTATCACTGTCTGCCAGGTCTCTAGGTCAAAGCCAACCACAACCAGACAGATAATTATTAAGCCGAATATTTATTAAGTTTATTATGCAATTCTGTTCCTACGTCCGTTCACAAAAATTGTAATCTACAAGAACATACAACAAACAATGGATTGGTCGTACCTTTCTAAATTTCAGGAATCCGAATCAAATCCTCAGAATTTGATATCAACAACACAAGTCAACCCAACTCCAGAAATTCCTATATCCAAATCAACCACAGTTTCACAACTCCAATGTCCTGTTACAATATATATATATATATATATATCAACAGACATGATCACAATATCTTAACATAAAACAACCTATCTAAACTAATCTGATACAGAACTTCCCAAACTCAAATTATACTGATTAATAACCCCAAGCACCTCCAATATTATCAAAGAACGATATTTCAAATCCTTAAATCAGAATTTCCACCCTATAAAACTCTTCATATGATCAATATCGAAATATCAAAACTATCTAATTTCGTATAAAGAGGATTCAAAACTTATACTTACTAATATGGAACGTATAATACTTGTTTCTTCTTTTCCTATTCTGATCAAAACACGAGCTAGGGTTTATTCTTCAAATTCCTTCATGAAACATTCATCCAAACCCTAAGATACTTATACAAATTTGTATATAATCCAAACGAAATGGTTAAGATCACTTACTTTTAATCAGTAATACCCTCCAAATGATTCTCCAGGCCTTAGATCTCCAAAAACGCTCCAGAACTCTCTTTTACGAAAGGGAAATAATATGAAGAAAAAATCTATCGAAATGATTTTTCGTGTCTCATATTTATAGAAATTTGGTCATATGCCGGCCCTACACCGGCGGCGTACTTGCTGGCTTACACCATACGCTGGCCAGATCTACACGAAGGCGGGCAACGTTCATCGGGGCCTTGATTCCCAGAATTCAAACCGTCCCTTCATACACCGACAAATCTTGGAACTACGCCGGCAGCTTTCATGTCGGTGTAGAAAAGAAACCCTATGAATGCCGGCAGCTTTCCTCCCAGCGTTAAGAAAAAGGCTACTGTTCCCATCCTACACCGTCTGTATACCGGCGGCGTATATTCTCCAGGAGGCAGCGTACAATGTATTACAGAGTATGCTGGCAAAATTTAAATCTAGGTCGGCGGCGTTCTTCATCAGAGATGCCAGCCTTAATTACAGGAATTAAGAAAATTAATCCAATTGTTGCCAATCTTATTCTAACACGAAATTGATCAAACTTAACCTATTTTATCATCAACATATAGGCATATTAGAATCTAATAGCTTGTGAACATTTACCACTTAAAATAATTTAGTATATTACATATCCCATGAAGGTGATAAACCTCTTTTATTCTCTTTTTTACAGGGCCTGTTTGGATTGTCAGATTTTCGTCTATACCAGATCTACATAGGTAATTTATCTATATCATATTAGTATTAGTTCAGTTTGGTTAGTTTATGAGTAAAAATTGTCATTTTTTCATCAATATCTTGTCTGTATTGATTCAGCATTGGTTTAATTTGAAAATTGTGCTAGAATATGCCAAACTAATGTACCCAAATAGATCCGTATGGATGATAACTAAGGGATCATTTACAAGTTTGGTAAATAGAACTTTTTATTATCATTATTTACTATTACTTTACATACTCTACACAAATATGAATATACATTGCAAATATGATACATGAAAGTGGTGCTGTCACGCCTCGCCCCCGCAGGCGACGGCGATGTGATGCCAGGGCAGACAAACCCACCACTGGCTTTGGGGCAGGCAAAAGCCTTAGGTCTGGGGTTCGAATCCTAGAGGCTGCAGACTGGGTTCAACTCTACCTAAGGGTAACAATACCTATAGTGCCCGTGATACCCTGCGGGGCATACGTTGGTTGGCTCACCTGAGGGTGGACGTCGGCCATTATGACTAGGGGTCTTGTGGCAGTTGTCTGCCCTGGCATCACATCCAGAACCTCGGTAGTAGGGGGTGGGTGTGACAGGTGCAATATATGATACCATCATATGCAAATAGGGGCAGGTAATTAAGCAATAGTGTGATAATTTTCAAGATTTATAATCAAATTGCAACTCTATTGCCATCACTTAAAAACACCGAATGGATATTTATAAGGGGAGTTATAGTTCATATATAGCTAAAATAGAAACTTTTTTTTTTTAATTTAAGACATGCCCCTTATCACTTATTTACCAACCTGTGATTGTAAATCCAATTGAGTGGGTCTAAACCGTCTTTACATTTAATAGGCTATGAATGAGGTAGCCTATTGGCCTTAGGATGTGGATAAACCACAACTGCTTGTAAGCTTACACAAAAGCCTCCCATTTAAGCTCCTAAGATGGCTTAAATCTAATTATGTAAAGCCCTAAACTCAAAGCATTAACAGTCCGCAACATGTCATTGCTAGATATAGACATACTAAGGCTATTATTCCACTAATCTACAATTGTAAATTCTATATAACATCAATATCTTACGTATTAGAGTGCTATTAAAACATTATGAAATAACAAAACTTCTAAACAACTTAGTTGGCATAAACCAAAAGCCAATTGCATAAAAACTTAAAATAACATAAAAAAAGATCTCATAAAATTTCATAATCATAAAAGCTATTTAAAATTGTATTCAGTCTTTAACTTTAACTCTCCTAACCAAAATATCTAAAAATTAGTAGGAAAGATAACTCCACTATCGTCCTCTTCATAATTTACAAATACATCATAACCTGATAAATTGAACACTACTTGGTCATCCTCTGTACCTGCAAAACAAAAGGAGTGAGCGTAAAGGCCCAATACGCCAAAACATAGCCGCATGTGCATGAACAAATATCATACAAATTCACATGTAAGCTAATAACTTATGTAGCAACCACAAGTTACTATCTCTAATTAGTCAAACAAACAACATAGTTTAGAATCATTTGCAACTAGTCTTGAACTTGGAGTAACCATGACTCTAAAAAAATATGTATACAAAATACTAATATATATATATATATATATATTGGTGTTGGGTACTCCTTGCA
The DNA here is from genome assembly GCA_024138025.1 of Combretum micranthum. Lineage (NCBI taxonomy): Eukaryota > Viridiplantae > Streptophyta > Magnoliopsida > Myrtales > Combretaceae > Combretum > Combretum micranthum. The sequence continues at coordinate 22,625 of JAMXBD010000897.1, read as the reverse complement.
CACCTTGGGTACCGTACTTGTACCACTCTTAAACTACCGAAATCATCTCTGTGCATAACTCCACTTGGGATAACACCACACACAAATCATTAAGGTATCGTTTTAATAACACGGTATTGCCAATCTACTAGACCTAGTTAAACACAAGCAGGAAATCAATTAAATTTGGATAACATTAAGTTAATTTACAAATACTAAGCCTACAATCACAAACAACAGCTAAGGTAAGGTTGTACCAATTACAGTGTTTGGGAACAGTTAACTAAGCTTCACCAAAAACACATGAACTCAATTAAATGCTCATTCAAAATTTTTTTCACAAGATAAACATACTCTTGCTATCATCTAAACCCTAAACTAAAAAGAACTACAATTACTATAGGTTCATACACACCTCCCTTCTTTTGATTATAGAATCACAGAATCTCCAACCACTAAAATTAGGGTTTCTCCAGAATTTCTCCAAGAACTTGATTCCCTTCAATACCAATACAAATACCTTAAAAAAGATAACACTTTTAGATCACAAAAGGATTGAAAGGATCAACTTACCTATTACTTCATTCTTGGTCCTCCTTGAAGCAAGATCATAGCTTTGATAAAGATCTTTGGGTTTTTTCTAAAGCTTAAGCGAGGTCTTAAGAAAAAGAAATAGACTAGGGCTATTTATAAACATGGGAATCCTTAACAATCCATGTATGAATGCTAACATGGATAACTAACGGTGTAGGAACATAAGCTGGTGGCTTAGACTTTATGCTGGCAGCTTAAAACTTCGAAGGATGAAACCGATGCCATATAGGCTGGCACTCAACGCTGATGGTGTAGAAGTCAAGGCTGACGGCTTAAATGCACCCTTGAGGTGGCTTAAACAATGCATCCTCAAATCCCTCTTAAACGACTCCCTCTTGATTAAATGCATCTACCATTTATCCATAAATCATTACTCATAGCCTGACCATAAAACTCTCTTATTAAATCAATATATGACACATTTTCTCTTCATTATAATTTATTTCTTTACATATGACAAATTATATCCACCATACATATATGATTGTTTCAAATTTAATCCTCTCAAATAAGAGATGTGTCGGGTAAATTACACCAATGTCACAACATTTGAGGGTAGTCTCATTTAAATAGTTCAAGTGGAACAAAAAAGATCACAACATTTAGAGTTGTGGATAAATTGAGATCTTTATTGACAGATGTCATAAGATATCAAATCTTTTAAGTTTCAACTTGATATTTTTCCTATTAATACATGTTAATAGAGAACTCAATTAACTCACTTCCCTAAACGTTGTGACCTCAAATGAACTAACCATGAAAAGTTGCTACCTCATATAAACTAACCTCGAAATGTTGCGACTTTCCAATCTATTTTATCCAAGATAGACCCATTAGGCCTGCTTATGGTGATATGGAACATGAAATCAAGGTTAGTATAACTGTTTTCAACAAAATAATCAAATAAATACAAGAATAAATATATTAACAAAAAGATAAAGCAATATACCATAAAAGATGTTAAGAAAATTAAGATTCAACTCAGGAATTTTAAATACCTACTCTACCTTGGAAAATCAAATCCTTGCCGAAGTTGCCAAGTTATTAAACCTAAACTTTAGTTTTTCAGTTTAATTTTCTTTGATTTGATTAATATTAAATTCAAAATACTTGTAACATGAATCCTCAAATAGAAATTAAAGAAAACGAGTTTTTCAAAGGTTTTAGAGTTTCCACTTGGCTTTGATCAAGAAAATAAATTAGTTAGTTAGGTTAATCTTAATTTAACTACTAGTATGTGCTTGTTCTCAAACAAATATCATTCTAACCAGGCAAGGCTGTCACGCCCCGAGGGGTATCCTAAACATGGCAGTCAGCCATACACAATACGAAAACCTAGGAATGACTACCTTAGTCACGCAAAGGCTTCCATATCATATACAAGACGTACATCACAACCAAGAGAATGCATCGGAGTAGCGCAATTTACATTTATAATAAATAAGTAACAAGGCAAAGAGAATACTTATAAAAAAACATACACATATTTCATTTCAATTCTTAGGGGCATATTCATCTATTATCTTCAAATAAATATACATCACTAATCATATAAGTCATTATATATAAAGAACCTTACAAAATTACTTCATCTTATGGTTCCATTTCCTTCATAGAAGCTTAACATCCTTCCATGACTCCCTTAATATCATGATCCTTAATTTAATCCATGGGTATACCTGTTTCAACAAAATCTATAGGGGTATAAGCTACAACTAGCTTAGTGAGATATTCCTTTTCATTCGCACCATATTTTCAAGGAAGTTTATTTATATTTTCACACATATGCTGTGCATACAATGCAGCAATCACATGATTACGCAAATATATATAGTTACCCGAAAACCATATATGGAACGAATTTATCCCTCCGTATCAAAGGTTAGGGAATCGGGGTTGAAGGTCCTCGACCTTCTACTGCTAGTCCCCAAGTCCTCACCCACAGCGTTCGGTTGGCTCGGCTCTGAACCTAGAGTAGCTTTCCCCGAGCGATTTGTATTCTCAGGAAGGAACATGGCCCGTGGCACCGCACAATCACAGCCAATCCAACTCTACGTGTAGGAGTAGCAGCCTTCGAAAAAGATGTGACTCGATGGATGCTATGCGTGACCATTTTAGTTTCTTAAGCCAAACGTTTTTAAGGTTTATTAGGGGTGATCAATCAATTTAGCAAACAATAAACAGTCATACAAGTAAGTAAACAAAATTATTTAAACAACAGTTCGAAGTTACGATATTCTTAATTCTCATTTCATACATAAACATAGAATCACATATACATAATCTCGAATTCCCCAAATATATATATCCATTTCTATCTTTTCTTAGTATACTAATACCACTACTTTACAAGCACAAGCAAAGTAACGAAATTAAGAGGAATAACTCACTCGTCCATTTTGCGATCTTCTTAGTCGTAGTTATCCTTGGGTAAGGTAATCCTGTATCTTTCGTCACCTAGACAAAAGAAATACCCGGGATAAGTCTTTCATGAATTTTCTATTCTTGGAGACTCTAGACTTTTCTTAAAGTCGCGGTAAAATCGTATAAGAGGAAATTCCAACTTAAAATGGCCATAACTTGCTCATTTTAACTCGGAATTTTGCATATAATATACCGTTTTCTACCTATTCGAAAAGATCTATCCATTTCTAAAGTTATCTTTATCATATAAGGTCATTTGGGTTCCAAAAACATAGGGTACAGATTTAAAACGAAAATTACCAAACTTTTGCAAATCCGTTTTCTAACTCAACTTTATTTTAAAGAAAATCCATTTGTAACAATATATATATTATATATATATATTGTTAGTCCCAATAATGTAAGCAAGAGGGGGGTGAATTGCTTTTTCACAAAAATAAATTCTTTTCGAAATTTTCAATTCACTTCCTTTTGATTACTTTATTAAACTTAGAATTAATTAAACTTGCTGTTTAGAAACTAATCACAGCTGATAATCACACTTGTATATCTATTTTAATTCAAAACAGATCAAATTTCATTTTATGCGGAATACAGACAACTCTCTGAAGTACTCTCTGAAACAGGTTCTGAAACGTAACAGTTTATCAAATACTTCAAATAAATTGCACGAAAATAAAAAGAATAGGGTAGAGAAAAATGCAAATCGATTTATAGAGGTTCCGCCTCGAGCGTCAGTCCTCTCTTCCAACTCCACGTTGGGGACCCAGTATTCCACACCGGTTTGTTCCACTATATCCAAATCAAAAGTTACAAGCTTGTCTTGCCAATCCTCTTGGCTACAATACACTCTGTCCCAATTCTCACGGTTATCCTATAACACACAATTGGTCTAACAGATAACTTGCAACACTCAACCTCACTAAAAATTGAATGATACTCTATCAAGGAAATACAATAAATATCCTATCTTTCGAACAAAAATATTGTGAACACTTTGTAACGCAAGGACTTTTGAGAGAAATGCACTCGAAGACTTTTTCTTTCAACAGAGAGTTAGAGCAAGATTCGTTCTTCTCATCATATCTTCCTTGTTGTTGTGCTTCCTCTATATATTGTTTTATCTCAACGGCTAGCAAAGAAGTCGTTCAAAACAATTCGAACTCTTCTCAAATTGAAAAAATTTGACTTGGCAAATTCCCTCCTTTGAAGTGTCTGTTACGTGTATGATCAATCCCGAATAATCTTCTTAGCTTTATCCAAATTTCGTTGATGCTGTCATCTGATAATGTCTCATATATCTTGATATGTTTATCCATAACAATTTGGATAAATACTTCAACAAACTATCCCATAAAAATAGTGATATCCTTTATCCTTGAAGATAAGCTTTAAAAGATCTTCGTTTCGAAAATTTGATCCAACATGAACTTGATAAAATATATCCCTTATCTTTAGGAATTTGCTGACCACGTGAAACATAAAAATCTGACGATCTTCTTCCTCAAGAAAATTAAATAGACGTAACTTATAATAAAATTGATGAAATAAATCCCCTTGGATATTTTATCCAACTTTAGTGGAACAAAATGAATATACTACCCAAATATTCATTTCGTGGAGTCAGGCCTTCAGATGATAAGGTATAAATAAATTCGCAACATTCTGTGCATCTTCTGTTCTGAAACAGATTTAGTTTCTGATCTTCCTTCTGAAAATGAATCTGAAATACCTTTTGAAAATGACTCTGAACTACCTTCTGAAACAATTTCTAAAAAATCTGATGATTAGTTCAATCATGAAATATTTTGGTTTTGGTTTTGGTTTTCGTTTTGGTTTTGATTGCTATACTTTATTTATTTGTTAAAAAGACTTTTACTCCTTTTTGTTATCATCAAAATATTATGAGAGATTCCAACATATATAAATATGAACATATATTTGATAAATACCTTGAGTATATAGATAAGCTCACTTTATATGCAAAATTTCTAATGGTAGTGTTTCAACAATTTATTTCATAAAACAATCCTTTTTAAAGTGTTAAAACTTATCTTGATAAATTCCTTTTTAAGTATTTGGAAAAACTTTATATTTTTATTATAAATGAATATATTCTTATTTTATTTCCTTCATTCCTTTTTCCAAAACAAGTAAATTTTCCTTTAACCTTAGTCTTTCATAATTCATGACTTGATAAATTAATTATTCAAAAAAGTATATTAGGTTGTCGAAAACCTTTTATAATTTGGCATTTAGGATTGTTTTAGAAAATGAATCTTGCCTTCTTATATTTATTTCTAATATATAAGTTTTTGCTTTCTAAAACTCGTTCTTTTATTTCTTTTGAAAAGAGTCATCTTTATTTGATAAAATCATTTGTTTCTAATTTTTATTTATATTCTTTGAAAATAGTTTCTCTTTTAGGAACTTAAAAGTCATTGTTTTCCTAAGTGGGTTTTAACTTCATGGATTGAATTCATATTAACTTTGAAACTAGTTTGTTTCCTTAGTTTTGTTATGAGTTAAAAGAGTTTAAATCTTAAGCTTTTGTAAAGCTTTTAAATTAACAAACTATTTTACTAAAACTTAGGTTACCATAATATACAAGAAAATATTTATTTCTTATGTTTCCTTGGCAACTCTATCTTTGTTATTATGAAAACGTTGAGAAAACTCTATTTTATGTTGTTGATAATAACTCCATGATTTTATGAAAAATTACATAATCGAAAATCTAGTTTTGAGTTTCTTTAATAACATGAATTCTACTTTTTAGTTTAGTTGAGACATTAACATTATGTAGATGTAGTATCATGAGCATAAAAATAATAAGAACAAAGAAAATACAAGAAACAAATAATAAGCAAGAAAATAAAATATCAAGTATGGCGAACCTTAGCTTTATAAGGTATCCCGATCAAGTATTGGAGCCTTAGCTTTATCAAGGCATCCCAGGACTAAGAATGGACTAGTCCGAAAGATTAAAGAAAATAAACAAAAGATTGTTTTGACTTGATTGGATAAGTCTAAGACTAGAAAAACTAGTCTTAATAATAACATGAAATAAATAAATTGCATAACTTGAAAGTAAATAAATAACAAATGAGCTTATATGCTCTAAATAAATATATATACAAATATACATAATACTATATATAAGTCAGATTAGAAGCAAATAATAACAATTAATAATAACAACATAATAAAATAGAAAGCTTATATACAAGAACAAAACATGAACATGTTGTTGCTTTTTACTTATATGAGTTTCAAAACAACACATAGTCATTTAAGTTACATGACATGAGTGAATAATAGTTGGAAGAAATCTTTACCTAAAGTGTGAGAGTGGTATGAAGATGGTAGATGAAATAGGTATTATGGGTAGTGATATGTGATAGATAGTTTGTGTATAAGGAATGGTTTTTTGTGAGGAATTGTTTAAGAGAGTTTTGGTAGAGAGAATTCTTGAAGAGAAGATTTGCGGAGAGATTTTGAGAGAGTTTTGGTAAAGAAATGAATTGTGTGACAGAATAAAAGAGGAATGGGGTATTTATAGAATTTTTGGAGTGAATTTTAGATGTAATAAAATAATTGAAAAGAAAATAAATAAGAGGGAAATGGGGAAGGAGTGGCCAGTTTTGCTTCAAGAGAGAGGGGGAAATTGTTTTATTTTTTTTTATGTAATAAAAGAAGTAATGTGAAAGTTGATGTAATAAAGTTGTTTGGAAATTAAAAAGTAAGGAAATAGATATGTAGGTGTAAAAACTAGGTGAAAGAAAAAGTAGAGATGTGATAGTAATGAAGTAAAAGTATAAATAGTAGCTAGACAATTAAAGTACCGTAGTAATAAAATAATGTAATAATGCGATATTTGTCATTTTTAGCTACCGAAAAATTCTAAAACCGATATTTTTGGAATCCTTGTATTTTTACGAGTCTATTGGTATAAACGTAATATTTTTAATATTCGAGCTCTGGGACATGTTTTTCGAGAATTGATCCCGTTTGAGTCCGAAGGACATTCGAAATTCACGAATCTGATATTTTTATGTTATCCTATATATTACAAACTATTTAAGCTATTGGCTTAATTTCGTTTTCTAGGGTTCGAGAATGTGGGATTGCCGGATCTTAAACACTAGGGTTCGTTATAGGCTTTGTTGACCTTTAGGATTCCGTTTTGACTTCCGATTTTATTGAGTTATTTGTAAGATCATATAATTTTCGAGTTTTGATCGTTTTATTTTTAGCTTCGATATCTATGGTTTATCTTATTTTATTTATGATTATTTAATAGTTTTTAGTTCTCGGGATCGTTTACCAAGTCTAGGGTTATGAGTTGACTCAGTTTGACTTTTGGTGAAAATTAAAAATTGTGATTCTAAAATTTTACCGAAGGATTTAAGATTTTATCATTTCGTTGTTAAGCGGTATTTGGATCTATCGGTTTGATTTGTGTTTTAGGAATTGGGTAGATGATTTGATTGGCGTACAGACGTTGATTAAACCGTAGTTTGGACTTTTATTTTGTTTCAAAGGTTTCGTTTTCTCAAGATTGAGAAAACTTGTTTTTGATCTTATTTGGAATTAAGTTTTAACTTGGTTTGATTTTTAGGGTTTCGTTTCCGGTGTTTTGACTCAATCTAAAATTTGGTTTTTATCTTGAGTGATTTTTGGGATCTAAATTTTTGATATTAGACTTCTAGGATTATTTTTAAGAATTATGAAATTTTCGGGGGTTTAAAAGGCTTTTTAAAATAAGAAGATAAATCATAAATGAAAATTTGACTAACCCAAATCAAGCTTAAATCACCTTAGCACTTTAAATATTCAATCAACCTATCAACTGTGCTAACATTACTTCTACGAAAATCACAGAACTTATCTAAGTAGATCAGCCTTTACCCTCATTGTTTAATGAAAAATTCTAAAGCAAAAATTATTCAAAAGATACAATTAGAATAAAGAAGAAACTCAATCAATTTTATCTCCTTACATATATAAGTATGTAGTTCTTAATCACCTCTCTAAGCATCATAATCAAAGATAAAGGCATATACATCAGTTTATCCACTAAACTTTTTTCTTTATTTTTTTTCATTTTGCTATTTATGTACTTCAAAGCTTCCGAGGGGAAGCTTTTTGTCTTCTTAACATTTCCTTTAGATAGATTTTTGTCCGCTTCTTTTCCTTTTTCTTTTCATTATTATCATGGCTTATTTAAAATTGAAAAAGAAGACAAGAAATCTCTTATGAGAGACCAACCCATGCCCATTTCAAACCTAAGTGCATGGTTTTCATTTTTTTTAAATATTTGTTTTTGTTTTGTTTTTAATTATGGCACAAGGAAAAATGATCAAGTGATGATCATCATTTGAACCTTCATCAGAGATTACTTAGTTCTCAAAATGACTAAATTGAAAACATATAGATTATTTAAGCTTTTACAAGAAAATTGAATAGCCTTACTTGGGACCTTAAGCTAATTCCAGCTCTAAATTTTCAAATTAAATAACAAGTAAAACTACTCCACATTGATATTTTAAAGTGACTTGTACAAAGTAAAAGTAAATCAATCCCATGATGATTTTCATTCATTGCTCTACTGAGTTAACAGGTGATTTTCGAAAATGTTTTTGTCAAATTTTAACCATTTCATTAACTTCTTATTGTTGTGTGAGAAAATGATCATATGAAAGCATGAATACACTATTCAGACATATTCCATATCATCTAACATTTTTCAATATCCAACTTATATCTTACCAATTGCCTTCCCCCACACTTAAATTAAACTTTGTCTTTATTATTTCTAAGGCATGACAATAGACATGGGATTTTCAAAATAACAATTTAGAGCAAGATTTATAACTTAGAAGTTTTAAGAGAAATTTCTATTTAAGAATCGATGGTTGGTTTAATTGTCATGTGCTTTATTGCCATGTTTCTGTTTAAGACTAAAGTAAAATATTAGCAAAAATGATGGCTTAATCAGAGCCTTGATTGAATTATGGACAAAAATTGAATATGATCCTACACAAAGATATTATTTGCTACAAAGATGATACTTATTTGAAAACAATAAAAGAATATTATAATTGCAACAATCATAAAGAATAAAGAATTATGAGATAAATAATAAAAGAATAAAGGAACAAAACTTTAGTTTTCATTTCTTTTTCTTTTTAGAGCCTTATTTCGACGTTTTCTTTTTCTTCTTTTCAGCTGTTCGTTTCTCCTCCTTCTCCCATTGTTGTTGTAACGCTTAAGCAAGTTCTTCATCTTTCCTTTCTTAGTCAGCCAGGCCTGAATGTTCTTTAAGTTTCCAAAGACATTCTTACTCCTTTCTTTCCCATTCCAAAAATTCCTCCTTTTCTTTCTCCTCCTCAATTCTCAATGGTATAATCAGTTTCCCCTCTGCCACTCTTTGTCGCTCCTCCTCGAGCCATCTGTCATATTTTCTTTGTTGAGCTTGATCCTCATAAAATTTCTATACATTATCTACAAGAATCATTTCTCCACTCAACTCAACCAGCCTTCTTTAGCAATTATGGAAGCGCATTCATCTAGGAGATTGTTAGCTACTTCTTCCAGGAAGTTATCTATGTCAGCTCTGTAACTCTCCTCTTCTTCGACTATTTGTAAAACCATGGTGTTTATCACCCAAATTATGTCTTCCTCCTCATTAATTTCTTTTTCCAAGAACTTTAGTGGAGGGAGTTGGCATTTCAACTCTTTCATAGAAGATTTCATTGGAGGGTTCTCCTAAAGAGACATTTCCCACAATTGTTGGCGCTCCCTCCACAACAATTTTTTGAACTTGGTTGCAAATTAAATAAAAAAAAATTATCAGCTTCATCGTTCTCTATTTCTTCCATTGCTACAGCAAAATTGGTTTCCCATTCATAACACTCTTTATTAGCTGGAAGTTGTTCTTTTTCAACAAGTAGTTTGTTTAGGTCAAGAATTGTGATTCTATCTCTCTCCTCTATTGATTTGGCAGCTTCATTGGGAATATATTCTTCATCGGCTGCCAATTCTTGTTCTTGTTGCTCTTGTGGTGCATCATTTTGCTCCTTTCTCTTTTTAGCTATTTCCTCTTCAACTCCTGCTTCTTTAACAATTTGTTATACTAAATTACACAAGAGAGTCAGGTTGTATTCTTCATATGATGGCTTACTTTGTAATGTTAACTTCTCTAATGAATCCTCATATGCTAAATCGTAGTGCAGAATCATCCCCCTCCTCTTTGTTATAGGCCTCTTGGCATTCTTCTTGAAAGATGGTACAAATTGGACCTAAGGTGGTTATTGGTGCAGGCTCTAAAATTGGTAGTTATGGAGAAGGAACTAGGTGTGTTTCTGTGTTCATGGGTTGAGAATTGGCTTCATAGTCCTCACAAACATTTTGACTAGGTGACTCAGCCAATTATTGAGTAAGATGAATGGGTTCTATTTGTAGTGATGGTTGTGTATGGGGTAAAGAATGTGTTTATGGAAAAATTGATGGAGAATGTAGAGGTGAAGAATGCATGAAAAGGGAAGGTGGTCTAGCATCATTGTCATCATTATCTGGGTATGACTTTGCTAAAACCGGCTCTAGGGATGGGGATTTGGATGTTGATGGAGCTTGGAAAGCATGGGAAGCCAAATCTATGATCTGCTACATGGTTTGTTTCAAATCATCCATGCCCTCTTTGGTTTCTCTTTTGAAAGCAACCGACCTTTCCTTCATATCTTTAACCTCAGCTTCAAGTCTGTTGAAGCTAGCTGCTGATGGTTGGGAAAATGCCTCCAATGCAGGTGGCACAGTTGCAGTTTATGGTTGCTCTTCTGGTGGCTCTGGACGTGGAGATGATGGCTCCTGAAATGTTGGGGTAGGGCTCTAATCTGTCACATCTATATTCCTTACTACTAGTGAAGCAGTAGGTTGAGCTCTTACTTCATTCGGCCCCAGTCTCTAAATGATCTTCTATCAAGTTCTTTAAACTTACAAGTCGCATCATTTCCCTTGTTTTAGGCAAAACTCTAGATTCTTCAAGATTCTTATTATCAAGCCCCCAAAAATATACCTTTACATTGCAAACTAGCTTGATATTTGATTCTCTAAGCAACTAATAAGCCAACATTTATCTTGCTTTGTCTCATCATGCTTATCATGGGATGGAGCTCAGCTTCAAGAATGGCAGAAGCTCCTTCCACCTTGGAGAATAATGAGCAGATAATGTAACATTCTCACACTTTTATTTCTGAATTTTGAACAAGTAGTTTTGGAAGGAGCAAATGGATCTTCAATTTCCAGCAACAAACTGCCTAACCTCTTCTTCTAGTATCTCACTAGGCAGCTCCTTAAATTCTGGTTCATATAAAAATTCTTTATCATCGTATAAGCCCATGGTAGATATAAACTACCTCATAGATACTTGTTTATACTCTCTAAATGCATAAAAATCAACTGTAAACCCTCGAAAATTTCATAATTCTTAAAAATAATCTTAGAAGCCTAATATCAAAATTCAAATCCTGAAAATCGACTCAAGATAAAAACCAAATTCTAGATCGAGTCAAAACACCGAAACGAAACCCTAAAAATCGAATCAAGTTAAAACTTAATTCCAAATAAGATTAAAAACAAGTTTTCTCAATCCTGAGAAAACGAGAACCCTTGAAACAAAATATAAAGTCCAACTACTGGTTTAATCAACGTTCGTACGAAATTCAAATCATCTACCTAATTCTTGAAACGCAAACCAAAACGACATATCAACAAAATAATAAAACCTTAAATCCTTCGATAAATTTCAGAAACCACAAATTTCAAATTTTCACCAAAAGTCAACTGAGTCAACTCATAACCCTAGACTCAGTTAAACGATTTTGAGAAAAAAAACTATTAAATAATCACAAATAAAATAAAATAAACCATAGACGTCAAGCTAAAAATATAAAACGATCAAAACTCAAAAATTATACGATCTTACGAATATCTCGATGAAACCAGAAGTCAACCGGAACCCTAAAGACAACAAAACCCATAACGAACCCTAGTGTTTAAGATCCGGTAATCCCGTTTTCAAACCCTAGAAAATGAAATTAAGTTAATGGCCTAGAATAGTTCGTAATAATATAGGGTAACATAAAAATATCAAATTCACGAATTTCGAGTGTCCTTCGGGCTCAAACGGGATCAGTACTCGAAAAGCATATCCCAGAGCTCGGAATATTAAAAATATTCCGTTTATACCAATAGATTCGTAAAAATATAAGGATTCCAAAAATATCAGTTTTAGAATTTTTCGGTAGCTAAAAATTACAGAATCGTATTATTACGTGCATTTTTATTACTACCGGTACTTTAATTGTCTAGTCTACTATTCATAGTACTTTTCTACTATTCATTACTATTTCACTATCTCTACTTTTTCTTACACCTACATATCTATTTTCTTACTTTTTTTATTTTCAATACAACTTTATTCACATCAACTTTACACATTACTTCTTTATTACACAAACAAATAAAATAAAAACAATTTCTCCCCCTCTAAAGCTCAAAACCGGTGCCTCCCCTCCCCTCTTGCATCCAATTATTTTTCTTTTTCAATTTATTTAATTACATCAAAAATTCACTCGAAAAATTCTATAAATACCCCATTCCTCTTTCATTCTTTCACACAATTCATTTCACTACCAAAACTCTCTCAAATTCTCTACACAAACACTCTTCATAAACTTTTCCTCTACCAAAACTCTCTTTCACCAAATACCCACAAGAATTTCTCTTTATGCAATACAACTACCATCCCTCCATAACCACATAACCATACATTCATTACCATCTTCATACCACATAAATACCTTAGGTAAAAATTTCTTTCAACCATTGATCTATTCATGTCATGTAACTTAGCATGACTATGGTGTTTTTTGAAACTCACATGAGTAGTAAAAGCAACAACATGTTCATGCTTTATTCTTGTACATAAGCTTTCTATTTTATTATGTTGTTACTATTATTGTTATTATTTGCTTCTAATCTAACTCATATATAGTATTATATATGTTATGTATATATATTTATTTAGAGTATATAAGCTCACTTGTTATTTATTTATTTCATGTTTTGCAATTTATTTATTTCATGCTTTTCTTCATGACTAGTCTTTCTAGTCTCAGACTTGTCCACATCAAGTCAAAACAATCTTTTGTTTATTTTCTATAATCTTTCAAGACTAGTCCATTCTTAGTCCCGGGATGCCTTGATGAAGCTAAGGCTCCAATACTTGACCGGGATTCCTTGATGAAGCTAAGGTTCCCAATGCTTGATATTTTATTTCCTTACTTATTATTTGTTTCTATTATTTTCTTATGTTCTTATTATTTTATATGCTCATGATATTTGCATCTACATAATGTTAATGTCTCAACTAATCTAAAAATAGAATTTTACTTTACTAAAGAACTCAAAGCTAGAATTTCGATTAGGTGATTTACCACAAAATCATGAAGTTGTTATCAACAACCTAGAAATAGAGTAATACAAGTTTTCTCAAGTTTTCTTAAATAAAAATAGTTTTATCAAGAAAACGTAAGAAATAAATATTTTCTTTGTATTTTATGGTAATCTAAGTTTTAAGAAAAATAAATCGTTAATATTAAAGTTTAAGACTTAAACTCTTTTCTAAACTAAGAAACAAACTAGTTTTCAAAGTTAATATAAAAAATCAACTCATAAAGTTATGAACCCACTTAGGAAAAGTAATGATTTTTAAATTTCTAAAAGAAAGAACTTATTTTCAAAAGAATATAAATAAAGTAGGATTAACAATAACAGATTTTATCAATAAAGATGATTCTTTTCAAAAGAAATGAAAGAACAAGTTTTAGAAAACAAAAGCTTATATTTTAGAAATAAATATAAGAAGACAAGACTCATTTTCTTAAAACCATCCTAAATACAAAATTATGAAAAGATTTTCATCAACTTAATATAATTGTGATAAATTTGATTTTTAAAGTAAAACTTATGGAAAACTAAGGTTACAAGAAATATTTTTCCTTGGAAAAAGAATGAAGAAAATAAAAATATACTCATTTATAACAACCTAGGAAAATATAAAGTTTCTTTAAAATACTTGAAAAGAAATTTTCAAAGTTAAAGTTTAAATGAATTGTTTTATGAAATAAATTGTTGAGACACTACATTAGGATTTTTCCATATAAAGTGAGCTTACTATATATTCAAAGTGTTTATCAACTATATATATATATATATATATATATATTGTTACAAAAGGATTTTCTTTAAAAATGAAGTTGAGTTAGAAAACAGATTTGTAAAAGTTTGGCAATTTTCGTTTTAAATCTGTACCCAACGTTTTCGGAACCCAAATAACCTTATATGACAAAGATAACCCTAGAAAGGGATATATCTTTTCGAATAGGTAGAAAACGGTATATTATATGCGGAATTCCGAGTTAAAATGAGCAAGTTATGGTCATTTTAAGTTGGAATTTCCTCTTATACGATTTTACCGCAATTTTAAGAAAAGTTTAGAAAATCCAAGAATAGGATTTCATGAAAGACTTATCCCGGCTATTTCTTTTGTCTAGGTAACGAAAGATACGAGAATACCCTACCCGAAGATTACTACGACTAAGAAGATAGAGAAATGGAGAGTGAGTTATTCCTCCTAATTTCGTTATCTTGCTTGTGCTTGTAACGTAGCGGCATTAGTATACTAAGAAAAAAAAAAATGGATATATATTTGGGGAATTCGGGATTATGTATATGTAATTCTATGTTCATGTATGCAATGAAATTAAGAATATCGTAACTTCGAACTGCTTGCTTAAATAATTTTGTTTACTTACTTATATGACTTTTATTGTTTGATAAAATGATTGATCGCCTCTAATAGACCTTAATAAGGACTGGCTAAGAAAACTAAAACGCTCACGCATAGCATCCATCAAGTCACATCTATTTCGGAAGGCTGCTACTCCTACGCGTAGAGTTGGATTGGCTGTGATCGTGCGGTGCCACGGGCCATGTTCCTTCCTGGAGAATCCAAATCGCTCGGGGAAAGCGACTCTAGGTTCGGAACCGAGCCAACCAACGCTGTGGGTGAGGACCTAGGGACTAGCAGTAGAAGGTCGAGGACCTTCAACCCCGATTCCCTAACCTTTGATACGGAGGGGTAAATCCGTTCTATATATGGTTTCCGGATAACTATATATGTTTGCGTAATCATGTGGTTGTTGCATTGTATGCATAGCATATGTGTGTTTAAATAGATAAAATTGTTTGAAAATATGGTGCGAATAAAAAGGAATATCTCACTAAGCAAGTTGTAGCTTATACCCCTATAGATTTTGTTGAAACAGGTATACTCGTGGCTTAAATTGAGGATCATGATATTGAGGAAATCATGGAAGGATGGTTAAGCTTCTATGAAGGAAATAGAATTATAAGATAAGTGATTTTGTAAAGATTCTTTATATATAATGACTTATATGAATAGTGATGTATATTTATTTGAAGATAATAGATGGACATGCCCCTAAGAATTACAATGCAATATGTTTTATGATAAGTATTCTCCTTGCCTTGTTACTTATTTATTATCAATATAAATTACGCTACTCCGATGCGTTTCCTTGGTTGTGATGTACGCCTTGTACATGATATGGAAGCCTTTGCGTGACTAAGGTAGTCATTCCCAGGCTTTAGTATTGTGTACGGCAGACTGCCACGTTCAAGGTACCCCTTGGGGAGTGACATCAACCACATTATCCACAATGGGTACATCACCTCCATTTTTAAAACCAGCCATAAAAGCCATTGTAATTTCACTATAAGCTTCTTTTCTTATCTCAAACACTCTTTGTCAAGTAGAATCTTCAAAATACCCTTTAAAATAATCCTCCATACCATAATTTCTTAGTAAATCCCAGTTCAACATAGAATTTTCAACAATTTTCTTCTGAACTAAATACATGTTATACTTCCCTATCTTTAGCAAATTAAACCCATATGAGTACAATGGGAAGTACTTACTTACATAGGGGGTCTAGATGCAACTCTATCCCTAGGGCTATGATCTCTTGGGTGCCATTTTCTCTGCAAAAGAATGCAATCAACATAAGTGACTTTACGTTTAAAACCCCAAAATAAGCAGAATTTTGCCCTAAAATATTTCAAAAACATAACCTCAGGGTAAATTGGTTTAAAACTTTTCTCAACAACATTTTACTCAAACATTCATCACATTGTTGTCCTGATTTCATTTTACTATCTTTAATATCTTTTCAATCAATCCAAAACAAACTAAGTCTAATTAAAACTTCGATGAAGCTTAAAAATTCATAACGAAGTTTGTGACCGAATGCCCAAAATTTTCATCTTATAAAAGTTCATAATATAGTTCTTTGAACTTATTTTTAACACCAAACAAGTTTTTTTTTTTCATCAGGCACAACAGATACAAAAATTCCTGAAACCCTAGAATGTGCATATTTAATATGTCATTTATGCTCAAATAAAATAGGAAAATAAAGAACAAGTAGGGAAAATAACTTACCTTAGTATGTTGATGCTTGAAGTAACAAAAACGATCAATTTTTAGAAAGTCTTTAGAATGCTCAAAAATCGAGGTATGTTTGCTTTATCAGGTTCGAAGAATTTAAACACAGTATGAAAAAGAGGGAATGAACAGTTTTTAGCTTTTTATATTAACACATGCCAAGGGCTAGATTTGGGCTCGATAATTAAGTCGCAACTCATTTATTAGCAAAAGAATTAAAGAATTAAAGAACGTGACTTAAATGCAAGTCACGGCTTGTTAAAAAGAATAAACAATAAATGAATCAAAGCCTAAATAGGGGTCTTTATTTAAATCTTACAAAAAGAATTAAAGAGGTCGCGGCCTAAGTCAAGGGCTCGATAATAAGGTTCGAAAAGAATTCAATGTATTCTTATACCACTTTATTGGCTCAATACTAAATTCCTAAGTATATTACTTAAAAACACTTATAGACATCCTCAAAATGTAGATTAATCCACAAATTCATTCATTTCCTTGTCATTCATTCATATAAACACAAAATTTCACGAAGAACATATTCATCATTCACATACAAAATAGGAATAGAAATAAGTTGTAAAACCTAATATAAGTTTGACAAACCATCATCAAACAAACAACTACCTCAAAAAGGATAGCACTCATCCTATCAAAATTCTCTTCAAATTTCTCAAAAGTCTTTAAATGAACAAACAAATATCTAGCTTCTCATTTCTCCACAAAAACAGATTAACAAAAGAAAACAAAAGTAGGATAATCATCCTATGAGTCATGGCTTTGGTTGCTCTCTCGGATTGGCCTATGTGTTGGATGGTAGGGATCTTATAGGTCTCTTTAAAAGGACTTTAGAGATTTAGCCTAACTGGGTCTCTAGATTATGTATGGCAGCTGTATGTGAAAGCTCCGAAAAATTTCAGTAAATAATTCTACGATAAACTTTGAAAATAAACTAAAAATAACTCAAATTAAAACCGAATTTTGACAAGTCCTAAATCATGAATGAATCCAAAAAATTTCTTAATCATGAGAAAATAAAAATCCTTAAAAATAAAATAAGAACTCAGTGGTCTTCAAATTCAAAACCACTACGTACGAAAAATTCCATATTTAACTCCGACTTATAAAAACGGGTAATATAAAGCCCAAAAACAAATTATTAAAAAGCAAATAACGATTGACTTTCGAAAATATAACTCAATTCAAGAATTCCGAAAACATTAAGAGATATTAAATAATTACAAAAATGAAATGTAAAATAAATTTCTCAAAGTAAATACGTTTATAACATAAAATATCAGTTTCAAATTGGCAAGGATCTAGACCAAAAATCACCGGAAACCCTAAGCGGAATACAATAGCTTAAGTCCGGCAATCTAGCGCCCCTAGCCCTAGTGGCCGAGATGTAGTTTAAATATGTAGAATAGCTCATAGTAATATGAGTTTGTTTAAAAATATCATATTGGTAAATTTTTGATCTATTTCGAATCCGTTCGGATACAGACTTCGAAAAGCGTGTCCCGGGGCCCGAGATATAAAAAATATACCAATAGTACCATTAGACCCGTAATTTCATAAGATTTCTAAATATATCAGTTATATAATTTTTCGGATTATAAAAGTTACAGTTATAACCTTTTATAGTATTTCCATTATTACCGGTAATTGATTAGTCTTTTGCACTATTCATTTTTATTTCATTACAAAATTTTATTATTCTTATGAAGCCTTATATTTTTAGATAAATATTTTATATGTTATAGAAAATTTTGTTTTTCTTAAATTTAGTTCGTTTCTGGTCTTTACGGGATCAGATTCTGTTTAAGACCCGATACTAAAAATAAAATAAATTAATTTAATAATTGAAAAATATTTTTGAAATATTTTTATTTTCATAAAAATAATTTTTTAGAATTTTTCGGGTTATAAAAATATCATTTATAGCCCATATTTCCGTATTTTGATCATACCGGTAACATATTTATTAAAATACTAAAATAATTCAAATAATTATTTAATTTTAATTATGAAAAATCTGCTACAAATATTTGGAATAAATTTTCTAATTTTATTTTATTTTAATTTATTTTATTAAGAAAGTACTTTTACAACCCATACCTTCAAGTACACCTTAACACATATCACTTCCTTTTCACTTCAATCTTTCTACACATTAACCCACACTTCATGGCAGGTTTTGACCCTCTTTATGGCTGCCATTGTCCTTTATTTACTCATATTTTGACTAAATTAAATAAATTCTATTCCTTCTTAAAGAAGTTACACATACACATTTATTACACAATTTAATTTCAAGTCAAAATTCAACAAAACACTCCTTCTCTCTCTCTCTCTCTCTCTCACAAATCACGTGCCTCCCCAATTTCTGCCCTTTTTTTATTTTTTTCCTCCTTTTATTCAATTAAAACACTCATTTTCTCTCTCCTTCATTTACTCATTCCTTCCTTTTTCATTCTTTAGTTTCTCTCTCTCTTTTTCCTCTCTTCTTCTTTCCTCTTATTCTTCCATGAAAAACAAGCTGCCCTCACTTCTAAAAATAGCTTACACACTTCATTCTTAAAGATTTCTAAGCAAATCTTCTTCCCAAAGCTCCATAGGTGATATAGGCAAAGTGTAATGAAGGTTTCATGCATCAAATGACCTTCCATAAGCTTAAAAGCTTAGGATGATGATGCCAAAAATGAAACACTCCTTTTCTCTACTTTTATTATCTTGTATTTCAATTATTTTCTTGTTTAAAGTTGATATATATTATAGATCTAACTTTTTGTAGCTTTGATTTTTGTGTATGCCATAGATCTTGTTATTTAAGTTGTTATTTTTGTTATTTCTTATGATTTATGCATAGATCTAGCATCCACATGTCTATCTTAGTGATTCATGCATTTAAAACTAGTTTAGAAAACTAGATCTAGAGTTTTGAGTTCACAAAATGCATTAGACTTTGTTTTATGTTCATGGATGACTTGTAATAGCATGATGAGGGTAGGAAAGTTGTAGGAAACTCAAGATCTATTTTATTTTCAACAAAAATAACTTTTGAAAATTCGGATGAAAATGAAACCATATTTAGAAAAGTTGTTTTTCAACTTCAAAATGTGTATTTTTCATTTAAAATGAAGGGCTTAGGGTATAGATAACATAAATGAAAGATTTTGATGAGCAAAGTTTAGATCTATGAGTTTAAAGTTTATTTTCATGGGTTTCATTTAGGTGTATGTTCATATTATGTGTAGATCTTAGATTTGAACTTAGACAAAAATTGTGAAATTCGTATTTTGGCAAAACCCTATTTGAAAACCACTTTCCAAGTGTCAAAATGTAATTTTTACTTAAGAAAATGAAGGCTTAATATATGTATATCATCAAGACTTCTTTCTATAAGAATCAAAAGTGATTTTCAAAAGTTATTTTCAAAATAAAAATTCTATTTTAGGATTTTGGCCAAGGCATATTTTAAAAACATGTTTTCCAACTCAAAAATGGAGTTTTTATTTAAGAAATGAAAGGCTCTTAAGATATGATATGTAAGGAATTGATTTTCATAAGCTTGGATAGATTTTATCAAAAGATATGACCAAAAATGAATTTTATAAATTCGGATCCCAACCAAGACTAATTTTGAAAACCCACGTATCAACTCAAAAACTTATGTTTTATGTGAAAAATGAAGGGTATAATAGGTATCATTAAGTGGTGATTTTTACAAGTTGAAAGTTTGGATATGAGTAATGTGTAAAACAAAAAGTAGAATCAAGATGGAAAATTTTGAGTTAGTAATCAATTTATGAAATTCGTAATTTTGAATGAAGGCCATAAGAACACCTATTATCCAAGCTCAAAATGAAAGTTTTATGTAATGAATGGAGTCCTTAAGTAATAGGTACCATAAAGTCTTAAATTTTAATGCATTAAACAAGGTTTTTCCCAAAGAAATCATTCAAAAAGTGGATTTTCTAAAATTCGGATTTTTGAGTAAATCATATTGGAAAACATATTTGCAGTGTAAAATGAAAATTTTTGTGTAACAATGAAGTCCTTAATGGTTATGTATGATTGAGCCCTAATTTTCTAAATATCAAATGATTTTTACTTGAAGGAATCACTCAAAAAACCAATTTTTGTAAAATTCGGATTTTGGAATCAACCCCACTTGAAAACATTTTTACAAAGTGTAAAATGTAAATTTTTATGTAGAAATGAAGGTCATAAGTAATATATAATGAAGACCCAATTTTGACAAAAATAATTATATTTTCTTAAGTAATAAATCTAAGACAAATAGAAATAATCAAAGTTAGAAAACTAGACTTTTCATAAGTAGTTGTTGTTATGGTCTTGCAAAAATAAAAAGTTATAAAATTTTCTTTTAGCAAAAATCATCAAGATCATGCATGCATTAAACTCATTATGTCATTCATGTTAGGAAACCACTCATACTGCATGTATAGCTAATTTATATAGTAGGAACATTACAAACATTTACAAAACTATTTTTCGGAATCGGAAACCGTTATTGATCAGATCTGATCCCTCTGTTATGAGACCTAAATGTTTTCAAAACTTGAATATAATATTAGAATTAGATATATCTTTCGAAGTAGATAGAAATCGATATATAAATTGCGAGATTCCGAGTTAAAATGACCAAGTTATGGCCGTTTTAATTTGGAATTCCGCAGTTGAATACTTATTAGAGTATTTCTTCCTTTTTAGGTGATCCCGAATTCGACGATTCCCTACCACCGAATTATTATTACTAGAAGACCGGTGATCCAATGGCCGAGTAAGTTTTCTTCTTGTTTTGTTACCTTGATTATGCTTGTAGTTAGTTGCATTAGAATTATAGGAATAAGATAAAAATCGATATGAATGGGGATGGGAGATATGATGAGACTGTGATGAATGTATGCCAAAGAATACTAAAGCATATCGAAACCACGATTTGATTAGATAACTGCACCGTTCATATTATTTCTGTTATATGTGTGATATTGGTTGGTCACTCTAAAGAATGTATAAATATTTTTTACCTAAGCAAAAATTAAATTGGTCATGCATCGCATCAGAAATATTGCATTTGGTAGCATGCTACTCCTACGCAGGTTGATCGGTATGGTCCGCGAATGGCTCGTTTGGATAACGAACCCGGTGCCAGAGCTCATTCAGGGATACTAAAGCGCATGTGGATGTATTCTTGGATGAGCCTAGCGAGTCGAGTGCTAAGAGCCGAGGGCTTGGGGACCAGATGTGGTCGTATAGACTCAATACCATTCCTAACCCAAGATACGGGGGGCATAAATCCGTTTTGTGTGTGGGTTCCGGATACCCATGCATAATTGCTTGCTCACGTGTTTGTTCATGCATAGCATATGACTGATTATAACTTGTTTGTTATGGTACGGAATTAAGGGAATTCTCACTAAGCTAGTGCAGCTTATACCCAATAGTTGTTTAAATGATCAGGTTATTACAAGAATGCAAAGTGGGGACCGAATTGGTTGGAGCCGGGAATGACTCCAGGATTTCGGCGAAGAATACGAATGTTTGAAGTTATCAGCTAGTCTTATGATTTGTCTTGTAATAGTTTATGTAGGGAAGTCTGTGGATGAATGAAACTGAAGTTGAATGAATTGTATTTTGAAGTATAGTGATTCGTATATGAAGTATAGTGGTTTGTATCTGAAGTATAGTAAATTTGTATTTCCTTTACATTGTTACTCATTGTATCAACATAAAATGTATCATTCCGATGTGTCCTCCTTTATGTTTAGACCTTGTACATAGTATGGAAGCCTTCGCATGACTGAGGTGGTCATTCTTAGCTTTAATATTGTGTATGGTGGACCACCACGTTTAGGGTACCCTTCGGGGCGTGACAGTATGGTTCCTTAAAGTTACATCAATTGATTGCTGCCTAGCCTTTGTTGCCTTAATAGATTGAGGAGTCAACTCCTCCAATGAATTCTTATTCCCTCGGATAATCTTAACCCTTGACCCTGTAGTTTCTGATATTTTT